>JARVZY010002246.1:600000-769000 GCA_030686995.1 Artemisia argyi
CGACCAGTTACAAGGTTCTAGTTTTTATTCCAAGATTGATTTAAGATCCGGTTACCATCAACTTAAAGTTCGGGAAGAGGATATCCCGAAGACGGCATTTAGAACACGCTATGGTCATTATGAGTTTCAAGTAATGCCTTTCGGATTAACCAACGCACCTGCGGTATTCATGGATCTCATGAATAGGGTGTGCAAACCGTATCTTGATAAGTTTGTGATTGTATTCATTGACGATATCTTGATTTATTCCAAGAGTAAGGAAGATCACGAAGAACACCTCAGAACAATCCTGGAACTACTCAAGAAGGAGTAATTGTATGCCAAATTTTCAAAGTGTGATTTTTGGATACGAAGAGTTCGATTTCTTGGCCATGTCATTGATAGCCAAGGATTACAAGTCGACCCAGCGAAGATCGAGGCAGTTAAGGATTGGGCTACGCCCAAGTCTCCTACGGAAATTCGTCAATTCCTAGGACTTGCCGGATATTACAGAAGATTTATTGAAGGGTTTTCTAAGATAGCGAAGTCGTTGACAAAGCTGACACAAAAGAATGAAAAGTACGAGTGGGGAGAAAAACAAGAGTCCGCATTTCAATTATTGAAACAAAAGCTTTGTAGCGCACCGATTTTGTCACTACCTGAAGGTATTGAGAACTTTGTGGTATATTGCGATGCTTCGCATCAAGGACTTGGAGCTATGCTAATGCAAAACGAGAAGATGATAGCCTATGCATCTAGACAGCTTAAGATACACGAGAAGAATTACACTACGTACGACTTGGAGTTGGGTGCGGTAGTTTTTGCACTCAAGATTTGGAGACACTACCTTTATGGTACCAAGTGCGTAATTTTTACCGACCACAAGAGCTTACAGCATATACTTGATCAGAAGGAACTCAACATGAGACAACGTCGTTGGCTAGAGTTGTTGAGTGATTATGATTGTGAAATCCGATATCACCCAGAAAAAGCAAATGTTGTAGCAGATGCACTTAGCCGAAAAGAACGACTCAAACCTTTGAGAGTTAGGTCATTGGGAATGACTATCATTTCGCCACTACCATCAAAAATTCTAGAAGCTCAGATTGAGGCTCTCAAGGAAGAAAATCAACCACACGAGAAAATTTATGGTATGCCAGAAAACGAAAATGGCTTTGTAAAGAGATCAGATGGAGTGTTATGCTTCAAGGACCGAAGTTGGATACCACTCTATGGTGGAGTGCGAGAATTGATTATGCATGAATCACACAAGTCAAAGTACTCTATTCATCCAGGTTCTGATAAGATGTATCAGGATCTCAAAAAGCTTTATTGGTGGCCGAACATGAAAGCAGAAATAGCTACGTATGTCAGCAAATGTCTTACTTGTGCTAAAGTGAAAGCCGAGTACCAGAAACCGACAAGGTTACTTCAACAACCAGAGATTCCATAATGGAAGTGGGAACATATTACTATGGACTTTGTCACTAAACTTCCTAAGACGTCAGGAGGTTACGATTCTATTTGGGTATTGTTGATCGTCTTACCAAATCAGCTCATTTCATACCCATTAGAGAGACTTATTCTATGGAACAACTTGCTAGACTTTATGTTAAGGAAATCGTCTCAAGACACGGAGCACCAGTTTCCATCATTTCCGACAGAGATAGTCGTTTTACTTCAAACTTTTGGCGGTCATTACAAGATTCTTTTGGATCCAAGTTAGACATGAGCACTGCTTACCATCCTCAGACCGATGGTCAGAGCGAGAGAACTATTCAGACACTTGAGGACATGCTGCGAGCATGTGTGATTGACTTTGGAAATGGTTGGGCTAACCATTTGCCGTTGATTGAGTTCTCCTACAACAACAGTTATCATTCGAGCATTAAAGCGGCACCATTCGAGGCACTTTATGGTCGTAAGTGTCGATCTCCAGTTTGTTGGGCCGAAGTCGGTGAAGTACAATGTACTGGCCCGGAGATGGTACAAGAAACAACAGAAAAGATAATTCAGATTCGAGAGAGACTCGAAACTGCTAGAAGTCGACAGAAAAGCTACGCAGATGTTCGACGCAAACCATTGGAATTTCAGGTCGGAGACAAAGTCATGTTGAAAGTCTCGCCTTGGAAGGGCGTGATACGATTTGGAAAACGCGGGAAGTTGAACCCGAGATACATTGGTCCGTTTAAGATACTGGAAAGGATTGGTCCAGTAGCTTACAAACTTGAACTTCCGTCAGAACTTAGCAACGTACACAACACGTTTCATGTTTCGAACCTCAAGAAATGTCTTTCGGACGAGTCTGCCATTATACCATTAGAAGAAATACAACTCGATAACAAGCTTAACTTTGTGGAAGAACCAGTTGAAATAATGGACCGCGAGATCAAACAGTTCAAACAAAGTCGAATTCCGATCGTGAAGGTTCGCTGGAATTCTCGAAGAGGACCCGAGTTTACTTGGGAACGAGAAGACCAAATGCGACGCAAGTATCCACAACTTTTCACCAAGCCCATTTACCGAGACCAACACTAACTAAATTCAGGGACTGAATTCCTTTCTGGATGGGCGACTATCACACCCCACAATTTCAGGTCATTTTTCCAAACTTCGACATTCTACTATTCACAAATTACTATTCATCAATCACTATTCATCGTTTTACTATTCATCATTTTTAAGGTCAATTTGACATTCCGAGAAACATTCAGAAATTTTACTATTCACTTGACACTATTCATTTCCGAGAGAAAACCACTATTCACGTGCATTACTCATGTCGTCGTAAATTTAGTTTACGAGTGTTCAAATTCGCGTAACCGTATTGGTCCAGGAGCGAATTCATGCATTATTATCAGGGACATTTCATACGGACTAGAAATAGTCTGCATATTATCATTAGGGCACTTGCATACTATTCCACTCGTAGGATAACTAAATTAATACTTTTGGTATAATTAACGATTTACGTATGTTTATTTTAAATAAACACTAATACGCGAACTATAAATGTGACTAACATGTCCGACACTCCCGACTATTATCCCAATGTATTTTTATATTCATTTTAATAATATAAAAATTATAATATTAATTTACCCGGTATTTTGGAAATTTATTTATTACGTATCGTACGTCTAATTTAATTTCGACGGTTTTCACAAAAATTAAACAATAATCACCCGAACTCTCCGTACTTGTACCCGACATATTTTTACAATTTTTACGACTTTATTATGTCCTGAATAACTTCAATAAAATTTATTTCTAACAAACCCGGTACCCGATAAAACCTAAAACTAACACAACATCATATTACCACTAACTTTTTAAATAAAACCCAAGACAACCCCCCCCCCCCCCCCCCCCCCCTTGGTCCTAATAAGCTAAAAATCTCACCAACCAAATTTAATGCAAACCAAACTCTTGTCTCTAAGTATATATTAAACCCTTTTCATCCCATTTTCTCACAATTTTCATACAAGTGCAAGTAAAACTTTTTCTCTCATTTTCTCTATTGTATGAATCGACCTAGGGTGATCAAGAAGCAAGAACAACAATTTTTCCAAGATCTAGGTGTAAACTTGTTCACTTAGTCATCCTTGTTGGAGTTTTGAAATAGAAACTCAAGGATTAGTAGGTTTTTCATCATCTAAACTCCCTAAACCTTCAAGTAAGTTAACAAACTCATTTTTATAATTTTTACAAGTTATTACTATGGTTATATACTTTTCTTACAAGAACTCATGCATATAATGATTTATACCACTCTATTTTGTACATATTTAACTTTGAGCCCTAGAAATGAACACATGAGAAACCCTTGTTAGACCTAGTGGATTAATGATGTTTAAGGACCCATGACACCCTAAGAAAGTGTATGGTAGGATTAGACTAGCTTTGTGGTGATTGAAAGTGGTTTGATTGAAGATGGAACTAGATTAGAACCCTAGAAATGATTTTTGAAACAATAGAAATACCTACTGTCCCTATTTTTGATTCGTGGGAAAATCAGTAGATGGTGGTTAAGTTTTGACCAAAGATTTAGAAAATACTTTCAAAAACGAAACTTTAGGCGAAAGAACGGATTAAAACGAGCTTATAACGAAAGAGATATGATTTTTGCAAATTTAATGACGAAAACTATTTTTATAAAAACTGCATGCTGTTTGGCAGTTTTCGACGGACAAAAAGTGGTGTTAAACGTAACCTAGAGGAGCCGAGTTATCAAAAATATATTAGTATATACAAAAACGAATCCGTGGACATAAAGAACAAGGAAAATGAGCTTAAAACGACCAAGTTATACCCGTTTTAACATCGTCAAAACTATATATATATATATATAGTCACAAATAAAAATAATAACTTACGCACTAAATGGTATATTTTCTAGAAATGTTACTAAGGACTATATTATTAACAAATGAATACGTATGACCCAAGAGAATATTTATACGACTTAACGACGTTATTTTAAGGTCTTCAAGACAAGGAATTTAACGCTAACATTTTCATACGAGATAATACGACAAGTTATATACTTCTATATATGGACTTATTTTTCCTAAGTATGGAAACTATTTTTCTATGACGATAACGAGTATTTCCAAATTACGAGTGGTATGGGTATCATGTGCATGTGCATTCATTTCATTATGGCTTGATCTTAATTAGATCGCGATTATTCATTTAGGTTGCGGCTAGTGTTCGCGCCTCATTGTCCCGACTACTTTTACATCATTGTACCATCTTTGTACCATCATTTCGAGGTGAGTCTTCATAGCCCCGTTTTAATTACTTATTTGATTTCAAATCCCACGGGGGAGAATACATTGTACAATTATTTTTCGTACATGCCCAAGTATTAAACTTCGTACATTGCTTAAGTTGCCTTACTACCACATTAAGTCCCCTTTTATATCATGAACCGTTAATTAAGATGCAAGCGAGGGTGAGTGGATAGATCTATCGAGGGTGACTCCTCCATTCGTGTTTGGGTTGCTCCATAAGGAAAACGAATTCATTTCATTTCTAATATATTGAGTGTCTGGTAAACACTCTGGTGGGGCCATTACAACGTCTAGCTTCGGGGTCATGAGCTTAAGAGACAATGTAGCTTTTTGACATTTTGTCACTTTACTGTATACTTGTGGCTTATGTACATACGATTTACTTATAAACCTATGATTATTCACCAACTTTATGTTGACCGTTTTCGCAATGTATTTCTCAGGTAACTAAGGCATATTCTCATGGCATGCATGGAGTCACTTTGTGTATCAAGGATGACGCGTCTCTTTTTGGATTTCATGCACTTATGAACTATCGTTTGATTGTACTAAATTATTTCCTTAAACCTTTTCCAACTTTTGGGACCTATGTTTTATAACTTTGAATATTTTGAATGAATCAAACGATGTATTTTCCAAACGACACTTTAGGTCGTTCAATATATCCTGGTTTGTGTGCTATGACCGTTACACCCTCAGGCATTCCATTCCGCTGCCATTCAGGTATTTTGGGGGTGTGACAATCCCGATGAAATTTGTCAAATCCTTGGTGTGGAACGTGCCACTACAACCTGAAAAATAAAATCCAAAAATGTTCAAATCTCTTCGTACCAACTTCTCCTCAAAGAATTAGGTCCCCACATGAAGCGTTGGGAAGAACTCATTCGTGAGAATGCGTTTGGTACTGGAGGTCACCGGGACCATCTCCCGGCGTGCCTTGCTCACATGTTGTATTGTATAGCTGTCGAAAAGCCGTACAATTTGGCCTACTTCTTTATCAAACGGATTGAGTGTGCTAGAAAAACTCCCAAAGCCAATCTTCCATATGAAATGTTCCTCACTCGTCTCTATCGTCATGTTATCGAGTACTACCCCGATCTTGACAATAGCATCTATGAGTCCATCTATCCCACCTTACGTCCTCTCGCTCTAAAACAAGCTCGATGAACTCGAAGTGACAAGGGAAAATCTCGTCGTCATAGCTTTCATGGATCATCTTCTAGACAAGACGATGACGATGAGGAGGAAAACATCCATGATGCTAGTACCCCTTTGTTTTCTGAGTTTGTTGACAATTTAGAGGATCTTGACTATCCCGAGTATTCTACCCCATCTCCTAGTGATCAAACCGAAGAAGTGCATCATGAACGAACTACCGAGATGCTTAGAAGAAAAAAGAGTTTGCATGAAGAAGTTAGAGGTGGCTTCAAATCTATCGGGAAGACATTGAAGGGTATCTTCGGGAAGAAAAAGAGATGATGTGCTTGGATTATGCTTGTTAAACAATATTTATTTTTATGTCTTGTGTGCTATTTCTCCGAAGTATATTCGGAAGTACTTGTTATTTTCTTGGATAATTGTTTTGAGTACTTGAGTAGATTGTTAACTTGCTTATTTATATTTAATATATGCTTATGAATGCATGCTTTATTACTTAATCTATTTATATGCTTGCATGATTAGTTTATATATAACATGTATGCTTTCTAATAGACCAAAACAAATGTGAAATGTCAAAATAAAGCTTGATGCAAAAACAAAACAGAATATAACATTTTTCCATAAATTTTTTGAAAAATTTTGATTTCTGGGTCGGCGGCCCCCTTAAAATTAAGGGGACCAGCCTCCATTTAAGGGGACCGGCCATCTGGAACAGTTTTTACACTATTTTCTTTTGCACCTTGTGATCTCTTTTGCTAGTCCCAGCTACCATTTCCCTTAAAAACTAAACTGATTTTGGAATCTAACATTACAATTTCAAATTAATTCCACTTTTAAACATGTTTTCATCCTATATAATCCCCATGCATGTTTAATTCTCATTCCATCATCCTCAACCTTCATCAAACATCATCTTATTATCATGTCATCACCAAGAAAAACCTATTCAAACAATGGCAAGAAACAAAAACTTGTCATTATTCCACCAAAACAACTATTCATTGATCTTACAAATGAAGACAACATTACCCCATCACCACCACCTCAATGCTCATCTCCTAGTGCACCAAATGCACCCTCCAAAACACCATCAACAAATGGAAACTCTACTTCCTCCATACCATCCACTTCATCCATAAATGACTACATAAACACCCACTTATCTCCTCCAACAATTGATCAACCATCACAACCTACCAATGAAAACACAACTCTTGCACTCACTCTCTCATTATCACCATTAACACCTCTTGATGCACACTTCTCATCATCCCCAATCAATCCACCAACCTATAACCCCGTCCCATGGAGCCTACTTGAAGCTCATGGAGACACTTGCCTTTGTTGCATCCACAACCGAACAATTGTGTTCGGACTAAGAGATGAAATGCAATACATGTTTTCTCACATTGAAAACTTGTTGCATCAACCACCAACAACAAACACAACTCCTCCACCACCATCAACAAACACTCCTCCTCCATCACCATCTCCATGTTCACCATCCATTCCTCCCAATTAAATATGCTTGGTGTCTTACAAATAAAATTATCTTAAACCATTTTGGATGGCAAGCTCTAGAGAGGACTCTCATGTTTGAGCTTTGGTTTATTATTCAAGTGATGATTGTAAGCCTTTAAGGCTTTTGTCAGTTGCATTACTTGTTATGTTTGTTAATGTAATGCTTGATGTATTTATTTAACTTTATTAATGTTATGATTATGTTTAGTCTCTACTCTTGCATGCTATATACATATATATGTTGCTTGTCTACTAAATATTTTTGCAAGATATCCATATCTCGATTTCTTTTTGACCTCAAAATGAGGGGGGGTATACTTCAAGGGGGAGCTTCTATAAAATCGGGGTAACCTTTTTGATGCCAACAAAAAGGGGGAGAAGTGATATAAACTCACAAGAATACTTGTATATATACTAATTTTCGATTAATGAGTTTAGATTTTGTAATCATCAAAAAGGGGGAGATTGTTGACATAAATAATGTATGAAAACGTTATTTATATTTTTCGATATCTCTATATTTTGACGATCATAAAATCTAAATTCATCAAACGTAAGATTACTACGTAAACAAGTATTAAGATAGTTTATATCACTATATCCAACTTAATCACTTAAGGTATGGATAAACAAGTGTTTAATACATCTCATGATCAAAGGGGTATTTAATTAACTAATACAAAGTTTGTTTAATTATACAAACATATTATATATTTTTGAAAAACACTTTTGGTAATAAAGAAAAATGTTTTAATCATACTAAATATATGATTTCAAATTTTTAACCAAAATCAGTTAGTTTTTCACCAAATAAACTTTCCCCACTAAAAAACAAAAATTCTGGCCGTTACAGCTGGCCCCCCCCCCCTTAATTATTAGGGGCGGTCCCCTTAATTTTAAGGGGGCCGACCTTGATTTAAGGGGACCGGCCACGCTCCTCTGTCAGAATTTGTTGCCTATAAATACCACCTTAATTCTGGAATTTTGCTTTACCTTTTGCACGAAATTTTTTACATCTCAAACTCTCTAAACATCCTCTAAAACCCTTTGATCATTTGTATATTAATCCTTGTTTTAAGTGATTCAATCCCTCATCATCCATCCTCATCCAAAGTGCAAAAGAAGAACACTCCTTCTACAACTAAGTTCAAGAAGTATTGAAGAGTAGTTGTGCATAGTGTATATATATCATTTATGAAGTAGTGTTGTGTTTGTAATAAGTAGTTTAGAAGAAATAGAAGTTGTGTAGGAAGTAGAAGTTGATTAGTAGTGAAGTAGTGTAGTTGTGAAGAAGATAGGTGTGAAGTAGATTGAAGTGAAGAAGATAGGTGTGAAGAAGAAAGGTGTGAAGAAGATAGGTGTGAAGTAAATAGGTGTGAAGAAGTTGTGATCAAGTTGTGACGTAGTTGTGGTGTGTAAATTGGTGTGTAAGGTTTTCTCCGCCATAAGGGAGTTTGTTGACATAGTGAAGAAAACTCTCGAGTAGGTGACTCGGGGAGTGGAGTAGGAACAAGGAATGTGACCTTGTAGCCGAACCACTATAAATCCTTGTGTTGTGGTTTGATCTCTCCAACTCTTTTCATTACTTACTTATTTACCTTTACTATATTAGCTTAGTTAGTTAGTTACTATATAATTGTTCATATAGTGCAAGTATTGAGATCACATAAACTAGAATCGAAGTTTTTAAAACAAACTTGTTTTTATAAATTTTAAAAGGACGTAAAACTATTCAACCCCCCCCCCCTCTAGTTTTCCACAATAAGTGTTCTCTAAAGTAGTAAAAGAAAACCCACAAATCGACCTATTTTATGGGCAGATTCAAGTTTCATTACAACTAAGTTTAAACAACTTTCATCACTACAAATCTAACAAGGTGATATGAAATCATGCTAGTTAAATATGAATGAAAAATATTTAAATGAGATGCTTACAAAGATTGGTGGTGAATGGTGTAAAAAAAAACGCATAAAACAACCCAAATACTTCTTAGAAAACCCTAGTTTTCACTTCCAAAACTCTAGCTCTTATAACCCTTTTTGTATAAACTCTTAACCAAACTATACTAACACTCAAATACTCTTGTGGCTGCCAAAATTTACGAGAGAAATGTGAGTGAGTGGAGTGTTTAAGTGTGTGAAAATTGGCTACCAAGAAATCTCTTATATAGTGAAGGTTTTGGAAGGGTCAAAAGTGGTTTTCATGCTTGCATGTTTGTGTAACACTCAAAAAGGTAATTGAGTCACATGAGGAGGTTTGGAGAAGGTTTCTAAGCTCCTTGAGCCATTCATGGTGTTGCCTGGGGAGGGGGGGGGGGTGTTTGGTTTTCAAGGTTGGTAACTTTTGATGTTAGCAAGTTTATGGCAAATGTGAGGTTCAAGGGATAAAAGAGGTGTTGGCATTACCCTAACTTATTCAAGGGTTAAATGGGAGGGAAATGTTGTATTTTTGAATGATATAAGTGTGTACATAAGTGTATAATGCAAAGGTGGTGAGTTGGTTAGGTATTGCATGCATGAGACTTAATGCAAGTTTTAGATGATTCACATAAAAGTTATGAACTAAATGCAAATGACTTACAAAACATGCTCATCAGAGTCATAATGTACTTGTTAGAGGTAGAATAAACTTCGTCTAATGCCAGAATACATTCAAAATTGTTTCTCGTTGTATGTGGGATAACCTAACAGTTATATGTTAAATCAAGTATTCATGTGTTCAAAGTAAAATGTTCAAGTTTATGGTTAAGTATTAACCTAAAAAAATGTCAGTTGTCACATTTGTGCTAACAAAGTACGGCGAAATTTTATGGTATTCCGACCTCTTTTAGCTTGTGACTCATGTTTAAGCCTGATCATGTTCATATGTGTTCTGTTTGTTTGTGGTTGATGTGAGCTCGCAGTTGTTGATTTAGTGGATTTCTAAGTATATGTTTATGTTTAAACTCTAATCTACGTTGATATCTGTTGATTTATTGCTTATTTTAGTTTATATGGTCTTATATAGTGTTAGTAGATGCACAAAATAGTAAGCCCTATTTAGAACTTATACTTTCTCTAAGATAAAAGTTGTGGTTCTAGCTCTGATTCATAGGTGAGTGCCTGTTAGTTCTAATAGTTGCTAAATTTTGTGATGTATTTTAAAGTTTCATATGATATGTGGTTATTAATACGAATATTCATGTACTTAAAATGATTAAAAAAAAAAGAAAAAAGAAAAAAAAAATTGTGCCGCCAAATCAAAGGCCTTTAACAATATCAACAATATCGTCTTTTTTTTTTAAATAGCTTTGATACCGTCTCTTTTGTATAAAGGGGTAGTGTAAAAGGTTGTAATGATAGACTCTAAATGTCTTTTATTCTTTTTACTGTCAGCAAAATTGAAATTGTCTGCATCTTGGTCGGGCAACTTATTAACTATGCAGCCATAGCATATTGATCCTCTTTTCAGTGAATAATCATACGATCCTTTAAAGATGGTAGTAATTGATTTGGCTTTACTGATTGAGAAGAAATGACAAATCTTTAGGGGAAGGTTGTTAATGGTTGAAACTGCATGGTTGTCAGGATCCCGATCTTGATCTTAGGATCTTACGAATTTACGATAATGTAAAGCAAAAACGATCCGGATCTTACATAGGATCTTTGAAAGCTTAAGATCTTATAGGATCCCGATCTTGACCATAGGATCTTAAGATCTAATCCGATCCGATCCTACTTTTCTAGGATAACAAACTAGAAAACTGCAAATTTCTAGATTATTTTTTGTAAATTTAAAAAACAACATGTTAATATTATTAAACATTTCATAAACATAATTTAAGACAATATTTCGTTGAAAAATTCATATAATTTTGTATTTATGATATATAATGTAATTTGTAAATTTGTATAATATTATAAAAACTATTAAGAAAATGACACTATAGTAGAATCTTAAGATCTCGATCCGATCCTACGATCACGATCTTGCAAAGACGAAAACGATCCTGGGTAGGATCCCGATCTTGAAAACGTTGGTTGAAATCCAGTTGAGGCGAAAAGTCAAGATCCCATGCATAGATGGCAATGACTTGGCATTATGGTTGGTTCATGTTTTTTTTTTTTTTTTTTTGCCATACCATGTCACTAAACTCATAACTTGTCTCGTATAGGTAGAAATTGATTATAGAAAGAATAGATAAACCAAACTGAAATGGATCTATTTAGAAGATGGATAGATTGAAATCGTTGCATTTTAACTACTATCTTAACTCGGTGAGCAAATCAATATATGTGTTCATGTAATCTTTTATTATCTCAATGATTTTGTAACATCCAGTGATGCTACAAATACACAGTTGAGATTTTATAGTCAAATCCACTTGCATTCTACAAATTTCTCAACAATGATTCTGGTAACTATGCGAAAGAACACCCAAATTTTATAGAAACCATAATTAAAAAAAGACCACAAATGTGCAACAATTGAATCTTAATGTTGGTTCGAAAACTGAAACTACAACCAAAAGAGGTTAACATTGTCACAAAAACATTGGCTATAGGAAGAGCGTAAATACATTCTATCATGAGCACAACAATATGCTTCCAATGTTTAAGAATATCTAACAAAAATGTCGAACACACAATTAGAGGTTCTAGCATTTGACGTGCAAGTCTGTGTGGGGGTCGACATTAAAAAAATGCCAACTTGAATTTTGAAATGCAGGATAATAATCATCCGCGAAAACACGAATATTAAACTCTGTAGTGAATGGCAACACGGTATATAAATGTTTTCTTGTATCCATGGCCATCTCCCGGTTCAAGCTCCTGTTATAAGATCTATCTTCCTCATATTTCTCCAAACTGTTGCCAAGTAATGCAATTTGGTTTAACATGTCATATCTCCAATTGGCCTTTAAGAGATTGTCATATAGCCACGCTTCACAATGTGGCATGAAAAAAAGAATTGGGTTCACAGCTTGTCTACTGCCTCGCTCATTAACGGAAATAACACAACACCCGAGCTCCTCCAATACCTTAGATTCTGTTAACGATATAACCGGATCAAACACTTCCATTTCCCCAATCCATTCGAGTTTTCTCTTCATGAGGATTGCAAGGCTAAGCTGCAAACGAGGTCCTTCAAACGACTCAATGCTGCCAATACCATATATCACCATCTTTATCTTCTCTTCCGATCCCCTAAGCTTACGAAAACGGTCTGAAACCTCAGGTGTACGGATTTGTTCAAGGAAAACATGAAAGAAGTAAGACGATTCAAGTTTCTCGATAACATTTTGAATCCTCTGCATTAATTTTAGTTCCCTTTCTGGGGTCGTTTCAACATCAGTTGGTGTCCATTGTGTTTGTTCCAGTATTTGCTCTTGTTGTTGTTTTGTGGATTTAAGTTTGGGAAATTTTCTGTTCTGATTGTTGCGACGTCGCACAACGATTGTCCAGTCATCATCTACAGCATCATCTACTACTGTATGGTTGTCAGATTTCAAAGCTTCAACAGAAGTTTCCATAGTGTATGCTTATTCTACACCAACCTTTAATTAAGAGTGCTGAAACACTTTGGTCAGACCTTGGTCAATAACATTTTTTCCCAGTCTTTATCTACAATATATGGCAGTTAAATAAGCATCAGCTTGGCTTTAAAGTTCACAATGCAAAAATATATACGAGTAGATAAAGAACTTAAGAATAAGATCCTAACTAAGGTTCTACTCGACCAGACCCACTACAAACCTCCACAGGCCATGGTCTTGCTGCTAAATGGCTCATGATATAATCACGATGTCGTGGGTTTAAGCTTCAAATATATCCGATAAATTATAAAGACACACTCAGTAGTTTGTTAAAGTACTAGAGAGTAAGTAATTTACACAGACGATGGTGATGCCAAGAGACACGTTTTGACATTTTACAGAAAAAACTAGAAGTTCTCAAACCAAACAAGATAGTTCAATTTTTAACACACAAAAAACCAACACCGGCTCATTGTAGTTCTTAGAAAGATCAAAGATATCAACTTTATATGCTATTAAAAACTCAATTACAATGTCTTTGGCACTAAAAGACTGCATTTTTAAAGTGGTTATCACATTATTGATTTTCAAGTCACCTGGTTCAATAAAGCAACGGGAATGAGGAAAAAAAATGGTAAAGCTATTGAATATAATCACCATTCAAATTGCGCTATTATTTAACTAGAGCTACCAACAACAAAATTAACATTGAACATCATAAAAACTAAAAATGACACATCAAAGCAATCAAATGTAACATCAAACGACACCTATAACTTTCAAAAGAATCTACACAAAAGGCGAAACACAAAGTGAATATAAATCCATAGAATGCTAAGTATAGTTTAAATCATGCAATAAACATTAAAAATTGAGAAACGATATTAGAACCCATAGATATCAACAATCCAGCAAAAATAAAACAAAAAAGCACCTAAAAAATGAATGTCACAAAAACTAAAATCGATCAGAAAAAAAGCTTGCATAAAACGTGTAATTAGCCAATGGTTAGAGATGAGATGATGATACCTGATTAATGAAAAAAGATGATTGAGTTTTGATTGGCAGAGAAGAACGAGGAGGAGGAGGAAGTGATTATGATTATGATTATGGGTGGACAGTGGACTCAATAACTATACGGCCGAAAAATTCTTAAACCCTATTGGGCTTGGTTTAAGAATCAAGAAATTAAAGGCAAGGAAAGGCAAGGATGAAAAAATGGGGCTACGTTTTCAACTCACTTTTAAGAGTGGAATTAGGGATGACAAAAAAACCCGTATCTGATGGGAACTCGATTCTTAAACTCGATTTGACTGGGAAATTCTCGAGTTGACCGGGGGATGGGGATGAGGACGGGGAATACCCGAATTATGAAACCGAGGATGGAGCGGGTGAGGGGATAGCATAAATCCCCGACCCCGAACCCAACCCGAACTTTTTAACGTACAAATATGTATAAATTATATATACTAGACGAGTATTCGTGCATAGCAACATGATATTATAACGACAAATAGTTTATTGATAAAAAAAAAAGTTTATAGGTTATACATGAAAAATAATAAAAGTTTGAAGATTTGGGAATTAAACATAATGTTTTGAAACCCGGTTCGACCCGGGTGGTTCAACCGGTTGAACCGTTCCGGTCAAAAAATTAGTCGATTTAAACCGGGTCAACTTGCTAGGTTGGGTCGAAAACGGGTCAAATTAAACCGGTTCAACCCTTCGGGTTTGAAGCGTCCCAGGTCAACCCGGTTTGTGATCTGTATTAATTGTTTTAATTTGTTATATTTAATTTGGTAGATATGTTTTGAAACCCGGTTCGACCCGGGTGGTTCAACCGGTTGAACCGTTCCAGTCGAAAAATTGGTTGATTTAAACCAAGTCAATTTGCTAGGTTGGGTCGAAAATGGGTCAAATTAAACCAATCCAACCCGTCGGGTTTGAAGCGTCCCGGGTCAACCCTGTTTGTGATTTGTATTACTACCTCCGTCCCATATTAAGTGTCCACAATGGAATCTTGAAATGTCCCAAATTAAGTGTCCAGATTCTATTCTAACCAATGAGATGAGACTTTAGTGGGTATAAATTATATTTGATTGGTGGAGAGTGTAGTTAGTGGAATTTTCTAAAACTTTGTGCATGATGTAAATGGACACTTAATGTGGGACGGAGGGAGTAATTGTTTTAATTTGTTGTATTTAATTTGCTAGATATGTTTTGAAACCCGGCTCGACCCGGGTGGTTCAACCGATTAAACCGTTACGGTCAAAAATTTGGTCGATTTAAACCGAGTCAACTTGCTATGTTGGGTCGAAAACGGGTCAAATTAAACCGGGTCAACCCGTTGGGTTTGAAGCGTCCCGGGTCAACCCGGTTTGTGATTTGTATTAATTGTTTTAATTGGTTGTACAATGTGTATAAATCATTGTACTTTTAAGTAATGGGGTGTTTTAATAAGAGTATTAATTACATTTCATAATTTCCTTATATATATTTTTCAACATTTCACATTTCACTTTTCTTGACTTTTCCACTTTCACCTTTGACCATTTTTGTTTTATAGGTAGTATAGATATTAATACTAAATGTACTTTTATATGTATATGTTACTAAGTATCGACAACTATTATACTTGAAGTATATTTTAATGTATATGTGACATTTAATGGATCAAAATCGCCAAGTATTTTAAAATGTTAAGCACTAACTAAGTATTATCCAACTAATATTTTGTCCGAATGCACTCATTCAATGCACTCTATATTTATATATATGTGATGTTTCAATATATACAATGCTTTAAAGTTAAATGACATTTTAATTAATCCAACTATGTACAATGTACGGTTTTCAAGACATTTTATAGGCCAATTCTTTATATTTTTGCTAAGTTATGTAATTTTTTATGTTTAATTCATATGGGATGAAAATCCCCGAATCCCCGTGAGGATCCCCGATCCCCGTTGGGAACTGGGATGGGGATACAAAACGATTCCCCGATGGTGATGGGGGCGACGATGGGGATGGGAGTGAGAAACGGGGATGTGGATGATAAATATGATCCCCGATATTCCTCGTCCCATTGCCATCCCTAAGTGCAATACGCGCTTTATATGAGTTGTCACATCAACTTTACACTGATTAAAAAAAAAAAAAAAAAAAAAAAAAAAAAAAAAAAAAACAAACAAACAAACTTCCTCAATAATATTCTTATAACACACCACCCAAAAACCACACTGACTCCACTTCTACAAAAAAATATAAAAGAAAAAAAGGAACAAACCGACAACCTCCATCATCCCAACAACATTGGTACTTTTTCTGACTTGTGTCATGGTGGCACAAGTTTTGAAGCATTAAATTAAGTGTTAATACCATACTTACATGTTACTTGATATCAATATTTTCAATATTTTTTTTCCATATCTAAATGACACATGTATGTGTGAGATCTTTTTTTAGAAGAAGAAGAAGAAGAAGAAATAAAATAAAAATGAGTGAGCCTATCATTCCTCGTTTGAATAAAAAAAATCATGCATCAAAACTTTAACTTTGATCGTTTACATGCTTAAAAAATGAATTACATGCTTAAAAAATAAATTTTAGCTAGGCGCTTCTGTGAT
Source organism: Artemisia argyi (assembly GCA_030686995.1). Taxonomy (NCBI): domain Eukaryota; kingdom Viridiplantae; phylum Streptophyta; class Magnoliopsida; order Asterales; family Asteraceae; genus Artemisia; species Artemisia argyi. Next base: position 616,599 of record JARVZY010002246.1, read on the forward strand.
TGTGTTTAGTAAGAAGTTTTAAAAGAATTTGGAGCGTTTATAAATATAAGTTTGTTTGACAAAAACCTTTTAGCTTTCTTGATTTAATTAAACGCTTCTACTGAAATACTAATTGAAGAAGCGTGTAACTTTTAAGGGTGTATGATTGTTTTACACTCTATAGTTACCAAACACTTTACCTAAAGCTTTTACATAACAAAACGATGCTGATTGTGGCTAAAGTTTGATGCTACTGCTAGTTTTGTCAAACAAACTAGAAAATAAGAGAAGAGCATCGCGAAAAAATGACATGCATAGCAAAAGACCTAGAAAAGTTAAAGCACACAACAAAGCAATCAAAAACCCCAAACTGTCCTTTGAGTAGGGGTGGCAATCGAGTCATGTTCGTTTGACCTATTAGGGTTTACGGAACCTCTACCAAAACATGACCCGTTTATTAATCGTGTCAAAAAGCTTGCATAACACATGTAACCTGTTTGTGACCCATTTAACCTGTTTAAGTATAGGTCAAGTTGGAAAGAAGGTTGGTGGTTTCTCAATTCAACAAGTTTTAACCCAAAAGTGATGTACGTAACATGCATACAAATAACTACACAACAATTTCAATGATATAAAGCTATAATCGTAATTTGTTGTCTTATTAAGTAGATAACAAAATGCATGGAATCCAAATCCAACATAAAATCAAAGTTATATTTTTTTAGAGGCTCATTTATTTAAATGGGTTCACGGATTGACTTGTTTTTACTATTCAACCCAAACACGACCCGTTTATTATACGAGTTATACCGTTGACTTGTTTTTTTACCCAAACTGTTAGGTCACCATTTAGTAAACACAAGTATGATATAAAGAGAAATGAGATGAGAAATAGACTTGGTTGATTATAAGATAATAAGAAAGATAAAAGTGCAAGAGTTTCCTTAAGGTAATCTAATAACCAACAAAATAAAATGTAACATAAGCTTACTATTTATAAGGGAGGAGCTAGGGCAACACACCCTTCCTCCCTTATCCCTTTTAACGTGGGCTTTTAGGCCTCTTGGGCTTTAACATGTTGCCCATTAACTTAAACAATAATAAGAAATAATACTTAAGCAACCTATTACAAAATGTAATGACCGAGACTTGACTAAATACTAAAAGTATGATCCCAACAATCTCCCCCTAAGGGTCGGTCATCACGGTTGCTTGACGTCTTCATCTTTGTCGTTGACTTGTGACATGTAAAACTCTAGACGTCTTCAAAATGAATGAATGATAGTGAATGTACTTTGCTCTTTGTCTTTGTTCTTTGGTAATGATGGATTCTGAAGTTATCTGCCGTTCGTCACTCCTGCGTCTGTGGTGGTTGTACGCCATTCCAACATACTCATACATCTTTAAACTTTCACTTACAAGAAGTTCCTTTTTCATGCATTGAGATCTTTGTCTTTATACTTTGTAGATTCTTCTAATTGCCGTAGAATCTTTCTTTGAACTTTGTGTTGCTAAGATCTTTGGGGGAGCTTTCTTTGACTTCAAGATGTATGTATGAGCATGTTGGAATCTATCATCATGGAAGTGAGGTACCTGCGAGTAAACAGTTAGCAATAAGACAACCGGTACTTACGGATAAGGAGTTAGAGCTCATCAACAGCATAATGTGAAGATTCCTTCTAATCCTTATCCAGGCCGTTCCCATATCAGATACTCCCGAAGGAGCTTACGAGACCTACTAAGTAGCTCAATGACTGGGTGAGTCGCTGGGGATCACTCCACGACTGTAGACCGCAATGGAACCACCGCAAACACTAAGCGTAACCCTTGTGGGGTTACCGAAGTGACCTGCTGTCAGGGCTGTTTGATGTTGACCCTGGCAGGATTTCCGTTCAATCATTGAGAAATACTTACGTAATCCTCTCATAAACGTTCTCGGCAGATTGCTACGATCTGCGAAGGACTCGATAGTTTACAACTGATGCCCATTGATGCAGAACACCAGTCGTAGAAATACTAAGTGTTCCTAAGAGATCTTTGATGTATCTCAAGGCTCTAGACTTCTATAAGTGCACACCTAGGTTTCCTATGCGGAGACTGGGGATGTCCTTCTTCAATATCAACCGTCTCTAAGAGATGGGTCGATAGGTTACGCGGGTTCCCCTGTGAGAATGAAACAAGTCCTTTTAAGAGAACTTGAGTGGTTAAGAAGGTTTAGTGCATTGCGTCACTGGGTCCATGACGACTTAATCTTCAATACCGGCGTCGCTTTAGCAACAACCAGTAGCATACGTATTGAACCCGGTGTCTGCCCTAAGGTTGAATCATCTGGAGGGCTATTTCTTTTCACCCTTTACTTTACTATTCTTTTTAATTCTTCAACTCCTTCTTTCCCTTTCATTCATTTCTCCTTTTTTTTCGTATCATACCTAAGGACTTCTAATTCTAACTATGGGAGATGTCCTTGGGTAGATCCCTCCGGCTCTGGCGGATCATAGGACGGATATTCCTATCTTAATCACCTTATAACTCCGACAGTAGCCAAGAAACCTTTGATTGAAAAATCTCTCAAAGTGTTTGTGATAATCAAATATTTTGGTTAACACTTTGAGAGTTTTGCGTACACTTTTGAAGGGCTCCCCCTGCACATGTGCTCATAAGTGTTTAATAAATTTGCACATGCGGGAGGAGCAAGCACTTTTGAATTGATCCACTTTCCGTGAACACGACCGATTCGAGACACGCTTACATCACTAGTTAGACTAGCTTGAAGTTATTACCCGGCCTGGTCAAGTCCACAGAAAGTTTCTCGAGACGGTACATTTCTACTAAGACTAATCCTTTTCGAGACACGCTTACGTGGTTAGATAAAGAGATACATTGTCAGCTTTTAGGTGACAACTAGCTCTAATATCTAACTTGATGTTATTACCCGTCGAGGATAAGTCTTTTCGATATTACTAACATTTATTGCCTCGTCAATTCCTGGGTTAAAACTGAGTCTAGCTCGCACATGATACAACTTTTAAGCATTGACTTCGTATATTTTAATCACTATTTCATTTTCTCCCCCTCAAAAATAGCATATAAGATGATGTTTTTGATAATCTTTTAGATTAAAATATGCCTTTTGAGTCTTACGGGGAGATTCTCCAAGAACTTTTTGATTTTGAGCAAAGTATTTTGTTTTGACAAGTGCTCCCCCTCAACAAGTGATTAGGTCTTATTGAGGTGAAATACTTGTCCTTTTGAGCAGAATTATGAAAAAATCATAAATGTTTGATTAATTCTACTTAAAAGTAAGAAGCCTTCGCTCCTTATAATAGGATTGAGGCACTGATGCGTACCTCAGGGTCCTTTCTTTACAAGTACGGGTTGTACACTGATATGCGTGCACAAACCATTATGAAGTAAATTATTGACAAATCAAATCAAATGCTTACAATGATTTACCAATCAGGCCTCTGAAATGTCAGCACCGGAAATTTGGATCTGCCTCCAACATAACTCTCCAACCTTCGGAACTGATCCCTGCGCTTCAATCTGTTCTCAATCCTTAAGATAAATCTGCGAGCATCCCGTGCTTCATTGGTGTTCCACCTTTTGGATTTTCCTAGTTCAATGTCATTGACTCTGCCTTTGATCCCATCTCTGACGAACTTAAGAGTTTCATCACAGAACTTATGAATTTCTTCATAACCCATAAAGCAGTTGCGACCGTTAGCACTTCGGTAGGTGAACCCAAATGGTCGTTTGATCAAGGAGTATTGAGGTAGATGTTGAAGTTCGGGGATGTCAAACAGGTTTGGTTTGGTGAGATTGAGCTTCTTCTGGTAACTTTCCACTCCTAACTGAAGATCTTCAACTCTTTCTCTTATGACAATCTGCCTGATGTAGATGAGAAGAGCTTGGATAAAGGCAAGCTGTATGTCTTTGGGCAAGCCACAGAGTTTTCCTTGAACTTTTAGCAGGTACATGTCTTCAATGTCGTTGAGACGTAGTCGTGGAAAGTCAGACTCGGAAATATCGTACTCCTTTTCATCAAGCCTTTTCAGAGTGATTTTGCTGAGGAAGGGGTACCCAAAGAACGTGACAGTCGAGATGAATTGAATGGAGACTATCTTCAGATCACTTTCTACATCACCCATCGTCTGATTAAGTCTGCTGCTTCGATAGTACTGTGCCCGGTTGGTTGGCCAATGATGAATACCATAAAGTGCATCCCGGTCATATTCAACAATTTTGTCGACGAATAATGCTGAAGCTTCTTCTTCGATGGCATTGTTGAGATATCGAGCTGCAGGGAGAAAGGCGAGTGAGGTGACATACTTCTTCTCGATCTTGCTGCCAAGTGTCAGGAATTCCAAGTCTGTGTTGTAGAAGAACTTGTACGGGATCTTTGGTTCCTTAGGCTTCCCAATCATCGGTAGTGGTTTGGACCAATCAGTAATGTAAGGTGCGGTTTTCTTTGTGACCGGATCGACATATGATTCAGGGTTGATCCAGTCAATATTGCTTGACATAGCTCGAGCAATATTTTCCAGATGGTATTCAAGCTCGATTGAGTTAGCAGACCGATCTTTCAGAAGATTGAATGCATCATTTTTGATTCTTCGCAGCTCTTTCTTATTCATCTTTTTCATCTTAAACTTTTGCTGAATCATTTGAGCATATTCCACTGTACGACCATCTTGAGGTTCATGATTGTCTTCCAGTGGTGGTTGCGAATTTATCATCTTCTCAAACCAGGAGTATTCGGCACTATTGTCTTGGTCTAGCCAGCTAAGGACGGTTTTGGGTTTCTTTGGTTTGGTGCCTTTAGTTGAGGTATCAGGTTGAGGTTGCTGATGCTTTCCTTTCTTATCTTTCTTCTTTTGCTTAGGAGATGGTTCTGGAACTTCATCGGGCATAGGAATGTCGTCACCACCGGTGTATTCAAAGTGATCATGTGCCTTGGGAGCAGAACCGGATGCCTTCGGTTGTTGTGAGGAAGTTGTTGTGGTAGGAGGAATTACCGGTGTTTTGTGCTGAGATGAGGATCCTTCGGCTTGTTTCTGTTTCTTTGCCTGAGAATTAGGATCCCTGTCTTCATCATCTCTTTGTCGTTTCAGCTTATCGGCCTCTGTGCTGCAGGTCTCTTTAGTCAGTTTGTTATTCAGTGCTTCCAGGACTTTGGCTTCTTCAGGAGATAAGGTAGTTTTGCTTGCCAGCTTGTCCAAAAGTTGAATTTCCAAATCATCCAGAGATAGTCCCGGTAGAGGAGCAGTAGACTTGTCGGCACGAAGGGTGAAGGTTGTTGATCGGATAACTTTCTTAACTGCTTGCTCAGCGAACTTGGTGAGTTCGTCTCTCATTGGTGCCAGCAGTACTTTCAGCTCAGCCACTAAGTGTTGTGCCATGTATTCTTGTGCTTGAGCTGCTAATGCGGCTTCCAAGTTCTCTGTTACGTCTTTAGCTAGGAAAATGTCAACCTTATCTTGTAGCTCGTTGACATTCGTGTTCAGTTTAGATAGTTCAGCAACCTGGGTTGCAAGTTTAGCAACCTGATCTTCTAGTTTGCTTCTCTTCTTATCGTGCACTCTTTTGAAAGCAGACTTGAGTAGTTTGGATGCAGCAGAGGCTTTGGAGCTCGGTTTCTTGATTGATTTGCCATGTGTTGATTCAGATGCAGGAGGTGATGACTGTGATGATTCAATAATGGTGGTTGTGTCTTTGACATCTCCTTTCTGTAGTTCGGGTTGTACAACTTTCTTATCTTTGGCTGCTGCTTCTTTCACCCTAAGTTCTTCTGCCAGTTTTTTAGCTTCAGCTTTCTGTCTTAGTACTTCAGCAACCCTGGCTTCTTCTTCTTTCTTAAGTTTTTCTTCAGCCAGCCTATCAGCTTCGGCTTTAAGCCGTTGTTCTTCAGCCAGCCTGGCTTCTTCTTCCTTCTTAGACTTTTCTTCAGCCAGTTTGGCTGCCTCTTCTGCTCTCCTACTCTCTTCCATTCTGATTGATTCTTCCAGTTTAGCTTGAGCAATCTCTTCAAGTCTGGCCTCTTCAGCTTCTTGTTTTCTTTTTAGTTCCTCTTCCTGAGCTCTTTCTCGACGCTCTATTTCTTCTATAGACATAAGTCTTGGAGCATTGGTATCCATAGGATCTTCCTCTTCTTCCTCTTCCATAGTCATTTCAATGTCGGTGGGAGACACTGAGGGATTATCATAAACAACTAAGTTTGAGGAGATTCCTGTGGTAGGCTCAGGAATGCTGCTAGACCCGCCAGCTTCGGTGGTCTGGGAGAACACTGGAGGTGGAGGTTGATCAGCATTGAATGTGTCAATTCGGCTGTGAAGGAGACCGAGGTTGAGAGCCCGTTCATTTTCTTCATCGACTGAAAGGCCTTCAGGCTCTTGTACAGCTGTAACTGGTTCCTTCATCTTTTTTCTTCTAATCCTTTCTTCTTCCAAAATTGTTTGAGCTTTGGTGAATGGACGTTGATAGAGGTGTGAGGGGGATTCAGCATAATCAGCAGATTCGTCAATGATATTATCCCAATCTTCAAACGTCAAATCCTTATCGTCAATTTCATCAAGATTGACTTTCTTGGTGATATTGGCATAGGCTTCACTGTAAATAGGACCTTCGTCGGATTCGGTTTGTTCAGAGTCAGCAGGTTTTGGAGAAGGTGTAGGTGAGGGAAACCAGCCAGGTTCAGCAGTAGGTTTCTTTGCAGGAATTCTGACCTTAGATGATGACTTTTTCTTAGGTTTGGACTTGGTAGAACTTTCTGAGCTGCCCGATTTGCTACCTTTCTTACCTTTCTTCTGCATGTATGAAGGTAGAGCAGCTTCGTCCAAGAACCCAACTTTCTCTGCTTCAGTGGCTTGTAGGTAGTACTTGTAGTTATTGCCAGCCTTGACTTTGTCAGTTAAGAGGCTATCTGGAAGTTTCTTTCCCTGTTTCCTTGTACTTGTATCCATTCTCTTGATGACCTTCAGTGTGTCCTCATTCTTGTATGTATGCTGAAACTCATCATTCAATCTTTGAGGAATGTCATCATATTCATGGAGGAAGCTTGCAATAAGAAGTTTGGTGAAACGGACGAATGGAATATTGGTTGTCTTGCGGTGTATGTGCCACACAATATCTTCCCAGATAATGCTGGCATAATCAACCTTCTTGACATTAGCAATAGCCCAGAACAGCCTGAGATGTTGGAGCTTAGGGTGTTCATGGCCTGTGTCTCTGCCGGATAGTGACTTGGCAATAATGATGTAGAGAGTTCTCCAAGGCTGTGGAAGAAATCTGATATTGACCCTAGAGTGACTAGTAATGACCCCTTCAGACTCATCATACCCAATATCTCTCAGCCATTCTATCAATTCTTCTTCAGTGGGAACTTGGTCATACTCTTCATTCGGTTCAAGTTCGGGAAGTCCAAGAGCACTACGGAGAAGATCCTTGTCGACCGTGACTTGTCTCATGTGAAGCATACAAGTAAAGGACTCTTCCAGGAGGTCCAGGTGGATAGTGTGCCAAAACTGATGTATGTAGAAGCATGCTACTGCAGCAGATTTGGTGAGAAGAACTTTGCACGGGTGATAGATGAGAGCATCAACAGCAACAAGGCAAGAAGACTCATTGCATGTCAGTTTGTTGAAGTTGACTCTTAGGTTGTTCTTTCCAATCTTCCTGGAGTAGTTTTCAGGAAATGTGTCTTCCCATGCACGAATGGGTTCAGGTTCTGGTCCGTATGGGATGTCATTGTGTTCTGCCATCTGAATTGATCATAAACACACAAACATGGCAATTGTTGATGATGTTAGTATAAGCATTCATTAAGCATGTGTACATCTAGATTATCATGTTTTGATGATGATCAGTGGGGGTTTGTGTGTGTTAAAACTTATGTTATGTGACAAACTTGAGTTATTTTACTTGTTAGAAACATAAAACAATTCAATTCCAACCAAAGTTTATCATTTACAACAAGTTACACATTGGAAATTTCCAACACTTAGAAAAAATTTGGAATTTTGACAAGTTTACGCGTAAGTAGTTGTTTTACGCGTAACCTGACTTAAGCGTAAGATAAGAAATAAGGCGTAAGTGCAAAATCTACGCGTAAGTTAGAACTTTACGCGTAAAATGAAACTTACGCGTAAGATCAATTTTATGCGTAAGATAGGTCTTATGCGTAAAAAGTGAAATTACGCGTAGGATTTCCCTTAGGCGTAAATTGTAACTTATGCGTAGGTAATGACTTATGCGTAAGTTCTAGACTTATGCGTAAGATCAGAACTTATGCGTAAAAACAATTTTATGCGTAAACTGTGTCTTATCCAAGACACAATTTGTCCACGTGTCGAATCTTACGCGTAAGATTCAATCTTACGCGTAGGATGAACATTTAACGCGTAAAATCGTCATTTCCAGAAATTCACCTTTTGTAATTTGAGTTATGAGTTTCCTGAAAGTGCACAAACATTACCACTGATCAAACATCAATCCAACACACTTATTTCATGCATTTTAACGCGTAAACATGCTTAAAACTACTTAACGCGTAAACACGCATGAGCACTTAATCAAATCCTTAATCAAACATGTTTCTGGGTAAGATTGAGCATGGGGCTAATGATTCATCTAACCTAATGAACAAGTGGGCCAAGTTATAACAAATATCAACCACTCAATCTTACGATTGAATCTGCTATATGACCTACGAACCATAAACCTAAGATTCAAGAGCAAATCATGATAAAGATCCAATTAAACCATGTAAGAATGATCCTAGACATACACAAACACTAACCCCATCACAAATTAACATCCTAACATCCTCAATCAAAAATGTCTAATTCATACGCATGAACCCTAAAGCCAAATCACACAATTGAAGTTTCTGGGTGAGATTGGAGTTCATGAACATGATAATAAACATCCATAGACCATATCCCAACAATCAAATCATTCATAACATAACCAATTTCTGGGCTTAAAATTCTACGCACAACTCAAAGATAAATTAATCATTAGTGATTGATTGAACCGTTGGATTGTTGTAAAATTAAAAACCTTTGCATAGAATTATGATCAAAACATTTTACCTTTTACAGATTAGATGAAAGATGCTTGGATTATTCCAATGATTGGTGGCCGTTTGATCGTGTAGGTGAAGTAATAAATGTGTTTGGTGAAAAAGTGATTAACTGTTAGTCAAAAGTTGTTTTGACTAGGGTGAAATAGTTTTCATGTATTGACACTTTTGATCCCTTAACCTTAACTAACATTTATATTAAATGCTAACATCCTTATTCACATGTAACATTTGTTAGTCAACACCATGATATGATAAGAACAACTTGTCATACTCCCCCTCGACCTTAGAATCATGGTAAAATTAACAGGTTTTGGTCAAGGAGAGTAACCCGAAATCCTTTTGAATCAACACTAAAAAATATTAATGTTTTTTTTTTTTTTTTTTTTTTTTTTTTTTTTTTTTTTTTTTTTTTTAAATAAATGGTTTTGGTAAAATGCAAGTATAAAAGATGAAATATTTGAAAAAAAAATGTTACGTTTTCTCCCCCTCAACACTAATTTTAAATGATTGAAGACGTTTTTAGAAAAAAATTAGTGTTGAAAGAGATTTATACTTGCATTTTTTTTTTTTTTTTTTTTTTTTTTTTTTTTTTTTTTGAGAAAAATATTTACAAAGATAGTTTTGATGTTTGACAATCACTTGTGTTTTAAAAACTTTTCCAGATCCTCTGGAGTCAAACATCGCATACCAATTTGGTGAACTAAACTAGCAAACCTGGATGGTGCCAAGGATTTGGTAAGTAAGTCCGCCAATTGGTACTCAGTTCCAACAAAATAAAGCTCAACTGTACCCCTTTCCACATGCTCTTTGATGAAATGATATCGGAGATCGATGTGTTTGGATTTGCAATGATGCACAGTGTTGCAGGAGATAGCAATTGCACTCTTTGAGTCACAGTAGATAGGAATCCTGTTGAACAGGTAGCCATAATCCTTGAGTTGTGATCTCATCCAGATGACTTGAGCACAACAAGCGGACATGGCTACGTATTCAGATTCTGTAGATGATAGTGAAGTGCAGTCCTGCTTCTTAGATTGCCATGACACAAGTTTGTCTCCGAGAAATTGTAATCCACCAGATGTACTTTTGCGTGTGTCTAAACATCCTGCATGGTCAGCATCTGAAAAAGCAATTAGTTCAAAGCCAGAATCCTTCGGATACCAGATCCCCAAGTTAATGGTTCCCTTTATGTATCGAAGGATTCTTTTGACCTCACTGAGGTGTTTTTCAGTTGGTCTGGACTGATAGCGGGAGCACATGTAGACAGCAAATACTATATCAGGTCTACTAGCTGTGAGATACATGAGGGACCCAATCATACTTCGGTATTTGGTAGGGTCAACTGGAGTCCCATGTAAATCAGCATCTAGTTTTGTGGTATAGCCCATTGGTGTATTATAGGTATCACAGGACATCATTCCATATTTCTTTAAAATTTCAATAGCATATTTAGATTGATTTACAAAAATTCCACGGGGTGATTGATGAACTTGTAGTCCTAAAAAGAACGAAAGCTCACCCATCATGGACATTTCAAAATTATCTTTCATTAATTTTGCAAAATCATTAGAATAACTTCTTTTTGTTGAGGCAAAAATGATGTCATCGACATATATTTGAACAACAAGTAAGTCCTCCCCGTAGGTTTTAGTAAACAGTGTTGGATCCACCGATCCTTTAGAAAACTTATTGGCCAGTAAGAAAGTGGACAGTTTGTCATACCACGCCCGTGGGGCCTGCTTGAGTCCATAGAGAGCCTTTTTGAGTCGGTAGACGTGATTAGGACGCTCAGGATCAACGAAGCCTTCAGGTTGGCTGACATAAACTTCTTCACGGAGATCTCCGTTAAGAAATGCTGTTTTGACATCCATTTGGAAGACTACCATGTTCCGGTGTGCAGCATAGGCCAAAAAGATCCGAACAGCTTCATGTCGAGCCACTGGAGCAAAGGATTCAGCAAAATCTAGACCTTCCAGTTGAGAGTATCCTTTTGCTACCAGACGTGATTTGTTACGGATGACAGTTCCTTCAGCATCAAGCTTATTCTTCCATATCCATTTTAACCCAATGACAAAGACTCCGTCAGGTCTTTCAACTAATTCCCAGACTTCTAATCGTATGAATTGCTGAAATTCCTCTTGCATAGATTCAATCCAGTTGTCATAAGTCATAGCATCTTTAATGTTCTTGGGTTCTTCATGACAAACTGTGAGTGCGTAGATGCAAGTTTCTCCATCTGTGTGAAGTCGTTGTCTTGTCATAACTGGTGCATCTGGATGGCCAATAATATGAACTAGAGGATGGTCTCGGGTCCATTTGTGTGTTGAAGGGTGTAGTTGATATGTATCTCGCATGTTGGCAGGATCCAAGTTGCGTGTTGACGACTCAGCTATATCAGGAACTGTAGTAGCTGGTGCAAATGGATTGAAGAACGCATCAGGATCATGCTCTGCGGATTGTGGAACTGATAGTGGTGTTGGATCTTCAGCTGAGTGGCGGGAGTTAGAAACAGTTTGTTCTACTGTAGATGGTGAAGCAATTGGAGGACCGTCTCTCTCAACAGTTGTTGAAGTTTGTTGAGGTGAGTCTGGTACATGAATATTGTCAGGTTGAGCAGCGGAATTAGGTGGGACCTCAGTAGGACGGTATTCAATTGTGTCATCAAACAGTGGAGCAAACAAGGTTTCCAATTCTTTGCGGTTGAGTGGCAATGGTTCAGCCGAAGATGCCGGAGGGTTAAGACGGTTAAATTCGGGTCCTAAGCTGTGTCGCTCAGAAGCCATCTGTGTGAGCTCATCAAAATTAGCATGAATGGTTTCTTGAATTTCACGAGTACGACGATTCCAAATCCGAAAACCTTTAGAATTCTCACAATATCCAATGAACACTCCGATGTCAGCCTTTGCTTTAAGTTTACCTAAATCATCACGATCATTTTTCGGATAGCAGAGTGCTCCAAAAACATGAAAGTAATCGATGTTCGGTTTCCTTTTGTGAACAATTTGATATGGTGTTTTGCGATGACGTTTTGTGATCATACAACGGTTTTGAGTATAGCACGCGGTTGAAACAGCTTCTGCCCACAAGTAATCAGGTAACTGAGCATTAATCAACATAGTTCTAGCAGCTTCCACTAACGTCCTGTTGCGTCTTTCAACAACGCCATTTTGTTCTGGGCTTCTAGGAATAGATGTTTGATGTTCAATTCCCACTTTCTCATAATAAGACCTAAGTGTCTGATTCTTGAACTCAGTTCCGTTGTCAGTTCTGACTATTCGGACCGTGTTGCGTAACTGAACTTGAATTTTAGTGAGAAAGGTGATGATCATAGAAGGAGCCTGATCTTTACTTCGTAGAAAATAAACCCAAGTCCATCTGGAAAAATCATCGACGATTACTAGTATGTAGCGTTTACCGTTGATACTTTGAACACGCATCGGTCCACACAAATCCATATGAAGTAGTTGTAGAACATGATTCGTACTGTGTTCAGGGTTTGAAGGAAAATGAGCCCGAGTACTTTTTCCTTGTTCACAGGCTGGACATAAGTGATCTTTGGTGAAACGGAATCTTGGAAATCCCTCAACAAGTTTATAACGAGCAAGGTCAGTCATAGTTTTGAAATTCAAGTGTGAAAGACGTTTGTGCCATAACCAAGATTTAGTTGATTCTGCTTTGGAGAGAAGACATATCGGAGATGTTGCAATCATATCTGACATTGAAATTGTATAAAGATTGGAGCCACGGGAGCCAGACATAAGATCGTTTCCTTGTAAGTCACGAACAAAGCAAGTTTTCTCACGAAATGCAACTTCTAGATCCCCATCACAGAATTGACCAACAGAGAAAAGGTTGTGTCCAAGGCCTTCCACATAATAAACACGGCTTATTTCGATGTTTCCACTTATAAAGTCACCATACCCCATGATTAAAGCGTAATGATCATTCCCGAATCTGACAGTACCAATGAACTTTGAGACAAAGTTGTGTAACAGTTTGAGATTGCCTGTCATATGTCGGGTGCATCCGCTATCAACAATCCAGAGAACAATCTGCACCACCTGCATCACAAGAAGAGGACACGGATGGAACAGAAGTAAGGGTGGAACCCAAAGAAACTGCGGGTTCCTGTTGGTTAGAAGCACAAGTATTCAATAATTTAGGAATCCATTTAAAATCAGGTTTGTGTTGTAACCAACGTTGCCAATTCCAACTAGTTCGAGCTTTCTTAATGGTGTATTCACTAGTGTTTGGCTGATTCCTAGACTTGTTCTCTGCACCTATGGGGTTAACATCAACTTCACTAGAAACCGTAGAAGGCGGCTTTCCTAAGATAGACTTAGAGGCAGTAGTGGGCCTAGAAGGAATGCGTGTCCTACGTTTCTTATGACGATGAAGTAGAGAATTAGCTATACATTTAGTATGATCACCAGATGAAACGCTTTTACGACAAAACACACAAGATGCATTAATATTCAAAACATTCAAAGGTTCATCATTCGTTACATTTAGATTTTGATTACAATTTGCCAGATTAGAATCTAAATCTGATGCAACATGAGTTTTATTCAAATTCCTAAGTTGGTCTTCTACTTCTTGAGCTTCTAGTTGTCCTCGCTTACGTTGCCAGAGCCTATTCTTCTTTTTACTGTATCGCTTGGGTCTGCTAACGCTAGTAGGGGAGACTAGTCCTGTAGAAGTGGAGTTATCAACATTAGTATTTTGAATAACCTTTCCTTTATCAGTTTTGTCTAATTTATACATTCCTGGTGCGATCACCGTGGTGTCAACCATCTTTCCTTTTTCAAGTATCTTTATTTTCTCTTTTAACTCAATGATGATGTGATTCTTATCCTGAATGTTTGACTCAAGTATACCATTGCAATATTTGATGTCTATGTGGTTTTGTAGAAATTCGTCATTTTCAATTTTTAACTTCGCAATTTCTTTCTCATATTTGAGACACAAACCTTTTAAAGACTCATTGTTTTTGCAAAGTTGACAAGAGTTTGAAACATTGTGACTTTGAAACTTCAATTCCCTTTCAAGACTTTTAGCTTGACACCATTCAAGCCTTTGATTGAGTAGACTGATTTGTTTTGAAAACTGTTTTGTCACATCATCATTCTTTTTCCTCAGATTATCATTCTCATGTTTCAGTGTCTCAATTTCCTCATTCAACAAGTTATTATCAACACAATGATCATGCTTAAGCATAGAAGTACCAGATTTATAGAGATCATTCATGATAACAGACAAAATATCAGCACAGAGAACTTGTTCCAAGAGTCGATCAGCATCATTTTTGAAAACTTTAGTTTGTAACTTTTGAACCAAAATCTCATTTTCAGCAGTGTCAAAAACGTTTATCATATTTTTGACCTCCTTTTGAAGTTCCTGATCCCAACGTGTAGCACAGAGACGGAGGTGTTGAACAATTGGTTTCATTTGTTTTTGAAAAATATCTCTCTTTTCTCGCTCGTAAGCGGATTGAAAAGTTTCAATTTTGATTTCAGAATTGCGTTCAATTGTTTCCTCCAAAATATCAATGTCTTCCATAAAAGTTTTGAAATAATTTAAGACACGACATTTTGGTAAACGTGTAAGTTCACCGGACGAGGGTAAAGGACCATTTACTTGTGCTACAGTTTGGACAGGGGCCTCATTGTGAGATGAAACATACGACTCTTCGATAAACCATGATTTCTCAGGTAAATCCTTTTGAGTAACGAACTTGACTGGATTTTTTGAATAGTCATATGGTGTGCAATATTCAACATTACTCATTTTTGACCGACTCTCGTCTTCAAGTTCTTCTTCTTCCTCAGTATCAAAAACAACAGCACGCACAATCGAATTATCAAGCAAATAATCCATACTGTAAATTTTTGGAACATCTTTGAATGCATTATGAAGAAACATTGAATTGTAATCGCCAAGTGCAAATCCAGTACCGGGTCTCGGTTTTAAAGTAAATTTCTGAATTGTAGTGACAGAGTTCCCGTGTTTGTACACAATGTTACGAAATTCTTTCAATTGTTTTTCAAGATCAACAATATCACCGAGTAAGTTATCTATATACTTCCTTTTTCGTATTTTATGTTCACAAAAATCTTTTTGACAACTTGACAATTCTGTTTCTGTTTTTGAAAGTTCTGTTTGAAGACGTTTGACTTGCATTTTCAATTCACTCTTTTCACTTTCGAGTTTTGAAATCAACTTTCCGTTTGACTCGATTAAATCTTGCATTTTGCGTTGAAGATCTTGTTCTTTGTTGTAGGAATCGTGAAAAGCTTTTTCAAAACTTTTTGCATGTTTAATCTTGTCTTCCTGATTAGAAAGCTGAATTTTATAACATTCAATATCTCTTGCAAGTGACGCATTTTGTTCTTTCAAAACTTTGTTTTTCTCGTTGCATTTTATTATTTGCAATTGTTGAGCATCCAGTTGTTTTGATAACAATATGAGATCAGGGTCTGGATCAAATGATGGTTCATGTTGTTCAAAATGATCATGTTTATCATTCTCAATAGGATCATCAAATGAAACAACTGTGTCATCATCGAATATGACAACTGTGTTTATTTGTTCATCTGTATGAGATGATGAAGATGATTTAGATGGAACAACTTGCGCCATATCTGATTCATAAGCAGAAGGTGAGACTATTTCATTGATAAAGCATTCATTGAAGTTATGTACCTGAGACAAGCCGTCAGTGTCATACACTGGACCTGAATCATTGAGCTTAAGTTCCTGCATGTTAGCCATAAGCATCACAGCAGCATTGGCTTCCAGATCTTCCATGTCATCATCGTTGTTCACATTTGCCATGAAGTTGTTGTCCTGTTCAGGGAAATGTCCATCTTTTTCATCCTGAAGAGCCATGAGTAATGCCTGCTTGTGAAACTTGCTACCCCGAGTTCTTGGTTTGGGACATGCTGTAGCAATATGACCTTGTTCATTACAATTGTAGCACCAAACTGCATTCCCTGAGGTTGAGTTCCTTGTAGTAACAGAGTCAGACCTTTGTTGAGAAGATGCTGAGTTGTTCCTGAAACCTCCATTGTTACCAAACCTCTGACCATTCCCATAACTTCCTGAAGAACTTCCTGAACCAGATCTACCATAGTTACGATTTTGAATTTCCACTCTTCCATCATTTACAACAGCTTGATTCCTGGTATTTGAAGATGAACGTTGACGGTTATTCGTTTTGTTGGAGAATTTGCTGAAAGCACGAGCGATAAGAGCAAGTCCCTGATTCAACGTATTAAAGTCATCATCGTCATCATCATTGCAGTTGGAGTAGTACACAGCATCATTGTTGTTTGACGGAACAAGTTGAGTAGAAGTATCTTGTGGAGATGAATCATAAGAGACCATTTGGTTCGAGGTGGAAGATTGTGGATAACTGAAGTAGTTCTGCTCTTGAACATATGCATGATTTGACAGTGGTGGTGAAGCATAGGGAGATTGAGCTACGAGAGCCAAAGAATTAGGTGTTGTTGTGGGTGTGTAACCTCCTCGTAGAGCTCGATCTTTTTCCACTTCAGGTTCATGGTGTTTCAGAAAGTCATACAACAAGCCATATGGAGCATCATGAAGATTCTTCGTTTGACGAACAAATGTCACATATTTATGCCAATCAGGGCCAAGACTGCCAACAAATTTGGAGTTCACAGCGATCCTTGGTACAGTGATTTTGTGACGTTCCAGATCATTGACAACATTTGTGAAACGATGATAGTAGGATTCAAGTGACTCTCCAGGTTCAATTGTGATGTCAGTGTATTCCATGTAAAGCTTGGATTCCATGTCATCTTTATTCAATTGAGTGCCTTCCATGAGGAGATGAACGTGTTCCCACATAGCTTTGGCTGTTTTCTGAGCATCGACACTGCGATAGATCGGATTGGGTATACCTTGAAGTATATAAGCCATTGCATACTGATCAGCTTCACGATGTAGTTTCTGTTCTTCAGTGAGTGCAGTTTCTGGAAGGGGTCTATCACCAGGAGGACGTGGAGGATCAGCATTAGGATCACCAGCTTCAAATCTTGTTGGCCACTCAAATGGTCCTTCAAGTATCACTTGCTTTAAGAAGTGCCCATGAGGTTTCTTTAGTTCAAGAAAGCGTAGGAATCGACTTGACCATTGCACATAGTTACCAGGTGTTAGCATTGGAGGTGTTTCAAGTGATCCTGCCTCATGTCGGGATTGTTGAGTTGTAATAACTTCACACATTCTGTCAAACCAGTGAGGTTGTTTGGAGGAAAACTGAGTGTTATGTTGTTGCACTTGATATGGTTGTTGTTGAGGAATGAGCTGTTGCTGCATCATCAGGTAATGTTGTTGTGGATTGTATTTAGGAGGTTGTTGATTCATTATGTGCGGAAGGTATTGTTGTTGCTGATACTGCTGAGGTTGTTGTTGCTGATACTGCTGAGGTTGTTGTTGCTGAGGATAAGAGTGAGGGAAGTAGTGATTAGGTGGTTGAGACATCTTAGAACACTTGTGTAGAAATGGATCTTTGTAGAAGATTGAAATGCACGTTCCTTTGTGAAAGTAGCAAAATCCTTGGGGTAAGTTTAAATCTTACGCGTAACTTAATCTTACGCGTAAACTGTAAGTTATGCGTAAAGAGTAGGTTTATGCGTAAACTTTCTAGTTTATGCGTAAGTTTCCTCTTTACGCGTAAGCTTATGCTTATGCGTAAGTTTAGACTTATGCGTAAGGTTGAAACAACCAAACAAATCTTTCAAACTTATCCAAGCTTGAAAGATATCCGTAGTCGAAGTATTCCACTAACTTATCCAAGCTAGGGAAGTACTGAGTCACCGTAGTACAAGAAGAAGATCGTTGTTGAAGCTTACGCGTAAACTCTGGCAAGTTACGCGTAACTCTGACTTATGCATAGGATACAACTTATGCGTAGGATTTAAGGCGTAAAGGAGCACTTTACGCGTAGGATCAGGGTTTTGGCAAATATTACGCGTAAGAAAAGGGTTTTGGTCTATTTTACGCGTAAGAAAAGGGTTTTAGCCAATTTTGCGCGTAAGAAAAGGGTTTTATGCCTATTTTATGCGTAAACCGACCAAAAAACACTGTAGACAGCTGGAAATAGTACTTTTCCGACCACTTTACGCGTAAAACGTACTGTTCACCTTAAATAATGACTTTTTGAAGAGAAAATGCTTAAAAATAAGGTACTTTTGATCACATAACTTCACCAATACTTAGAAAACCTTAACTTTATGAGATGTTATTACCAAAAAACTAGTTTTCCAATATCAAAGAAGCTATAAAACCTAAAAAAAACCTTAAAAATCACAACTTTATGCAACAACTAAGCTTCAAATCACTATATCAACCTTGAAACTTGTCCAAGCTTCAAGATTTGAGTGAAAGAAACAAAGAAAAATGCAAAAAGATGAAGAATAAGCACCAAATCCCCACGTAACCAAAAGAAATACACTTCAAACTTCTAGTAGGCGAATGATACCACTTGTTAGGTCACCATTTAGTAAACACAAGTATGATATAAAGAGAAATGAGATGAGAAATAGACTTGGTTGATTATAAGATAATAAGAAAGATAAAAGTGCAAGAGTTTCCTTAAGGTAATCTAATAACCAACAAAATAAAATGTAACATAAGCTTACTATTTATAAGGGAGGAGCTAGGGCAACACACCCTTCCTCCCTTATCCCTTTTAACGTGGGCTTTTAGGCCTCTTGGGCTTTAACATGTTGCCCATTAACTTAAACAATAATAAGAAATAATACTTAAGCAACCTATTACAAAATGTAATGACCGAGACTTGACTAAATACTAAAAGTATGATCCCAACACAAACCTGTTCATCAATAACCCAAACCTGTTTAACTTCGTGTCGTTTATCGTGTTGTGTCGAGAATTGCCACTCCTGCCTTTGAGGAGCTTCGTTCTAAATACTCTAAGCACATCGACCTTCCTTTTGGCCGTCTCCGAGTTTTCAAAAGCTTTGGGCGATAACACAAAGCAAGGCCCTAAAATTTAAGATTACATAAAACGTGTTTGATTTTTGAAAGATACAATGCAAACTATTTACTTTTAAAAGTGTCATCATTCTAACACACTTTGATGTAAGATCTCCATTCAAATTTTGTAGTCAATTTGCTCAAAATACTGCATTGGCAAACATGTACATGATCATACTTATGTAGTGAGCTTTGTGTTAAATTGTGGATAAATATTAATATGTTAAATGTCTAGTATCGAACCCGAGACCTCGGGATTGCACACATTACAAATGAGTATTAAGGAAAAATAATAAATAAATTTATATATTTATTATTAGACACGAGAAATAACGACCGTTAGTACTTAACGGTAAAAGGGACTAACGACCGTTAGGCGCAAATAAGGAAAGAATTGTGTTTATACAATTAGGAAACAAGAGAAGGATCTAGAACCCCTCCTTGGGCTCTAGATCAACCGGCCATGGGAATGGGGCAACCCAAACCCTAGCTTTTGCTCCAAGTTTTCCTATTAGTATATATACAAACACATAGGGTCATTCTTTGGGTACTCTTTACACACACATTAACCCTAAGTGTTTTTCTTTTCCTCTCTTGCTTCCAAAACCGATCGTACAACCCCTAGGGTTTGTAGATCGAATTTTTGTTCATCAAAAATTAATTCTTGTGTAGTTACTTGCATAACCTTAATACGGTTTAATTTGTGTGTACAAGAACGAGGTAACAACTCACTATGGTTGTTATCAAGGGATCGATTAACAAAATGGTAAGGGGTTAATCATTGATCCATATAAACCCTAATTAGGGTTCATCACATGTTCAAGATTAATTATTGATTCTTGTTTTGCTAGAATCACTAAAGGTACGTTCCTATTTAATTTATGTTAATCTTTTATATGTTATAGATGTTCCTACGCTTCCGCATATGTGTTTACCTATTTATATGATTGTCATGATTCTTATATTCTAACAGTGGTATTACGAGCTTGCTATAACATGTAATTGATTACATAAAACACATAAAAAATGAATTTTGATTGTTTTAGATACATGTTAGGTTGTTTTTATAGATCTGGGGTTCTTTAAATTTCCTAAACCCTAAAAAAATTTATGGGGGGGGGGGGGGTCGATTACCTCTTTATCCAAATTAGGGTTTGTGTTTTTTTTTAAATATTAATTGGATTAGAAACCCTAGGTTGCCTACATGTTTATGTGTTATTTGGGCGTATCCTATGACCTAATTGGTAATTGTTATGCTTTGATCCGTGACGAAACATGCATGTTAGTCATGGGTTATTAATTGTTTATTAATTGTTAAGCTATGTCACATGTTTAGATAGATCCAAATTGAGGAAGACCCCATAATTATTAAAATCAATTTAAATGCTATGTGGTATGTGATTGACTTTGGCCTACGCAATTGATTCGTCAATGTATGTGGCTCACTTCCTTCAAGAAGGGAAGGCCTTAGTTGATTATATGCATATTGAAACCTAGAATTGATTTTATTAGGATATTTTCTAATTAAGAATGCATGCGGCTAATTGTTTCACCTTATAATTGTTATGTTTATTAGTTGCTTGATTTGTCTTTAATTACTTGTTTTATTGTTTTATTTTGTTGGACACGTTGTAAGCAATAAAAGGGTAATTTTTATAAAGAAAATTAAAATGGACTAATAATGGTGAAACCTTTAGTGATAAAGATTGAATCTTGCGGTGTCTTATGTGCCAACAAAGGTTCGCTTCGCACGGTAATTCGCTCCAAGGCGAGACTAGCAAGATTCATACTTTGTTACATGTTTTAAGATTTAATCCATAAACTTTGCTTGATTGATGTTTTGTACACATGGTTTTAAAAGTAACTCCTTTAAGACAAATTCCTAGTCGTGGTAAGAAGGCTTGGAAAGAGCCTTAGAGTCTGCCTTGGTTATCACACTTACGAATACGTCTTAAACGATTTTCTTTTAAATTCATTCTTGTACAAAATCATCTTAAGGTATTTTACCTCAAGAAAAACTTTTTGTATTAATCTTAAGAATTGGTAATAAAAAGGTTTTGAAAACTTATGTTATAAAGATGAGTGCATGCATCTTTATACATGTTTTGATTTTTACATCAAACCAAATACACTAAAAATTTAAGTTATATGCCATCTAACTATAAGAAACACTTGAAGTTATTATTTAGTAAACATGAGACGCAGGCTAAAATTTAATGACAAGGTAAATTTCTGAGTGTGCGTGAGACCACCATGGAGAATTTGCAGTTTCTAAGTTTTACAACTTAATTAAGTTGATGCGTGAGACCTAGAACTTAAGGCATGAGATGGGATGAAACATGCTTACATGACAAATTGATGAATCAATTTGATGTAAATCCCATAATGATCTAGGAATTGGAAATTGTTTGCCAATTATTGTTCGACATATTACCATCTTTTATACTTTCACCACTAGCAGATCAACTGATGTGGTGGAATCTATGTAAAGTTGGATCCTAGATTTTCAAGAAAATATGTTGGTTATATGAATATATCCTTGGGTATTATGTTTTCTTGAAAATTGATTATCGAAAATACTAAAATTGAATTTTGTAAATTCTTTTAAATGTATTAATGCAACATTAAAACCGTAAACGTAAGTTATTCTTTTATCAAGTAAATTGATCTACACCTGTAAGGGTTTTTGGTTAGAGACAACTTTACTAAAAGAATAAACATAGTCTTCTTTCCATAAGAGAAGTGTGAGACTTAATCCTAATTCTTTTCATGAATGAGAAAGGTAAATAGGATGATTAGAATTCTCTAAATTATAAATACATAACTCATAGCAAACTTTAATAGTTATGATTATTTGCACTTTATGAGTTATTTAATTAGAATCTAGACTTGTTACTTCAATATGGTAAAAGACAAATTAGATTATTTTATCTAGTTGTTTTGCTTTGACCATTTAAAGATACTACATACAATTGTTGGAATGGAAGATCTCTTCAGGAAGAAATTGCATGCCCAATTTTTCAAATTAATAGTTTGGAATGTCATGAATCACATTTATGTAGAAGAATGCATTCTTTTAGTACCTAATTACTTGTTACGAATGGGTTTTCTCAAAGATGTAGGAAAGTGAATAGCACACTATTTCCTTTCACTGGATTAATGAAACATTTACAATGTTGTCAAATTCAGTGGGAGTATTATGTGTGTATTACTGAATAAGGAATCATAGTAATGATTTCTAATTCAGTGGGAGTCACAAGGATTGTTATCTTGGTAATACTCTACTTTATCTTTGAACATCTCAAGATAAATACTTTCCAAATGTAGACACTAATATTTTCAATGATGGTCATGTGTGTTTCCTTGATTGATTGAGTAAACTCTATATCTACTAGTTATGCTAATGACACAAATCAAATTGTTCACATTAACAAACGCGTGCATGTTGTTTATGTGGTACATGATGTTGTTTCATGCACGAGTGGGAGAAATCTACAGTATGTGCAAGGTACAACACATAATATGATTTAACGGATTCTCTTAACTGCAAAGTAAGAGACTATAGTTCTAATATGATTAATTTACATCTAATCTAAGAAACACTTGGTGTTGAAATTTAGTAAACATGAGACGCAGGCTAAATATTAACAACAAGGTGAATTTCCATGTATGTGTGAGACCAACATGGATAATTTACAGTTTCTAAATTAGACACCTATTAGAACATGTGTCAATATGATAACTAGACTACTTCAACTATAATATTTATGTATTATTAGAATGACATAAATAAATGAAGTATATAAATTAACTTAAAAATACTATTAAAATCAAATGGTGGTGTTCAAGAATACTGTAATTTAGTTATACATGTTTATATCTTCTTATAAACATGAAGTCTTTTAAATATTACAAGACTTATAATAAAGTAAGACGTTAACTTGTTATGTTTTTTAATTAAGACATATACAAGAAGTCATTGAGATAATCAATGATTAATAACGTATAGTGGGATTATAACACGTTTATGTTTTGATGAGACATGAACATGAAGTGACTCGGTCAAAAGTATTTGTGTTATAAAGCATGCAATTGGTTTGAAAATACTATTATACCATTAAGTTGACTTAGTTGGTAAATAGGTATGCCAACAGGAATATGGTTATCATATATATATATATATATATATATATATATATATATATATATATATATATATATATATATATATATATATATATATATATATATATATATATATTGTTAGATCTTCTTACAATATTAATTCTAATTGAAATACCACATATTTATGTTATGATTAGTTAGAAAAATCAAACTTTTGTTAGATTGTTTGATTAAAGATAACTATGACTTCTAATCTTCCAAATGTTATCAAGGTTAGAAAATTGAGTATGGATTGAATATACTCAATTAGACTCCTAGAAGATTTATAAGACACTATTAAATATGAAATGTGATGAATCACATTAAGTCTTAAATTGGAGTTCTAAATTTGTTAAACTACTTATGTGTAGGTCATTAACAAAAGAATCTCAGGAACTGTCAATATGTATTTATAACATCCCAAAAAGAGAATATTGTATTGTCACTTTAATTGATAAGTATTTATATTCTATATAATACTAAAAGCAAGTGGGAGTATTTTATCTTAAAAAGATAGAATTACAAGATACATAATCTTCTAAAAACACACTAGTGAAAATCATGATGAGGCTAACATGTAAATGATAAACCTCAAGATGATGGAATTCTCATTCATAGATCCACTTGGATATCTCAGATATTTAATTAATATGCTGACGATTATATGATGTAGTATTACCAAAATAATGAATTGGGTAAATTACTCATATTATGAATGTTATAGATGCTGTTCATAAAGATATTCAAATTTAAAATTTGGTTTATCTTAATTCTTAATGGTTAGAGAATGAAGATGAGGTTATTCAAAGATAATGTAACTGATATGCGTAGGGATTGCACCGGGCTTTACCTCTCAAGGGATCTTGAGAAACTTACAACCCCCACCAGGCAGTGTACCTGATCGTTGTAGTATAGTATAGTGACAAGTATCGGGGGATTGATCGTTCAGCTAGGAATAGTGTCGCTAGGATTAGAAAACCTAAATACTAGTTCTAGAGATGAAGGATGATTCTTTTTGTATTTTTATATTTTTTAGAAAGCAAGTAAAAATCTCGGGTTTTGAAGGATTTGGGCGGAATTAGTTGCTAGTCAACTAACCCAATACTAAGATGCAATCAAAATAAAATACTATAAATAAAAATAAACTATATTAAACTAAGGTTGTGAGCAATAAGTGGAGAAATGTGTTTACTTAGATTTCCCTACTCCCTAGATATCTTTTGTTGCGTGGATGACGGATTGTATTCCTTAATACCATTCATGGGGTGGCGTACTTAACTCCCCAATCCTATGAGTGCCTACTTCACTCCTATGTCGAGCCGGCTAAGAAGCTCCTAACATGGGATCATTAGAATTTACTCATGCATTAAATACAACCAATAAAACCTAGTACACATCGGTTCATGTTTCCTAAGACGTTCAAGCATGTTACCATTTGGAGATCTGCCAGTTTTCTTAAGCCTAACATTGAAATCATTCATCCAATACAACCATAAACAAGTAATCAACACATAATCAACATCTAGGTTTCATTAGATCTAAGCAAACACAAGATAAATCTAGCCTAGCATGGTGGAATCAAGACAAGCACAAGATATAGACAACCAACACATAGACATATTGATTAAATTAAAAGAACACTTATCTCAATAGCACATGTAAGCATTCAAGGGCTGAAAACCCTTGAAAAAGCTGTAAAATTCGTATATGGTTCGGCCTTAGGGTTTCTCCAAACTTGTTCCTCTTAATGAATGAAAATTAGAAAACTATATATAGAAAATAGAGGCTGACGGCGTCAAGAACAATCTTGTGACGCCGTCATCTCGTCGCCAAAAGAATCCTCGGACTGCCTTGATCTACATTTGACGCCGTCATGTTATACACTTTTCCAGGCCGTCACACATTTAACTCTTGACGCTCTACCTTGTGACGCCTTCATTTCTGTACTGGGCCATCATGATTTTTACTCTTGACGCCGTCAGGAAAATGCTCTTGACGCCGTCAAACACTGTTCCCAGCATGGAAAATTAAGTCTTTGGCGTTTTCTTCACTTTTATGCTCCAAAAACGTCCGAATTGCTTCCTTTTCCAGATTTCACTCCCAAAGTACCTAAAATCACAAAAGGAACGATTTAGGGCAATATTTGATCAAATAAATTCAATTACGGGCTTAAATGACCCCCTAAAAGTTGTTCATTTTTCGCCTCATCATATACCCTTACACTTGAGATTTGCTTGTCCTCAAGCAAATGCGCTTTTATTCTAGTCAAAATACAAGTTAGGGGTCATTTAACACTAATATAAAAGTAATTACAACAAATAATCGTTCCACTAAAGACCAAAGACAAGCACGGAGGTCATACACTAGCACCTCACAAATAGTGTTTAGATATTCACATCTCTCGGGTGTAATAAAGTATAAATTACAATATGGAAACGGAAGATATCTCTCACTACCTGTTATAGCAAAATAGATCACCATAGGCTTGGGAAAGGATCAAACCTCCACCACATGGCGTAAGCACCTAGGATAAACTATCAAATAGGTCTTTTAAAGGGTTGTAACGTTAGGTGTAGGGATATGAAATACATGGTTTTGTTGGATAAAGGCAGTTTTTACTGGTGGCGAGTTAACAATCTTGGTTAATTACATGTACAATATGGCGTTGCTAAGCCAAGACTAGACTCGACTTAAGCTAATAAATGAAAAATAACAAAAACATAAAATAAACATAAAATGAAACGGGATGGTAGTCCGTATGTTTTTTCTCTTTTTCTTTTTCTATTTTTTTTCTTTTTTTCTTGATTTTTTTCGATTTTTTTTTTTCTTTTTTTTTTTTTTTTTTTTTTTTTTTTTGCATACACTCTTACCCTACCATCCAAAATAATACATCATAGGGAATGAAAATTCCCCTTACACTTGAATTTTTACATACTTTACAATAAACTAATCTAATGACTCGAATTAAGAAAATCAAAACACTTGGAGCACTTTTAAGATTAACGCACATACGGGGGTAATAATATGATGTTCTTCCCCATTACTCCATAAATAAGTACTTTACCCATGAGTCCCAATCGTCCCAAAACAATATGTACAAGGATATGACTCGACTTAGCAACCATGTAATCAATTAGATAGTTAACTTAGGGTTTAACACATAACAATAATGCACTAAAAATGAGTGCATACACGGAAGGCTAAGGTAATTTGGTTGTACATTTAAATGGGGTGTAACAAATTCTTCCTTTAAGTAAAATGCTTAAAGTTAGAAACGAAAATATAGGCTCGGAGGGGTATATTAGGGGTTTCGTG
Source organism: Artemisia argyi (assembly GCA_030686995.1). NCBI lineage: Eukaryota > Viridiplantae > Streptophyta > Magnoliopsida > Asterales > Asteraceae > Artemisia > Artemisia argyi. The sequence goes on from JARVZY010002246.1 coordinate 643,161, forward strand.
TACTAAAAATGAGTACAACGCTAAGGGTGTGGGAAAAATTAGTTGACTTAACTAGCCAAGTAATATGACTTAAATGGTCAAGTAATTATGATACGGGTGTAACACAAGGGTGATCCTAATGCCTCTTATCATGTAGTAAATCCTACCACACGAATGTAGTCTCACTAGCGGTCTCGGGATGCATCACTAACGCAAGTTCTAGAATCTAAATGCTACCGGTACACTCATAAGCACTAATAGTAAATGCTTTTCCTATCAAATCTAAAGGCGAACCTCACATATTTGGGTGGAAAATTTTTCTGAAAGTACGGTTATGTACTAGTCATACAATCTCCTATCCATGAGACGCTTGCTATGGCTAAAGTTTCACTCCTAAATGTTGTAAAAAATTTTAAATTTGGAGCTAAAATTGCACTAACAAGTATTTCTCATAGTTTTATTACACATCTACTATCAAACAAACAAACTCAAGCGAAAGTGTATTTGTAAGGTATCATCATTTTACCCTTCCCTTACACTTAGGATGAACATTGCCCCCAATGCTCAAGTAAAGAATGTAAAAGTGAAATAAGTAAAACAAATGAAATCAAATACTCCCCTGATTCGCTCGGTATGGATAATAAGTTGGCCAGGTTAGATCTTCCTTCAAGAAAATGAACAATCAAAGTTTCCCTTCCAGAAAATAAATCATCTTCTTGTCATACATAACCTGTAAATCCTGAGAAAACAAACAAGACAACCTCGCATAAAATCGGCGGCAATCTATATAAGTTACTAAATCCTAGAAAACAAAGTAAGATATAATGCTTGTGGAATGAAGGTTGCAGATTTCCTGGAGATTATAAAACTTAATAATTCAACAAAAACTTTAAAACTCCGTTGGAAAAACAAAACTGGTAAAATTTCCAGATTTTTACGCGTGACGCCGTCAGAAGTGATCTGCAGAAATTCTTATGTTAAGTTTCCGAAAAATTTCTGGAAAAACTTGGTCCTAATTCCTGGAAAATCCTGCAAAACTTCATTATGACTCGATACAAGCATTTGACTCTAACAAATACGAATATACATGTTCACTTAATATTGTGGAGAATCATGATCGGTTTGTTTCTTAAAAACATATTTGGGGTTTCCCCTTACACTTATCTTTTGCAAAAATACTTTTAGGTGGAGTTAAGACTAGGCCAAACAACAAAGTAAAGTACTTCCACTATTTAGTTTAGAAACATGATCTACCAACAATAAAAACAAAGCATGCATACGGAAGCAAATAACAGACAAACAAAATAAAATCACACAAAGCATGGGTTGCCTCCCAAGAAGCGCTTTTCTTTATTTACGAGTCTTGTAGCTAGACTCAAGGTCATGGGTTACTAAGTGACCTCATCGTTGGTTTCACTCTCTGATTGTAAATATTCTTTGTAGAAACCAATCACCTTTTTCTCAATCGCTCCTATAATCCTATGGGCAAATTCCTTACCAACTTTATACTTTGGTCCTAGAGCCAAGCAATCTTTGTAGAAAAGACTCCTCTTTTCCCATACATAATCCATGCCCTTTTTCTTATCATCTTCATTGATGTCCTCAAAAGCACCAACGTTATCCTTATCAAATCGGGATATAAAGCAAAATTCTTTCATGCTATTAGGCATCCTATAAGTGATCCTATCAGGGTTACTTGCAAATCGGATTGTCCCTTCTATCTCATCGTATTCTAACTTTGACTCCTCAACAAACGGTTTGCCAAACACAACATTGGACAATCGACAATCAATAACATTAGCAAGATCTTCCACAATCATAAAGTCGGTAACAAAAGTGAAATTCCCGACAAAGACATGTAGACCTTTAACTCTCCCGACAAAGTTACAAACTCCATCGGGGTATTTGGGATCTCTTCTAGGTCCAAGTCTTGTTTTCACTATATCATTATAAACATTTGAGGACATAATGTTGATTGGGGATTTAAAGTCAATGTAAGCATTGTCAACGTGTCTATATCCAATCATACATGGTATCTTAGCATTCTTAGGATCGCCTCTCTTTATCTGAGGTTCGATTATAGTAAAAGGAGATCGCGGGTTATCAATAAGATTATTATAATATGCAATCTCCTCCTTAGTGGGGTATAGATTAAAGTAATCATTAAGCTTCGGATCTATTTCCCCCTCTTCTAGTTCCTCAACAACATTCACAAAATCATTAGGCCCTAGGTCCTCATTTGAATACAAGGCGGTCGCTAGGTCACTAAACGCATGGTCGAGCTCAACCTTAATCAACCTATTAAGCTCCCTAAGTTCCCTAATCTCACTCTCAATTTGTTCATGTAACACAGCCACTTCTCTAGGGGAAAGGGGTGGATTCGCGTTTTCCATAATGGTCAACGGAATAGTCAATGAATTTAATTTACTAACAAAGGCACAAAGAAAAAGATAGACTAAAGAAAACCTAAAAATAAAAAATAAAATCTTACTAGAAAGGAATCTAGCAAGTAGACCTAATAAAAAAAATTCTAACCTAGACAATAACTATTCCCCGGCAACAGCGCCAAAAATTTGATATGCGTAGGGATTGCACCAGGCTTTACCTCTCAAGGGATCTTGAGAAGCTTACAACCCCCACTAGGCAGTGTACCTGATCGTTGTAGTATAGTATAGTGACAAGTACCGGGGGATTGATCGTTCAGCTAGGAATAGTGTCGCTAGGATTAGAAAACCTAAATACTAGTTCTAGAGATGAAGGATGATTCTTTTTGTATTTTTATATTTTTTAGAAAGCAAGTAAAAATCTCGGGTTTTGAATGATTTGGGCGGAATTAGTTGCTAGTCAACTAACCCAATACTAAGATGCAATCAAAATAAAATACTAGAAATGAAAATAAACTATATTAAACTAAGGTTTTGAGCAATAAGTGGAGAAATGTGTTTACTTAGATTTCACTACTCCCTAGATATCTTTTACACGTTAATTACTTGTTATAGTTGCGTGGATGACGGATTGTATTCCTTAATACCATTCATGGGGTGACGTACTTAACTCCCCAATCCTATGAGTGCCTACTTCACTCCTATGTCGAACCGGCTAAGAAGCTCCTAACATGGGATCATTAGAATTTACTCATGCATTAAATACAACCAATAAAACCTAGTACACATCAGTTCATGTTTCCTAAGACGTTCAAGCATGTTACCATTTGGAGATCTGCCAGTTTTCTTAAGCATAACATTGAAATCATTCATCCAATACAACCATAAACAAGTAATCAACACATAATCAACATCTAGGTTTCATTAGATCTAAGAAAACACAAGATAAATCTAGCCTAGCATGGTGGAATCAAGACAAGCATAAGATATAGACAACCAACACATAGACATATTGATTGAATTAAAAGAACACTTATCTCAATAGCACATGTAAGCATTCAAGAGCTGAAAACCCTTGAAAAAGCTGTAAAATTCGTATATGGTTCGGCCTTAGAGTTTCTCCAAACTTGTTCCTCTTAATGAATGAAAATTAGAAAACTATATATAGAAAATAGAGGTTGACGGCGTCAAGAACAATCTTGTGACGCCGTCATCTCGCCGCCAAAAGAATCCTCGGACTGCCTTGATCTACATTTGACGCCGTCATGTTATACACTTTTCCAGGCCGTCACACATTTAACTCTTGACACTCTACCTTGTGACGCCTTCATTTCTGTACTGGGCCGTCATGATTTTTACTCTTGACGCCGTCAGGAAAATGCTCTTGACGCCGTCACACACTGTTCCCAGCATGAAAAATTAAGTCTTTGGCATTTTCTTCACTTTTATGCTCCAAAAACGTTCGAATTGCTTCCTTTTCCAGATTTCACTCCTAAAGTACCTAAAATCACAAAAGGAACGATTTAGGGCAATATTTGATCAAATAAATTCAATTCCGGGCTTAAATGACCCCCTAAAAGTGGTTCATTTTTCGCCTCATCAGTAACCCTAGTGGTTTAAATCTTTGTATAATAATCATATGGACAAAATTGTACACATATCTTAATGCATGTCTTATGACAAGATTATTAATCATATTTAAGCAATTAACTATGATTGAATATTCTTTCCTAAGCACATTAAATATACAAAGATGGTAATTGTCATATTTATATGAATATGAAATTTTGACAATGAATATCAAAAACTCTTTTTCTTAAATGATTACTTGAGCGAGGACGATAAGTAATTAAAAGGAGTTTATGAATTCAAATAAATCTTTGGAAGTATACAAAGGGCAATAATCTATGAATGGATAAATGCATGCATCTAGGAGATTAATCATATGTTTAATTATTAAATCCATGATTTAATTTATAATTAAAATAAGATAATTTCTAAGTAGTCCTGAAAGCTAGTGGGAGTATTATGTTTGATTTACTAAATCATATATGTTGTGAGCAACATTCCATATAAGTAAAAGGTTAGACTTAGTTTGGAATGAAGCTTTATTTAAAAGATTTAGAAAATAAAACATACAACCTTGGAACAAAAATTTATTATTTAATAAACATGTGCGGTAAAGAATTATAAATAGAATATGATATATTATTTTGAAAGACTAAATGGATATACATATTTGTAAAGATAGAACATGAATAAAATATAAGTTTGATTGAAGGATTTTTCATGTGCATCATATTATTGTTGTATCATGCTTAAATGCTTAATGATTTAACAATATTTGATATCTTGTGTAATGAATATTCTAATGGAATATGATTGGACTTAGAAAAATTATCCTCAACCTGGAATTGCTCCTAAATTCTAAGTATAAACAAGTATGACAAATTGTTGCGTAATTGTTATAGTTGACAATAAATTTTGAAAGATTGAAAGGTGTCAAACATTACACATTGGATAATAAGTTTATGGAATTTTAAAAAGCATATTGTGGTTTATATACAATGATGCTGGTTTAATTGAGATGACACTCAATAACTAGTCATGGTAGGATTTTATCCTTATTAATATCCATGAGAATTAGTTGTGCTCAACTAAGAGCATAGTTGCATTATACATTAAAGAATTAGAATACTTTAAACTTTAAAAATGTTTGAAAGTTTGATGTCATAAGTTGGTGACTGAGGATGTCACAATTTATGAAAAATTATGTGGCTATATCAAGATAGTTGGATATACACATACAAGAATTTTGATTATTGAATTCTTGAAATAAGTATTCTCAAAATTCGGATAGATCAAAGTTAGTTGAAATAAATGCCTTGTCAACAAGTATGGTTGTAATTACTTGAGGCGTAATTGTCAGCAAGTTAGTACTTGAGACAAAATTCATTAACTAGAATTATCATGCATTGATCTATTTTGGTATTTGGATAAAGGACATTAAGCAGTTATTATTTATAATAAATTAAAGTACTTAGTACGTTTGTTTTCACTAATAATAAATTGTGTCCTATATTTACATGTTTAAATCCGTGAATAACTTATGATTATTCTAAATTGTCCGTTGTCGATTAATTATATGGGAATATCACTAAACTAAGACAAATATGAGTATTAGTTAGAATATACTTGAAAGTATATTCATGCGTTGACATACCAATTTCACATGATATTCAATGAATTGAATATAGGATTTATCCCAACTACATGATTTTACTTTATGGATCCTGTCAGTAAGTAAATCATGAATTTGTTATCCTCAGACTTGAGATACCAGATAAGTGTCATGGATGTAGTGCATTTTTGTAAAGCAATCTACCGCTCACCGTAAAAGGGAGTTATAAGGGTTGTTTTCAGAAGTGTTGCAAAGTCCATGGGTTATTCTTGTAGTCAAGAAAGAATTTGTTCCTTCAAATTTGTTTTGAAGTTTAATACTGCTGGGCTCCTTGTAGGGTTGACAAGATGTTTGCGTGTGCACGCTCAAAGTCTATCTGAAATATGTTCAGATGTTTTGGTAATCTTGCTCAATCATAAACAACGAGAAACAGGATTGTTAATTAAAGAATGACTAAGATCCATATCTTTATTAACGGGGTATTATAAACAAAAGGATGATAATGATAATGATGAATCATTAATGGTTTTCCAGGAAGCCTAGCTCAGGTCGAACTAGGGGCATTGGAGTGTTGCAAGATGCTTACCAATGTCATTTTACTATTAATAGATATCCAAGTGGGAGCTGTTAAATTGTGGATAAATATTAATATGTTAAATGTCTAGTATCGAACTCGAGACCTCGGGATTGCACACATTACAAATGAGTATTAAGGAAAAATAATTAATAAATTTATAAATTTATTATTAGACACGAGAAATAACGACCATTAGTACTTAACGGTAAAAGGGACTAACGACCGTTAGACGCAAATAAGGAAAGAATTGTGTTTATACAATTAGGAAATAATAGAAGGATCTAGAACCCCTCCTTGGGCTCTAGATCGACCGGCCATGGGAATGGGGTAACCCAAACCCTAGCTTTTGCTCCAAGTTTTCCTATTAGTATATATACAAACACATAGGGTTATTGTTTGGGTACTCTTTACACACACATTAACCCTAAGTGTTTTTCTTTTCCTCTCTTGTTTCCAAAACCGATCATACAACCCCTACGGTTTGTGGATCGAATTTTTGTTCATCAAAAATTAATTCTTGTGTAGTTACTTGCATAACCTTAATACGGTTTAATTTGTGTGTACAAGAACGAGGTAACAACTCACTATAGTTGTTATCAAAGGATCAATTAACAAAACGCTAAGGGGTTAATCATTGATCCATATAAACCCTAATTAGGGTTCATCACATGTTCAAGATTAATTATTGATTCTTGTTTTGCTAGAATCACTAAAGGTACGTTCCTATTTAATTTATGTTAATCTTTTATATGTTATAGATGTTCTTACGCTTCCGCATATGTGTTTACCTATTTATATGATTGTCATGATTCTTATATTCTAACACTTTGTTTAACATAACTATAAATAATACGGAGCATGATTAAAAAGTAAAGGTGACTTGTTTAGGGTATCGGCAGTGGTCACGGTAAGCACTCGGGAAGGTCGCGGTACTGTGCGGGAAAACCGCCGCTGGTAACGCGGTACCGCACGGTAAGGTTCACGCACGGGAAGCAGTGTATAATTCGAACGTTATTTTGATTTGACCGTTTCTTTTTGACCGTTGCATGGAGGTAACATTTATTATTATTTTTTTGACCGTTGGATATGGTTGCTATATAAATGGAACCCAACAACAAGAACAAAGCAAAAAAAAAAAAAAAAAAAAAAAAAAAAAAAAAGGTTGTACCGAGCAAAAAAATAGAGCCAAAAAGAAATAGAGATCCAAGAAAATGCAACCGAGTATCGAGGGGTGCAAGTCGTCCTCGAGTTCAAACACAACCCGATTACTACCCCCAATCATCTTCTCAATCACGGCCAAAAAGCAAAGTTTATTGCAGGCGCAGTTGGAGGTTCAAAAGAAAAAAGACGAAGAATATTTCAAGTTTCTTGATGGGGAGGTGATCAATCGTGACATGAAGTTCGTTATGGAGCCGCATGACAATATCCCAGACCCGGCTTTTAAGAAATTCGTCATCAACAAGAAACGCGAGATATGCGCAAAACACAGTTGGCCGTGTAGTTTGTAGGATTTAATGGTTTTTAAGTTTTTAATTTTAATGGAACTTTAGTTATTTTATGTTTTTTTTTAGTAATATTATGTAACGTTTTATTAATTTTAATGATTTTTTTAAAATTTTAATGGAATTTAAAAAAAAAGAAAAAAATTGAAGTGAGTGAAGGGGGTGTGGTGTCACAAGTGATGCAAATAAAAATATGGGTGAGGGATGAAAAAAATGGGTGAATGATGTGGAATAAGATGATTGGTTAGGAGTGAGAGATGGGAGTGTGGTGCCACAAGTGTTGCCAACACCCTTGTATATATTTTTTGCCGTTCAAAAAAATAAGAAAAAAGAAGAAAGAAAGAAAGAAAGAAAGAAAATAAAAATGATTAAAAGTAAAGGTGTTCTTATACTTTTTGCTAAAGTTTTTTCTTATTTATAAACCCCTTGCTTAGAAATATTCAAAACTTGTCCAATACCTTTTTACTTACCCTGTGCAAAGTTTCCCACTTTGATGACGAGAATCTTTGTCCCAAGTTGAACGTGAATTATTTTTTTATAACAAAGAATACCAAATGAAAACGTCGTTTCAACAACTACATTTAAAATCCGCTATAAGTTAAAAACATCCTAAACGGCACTTGCACCTATCATTTTCGTGCTTCCATCATTCCAAAAAGTTTTCGCGTAATTCCTGTTAGTTTAATCTAGTACTTCCAACAATTGTGTCATTAAATATAATACCAATCATTTATGCATCATACAAAGCCATAAATTTTCAACACTAATGTGCTTCATGGATACGTTTTGATTAATCAATAGGTGGATTGGTTCATGTCGGCTCACGGGTCCGGATGGATTTGGGTCTAAACGGGTCCGGGTCTAGACAGATATTCTAAAAGCATAGGTTTAAATGGGTCCAGGTTTAGATGGGTTAGATTCGAGTCTAGATAGATTTTGGTCGGTTGACAAGGCTATTTCCAAAAGAAGAAAATTATTTTGGTAAAAGATGAAAAAAAAAAAAAAAACCTTACTATCAAATAACCAACTAGACTTATTACTTAGAGAGACTTAACTAAACCCATCATATAATAAATATTTACCCAATTATACCATAATAGGTATCAAATTGCCACCTCTATTATTGTAGATAAATACAGCAATGAAAGATTAATGAATCAAAAAATCTAATTTACCCTTTTTTTTTTTTTTTTTTTTTTTAATATGTAACCTTCTATAGCACGTAAAAATGGTGACGTGCTAGCGGTTTATTGATAAAGGCCGTGCACATCACTATTTTTACAGTTGCATACAATGAAAATATGGCAAGTTGATTATAGTTTGTTGTATTAGGCTTCAATTTCACATGATCATGATAGTTTATTGACGTAAATTACCATAGTATTTATTTGATTGATAGGATATGCCCAAAACGCCTTATGTAAAATTATCTTTTGTGTGTGAAAAAAGGTTATGAATAAATGCGATTATACTGAGGGTATATTTTTCTTTTACATCCATGTTTTAGAGAACATACAAATGTATCTTAGATGGAATATGGGAGAACTTGCAGTCAAAGATCCCATCATTTATGTTTTGTTTAATGTGAACACCGGGTCTTTAAAAATATTCCTGACTGCGAAGAATACGGGTATATCCTCATGTATACGTCAAGTCAGGCCACTTACTAATATAATGGTGTTTGACTTCTCAAGGTTAGACTCAGGTTTCTTAATATTTTAAGAACTCTGCTTGCCTTTTATCTATTTGTCATCAGTTTAGTGCTAGAACAAGGGACAACAAGAACAGTCTTATTCGTTCTTCTGTTATAGTTAATTGTTGTCTCAGTGACTGCAATTTTGTAAATATTTGATTGTATGTTTCATTGCTAGTTGATTGATTATAAGGACTTACTTATTAGTTTATATTATTATGATTAATAACGGAAACAATGGAAATCCTGTTGGTAACTCGTATGCGAATCATGGGGACGGGGAGCAGAATTTGAATACTTCTACGTGTCTTACGGTTCAGAGGGGCGAAACTGGAAAAGGTTACATGGAGATGGAGGGAAGAGGTTATTCGGATTTGTATAGGAATACAAGTGAAGATATGTTTATTAGAACACTAATGGAGAGTCCAGTTGGAATGCCAGCACCAACCATGGAGATGCTCGGTTTTAAGAATCTTTCTAATAATTTTCACGCAGATAGTGAGGAACTTTTCAAGAACTGGCTCACTAACGGAGATGTAAGTAGTTATATCTTATAAATTACTTTGCTTTTAGTCCTTATAGTGATAATAATTGCGGAATTCCTTTATATGAAATACTACTTTTATGCATTTTATTTGTTTTCTAAAGAATATCTTATTGGTTATTAGAATCAAGGCCACAATCCAACAAGCTTAGTTCATAATCGATCTCGACAATTATCACGAATGTAAGTTTTTCTCCTAGTTTCATATCTCATTAAACAAACAGTGTGTATATATACAAATTCTTTTGAACTACAGGATGCTTGCTGAACATTCTGGTTTAGCTAGTCACCATAATGGAGTTTCCATCGAAAGAAAGAGCAGTAACGAGAATCTGATACCACAAAGTTCAGTAAGTTCAGTAGCAGTTGAATCCTCAAATGGGACAAATGAACATTCCATTAGGTACATTCCAGAGATTTGTTCACCTCATTGAGATTCTTAGATTGTTTGTATATCAACTGAATTTTGGATATGTCCAACAGGAATATGGCCGAGAAGGGGTTGCAGGGTAGCAACTTATACTTGGCTAAGGTTTGTTGATACAAAGATTTTGTAGAAAGTAGCATAAATAAATTCTGAGTTATCTCATCTCTTTCTTTTCCTGCAGGCATGGTTCCATAGTTCTCAACCGATGACGAGAAGTCGTTCCTCCGAATTAAGGTATTAATGCTTGTATTAGAGGTTTGCAATTTTGACCCATGATAGTTCGGACTGTTTATTTCCATTGGGTCAAAGGGTATTGTGAAAAAATTAACTAAGAAGTAAAAATGTCTAATGGTTGAAAGGGTCACAATTTAGATTTAATGCATACCTTTTGCCATCATATATGGCACAGTAAATATTAATAAAGTACGGAGTAATTAAAAAATTGGAATAAGTTTTGTTGGGGAGAAACTAGTTGCCCAAAGTATGTTAAATGCATAAAACCTCATACGAGTAAATCTATATTTATCAAGTCTTACTGTTATCAAAAGAATATAGTTTTTGTATATTTAACACATTAATTAGAAGTGCTTTGGGTCAATCTAACCCATCCCAACCCATTTTGACACGTACCAAAATGATCTGTTTTTACCCATTACCCAACTTGTAACAAAAGTGCCCCATGCGTTTTCCCACATCTATCCTAAACAACTATTTAAACATGATGGGATTTTCGACACTTAACGGGACTCTTCATCCGTTTTTTTTTTTCCAGTGTCTAAAGTTGCTTTATGTTAACCATCAAGATCAATTGACAACGTACATGTTACAGGAGGAGATATGTTGCAATGCAAAACTCTCAAACAGCAATAGGTATGGAAGCAATGCATAATGCATCGGGGAGTAGAGTCAACCAGTTAAAACAGGACTTTGTCAATCATGACTCATTTAATGAGCCTTCTTTGTATGATAATCAAAACCAGTTAGATGGGTTCATGCCCCAATCCAATTCATCTTCATCGATCGATAAGGTTTCTTCTGTTGTGAGCATGCTAAAGGGTACGTTAGAACGCAAGAAGCTTAGCAACCAAATTGAAAAAGAAGCAGTTGAAAATGGTTCTTTAGGATATTATAACGGTCAAGAAGTTTTTAATTATTCAAATCAGAATAATATAAATGGAATTCATAATTATGAGGCGCAAGAAACACTCCAAGATCAAGAGTTGTTTCAAGGAGTTCAAGGGCCTTACGATGGTGGAGATCTAGAACATTTTGTGGCCCCCACTAATCAGATTCAGATGAGTTTTGCATCTAGAGAACCTTCACAAAGTGAATCGTCTGCTGCTGCACCTGTGTTGTCGAATGGTTTTGATGCATGTGATGGTCCTAGCAACTCAGGTCAAACACCAAGTTTTTGTGAGAGTTCTAGGAAGCAAGCTGGTATTGCAAGAAGTTTAGAGTATGGCGGAGCTAAAGGTACACATGGAGGTGGAAAAAGGGGTAGGTCGGGGATTTCTATAACTTGTCAAAGTTGGTTCAGGTCAAAACAGGCTGGGCAAACACTTTTTTTTTATTTTATTTTTTATTTTTTATTTTTTTGACTTATCCTCTCTTGAATTTTGTAATAGTTAAGTTTTTAAAAATTGATTAAAGTAAATGTTTTGAACGATAATCAAAATTTTGAAATTAAACGATTTAGGAGGTTTTATGCATTGTCAATACACATTGGGTGACTTTTGACCCGTTTAACAAGTTATCAATTTTGGTAACTTTTTAAATTTATCTGTTTGAACTAGTAGAGGCAAAGTCGAATCAAAGTTGACCCTATATACGGTTCTGAATCGCTACCTCTAGTTCAGACTTAAGACATAGCCCATGGTTTTACTTTCTTCATTGGTGAAAAAGCGTAACAAAATGGATTTTAGTTTTACTTATATTTCTGTTATTGTAGGAAAAATGTTAACTTTTGTTTTTGAATCCATTTACAGTTAGTAGCATCATGTTTTATCTAAAGAGAAAAACGAGGTCTAATAAAAAAAAATTGGTCAAATATTGACCCACTTCTATTGCTCAAATGTTTAAACACCTCTTTGATATTAGAATTTGATATGAAAGAAGTTCTATATTATTCTTATTTACAAGGAAAACCAGCAGTTCGTATGAGTAATACATGTGAACATATGAATTCATAGTTCCTTTAACATCGTTTCCTTATAGGTTACTTTAGGTATTTTAACTCCTATATACTATTATGTTGTAATGCACTATAAGGTTAAACAAACATATTTTCAACTTGTTTTAGGGCAGAAAGGCATGCCATTTCCAGGGCGTTTTCTAAAACTTATTTAAACTTTTATAAATATGTCTGATTTAATAACTTGTTTTTCTCTCTTGGTTCACAGATACAAGGGAACAGATGTATGATAACCTTCAAGAGGATAACAAGGTTTGCCTTTACTCAGAGTAGTTACTGCCAATTATAAATTCAGTTTGTCTAACAAATTTATGAAATAGAAATTAGTTTGACTATTTGTTCAAATGATTAAACAACCTTCAGTTGGATGTGTTCTCATGAGACAAATGAATAACACCTTGTACAACCTAACAACCAATGTGTTTTAAAACTGAAGTTTCAATAAGGAAGAGTATGAGATTGGATGTGTTCTAATATTATATTTCGCCTTACTAAATCTTGATTGCTTGTCTTATTCCAGCAAAAGAAAAACTTAATTCGATTTGGATCAGTAACGTCAGCCGCCTCTGGTAACATCGAATTTAGTTTAATTTCAGTGCATCTCTTCACGTAATTATTTATTTATTTATTTATTTTGTTAATGTGGTAACTTGAACCATAATTGGGGCTTTCGGTTCATGAAACTTATGTACTACTCCATCCGTCCCAAAACTAATGTCCACTTTCAAATTGCATAAATTTTTAGAATATCCACTAACTACACTATCCACTTTCATTAGTATATAACTTAGTAAGAAATCTTTTACCTTTATGCAGTAGACAGCAGAGATCCTACAAAAAAGCGCAGGGTGGAAAGGTCACGAAAGTATGTATTCTTATCTTTCTCTCTTTGGTTAATTTAGGGTGGAGAGATTTTTAGCATGTATAGTTATCTGAAATATCTACAAAATAGAAATTTCACTTTGTTTCAAGCAAATGTCTAGTTCATTTGGGACTTATGGTTTATCTGAAACTCCTCAACCCAATGGTTTTGGGTAGAGGTAGTATTTGCAATGCAATTATATGCGGTCGATTCAGGTTATGTTATATCTCTCAAGGGTTCTAAAATGGAACCTAGTCAAATGGGTTGAAGATTGCTGCCAAAGTGTACTTTTAATGCGTAAAGCCTGCCAAAACATTTAATTAAGAAAAAATAAGATGTATTTTAGCTCAAGATGATTTCGATAACCATATTTTACACCTTAATTATTCTATAAAAATTGGACAAAAAGTGTTTCGGGTCAACCCAACCAGTTTCAACCCATTTAAATATCACCTGCTTAGACCCAAACATGTTTTTGACCCGTTTTTCAACCCGCCTATCTTTCCATTTCTAGCAGACATATTTTTACTACCTAAAGGTGTCTTTTAGTTGACATGATGTGTGATGATGATGTAGAATGGCCGAAGCAAAAGGAAGAACTCAAATACCTGCTACTTCATCAGACATGCAGTCTCTTCAGAAACGATGTGAAAATCTTGAAAAGGAAGTGCGGTCACTGAAACTTAACCTGGCTTTCATGAACCGGTACAATACATTTTATCGACATAGTATAACACAATCAAATAATCACTTGCAATAAAATGTAAATCTGGTGTCCCATGGGTAATCAGTATTATTTGATATTTAGATACTTAAAAAAATGATCATTGCAACTTTACTTGGAATAATCGAATTATCAATTCCAAATGAAATTAGAACACTCCCATAGGGAATGGATCCAATAAGAAGAGAAAATAAAATAAGAAGAATGAGAAATGTTTGTAGCCACACATTTCAAATGAGGATGGAGAATTTCATGGGAGATGCATCTTATTTTGTAAGTGCATCTGAAATGTGCGGTTGTAATCACTTCTCATTCTTCTCATTTTACTTTTATTTCTCATTTGATCCTTACTCCACTCCCATATACTAAGATTATGCAATGATCACAATAAATTAAGTCATATATGGGTGCACACTTTGATAGCAACTATGCAATACATTTTCAGGAAGGATTCTGAACAGACCAAGCAGATTGAAGAACTACAGAAACAGCACGAGGATATGAGAGAGGAAAAGGAACGCCTTTTAGAAGAGATTGAGAGGATTTTATCTGAACCAGATAAGATGTGAATACTTCTAATGTCTAGCGTCTTTGTACTACTATTATTATCATTGAATATGTCTATGGATAGTATTTGCATTTGCATATGTGGATTTTTTGCACACCTACACACATTATTATTTGGCCATTTTTTGCTATTCTCGTTTTCTGGTTGTGTAAGCCCTTGTAGGCGTTTTTTGGTTTGCGTTGCAAGTTACACAATCACTGAGATAACATGGATATATTTTCTGAATTGACCATTAAATTCAGCGATTTATTGTCATTTTGGTTGCTAGATTTTTCAAAGTAACCATGAAAGGGAATCAAAAGAATTTTAATGTTTGGAGTTTTAAATTGAGCTTCTCATTTGTTTTTTCCTTGAAACTTTTGTTACTAGGTGACAGTTTCAATCCATTTACATATAAATGGGTCGATTTGGGTAATTGTGTTTTATCTTCAAGACGTATAAAATACTTTTACAAATAATGGACATTACATTACAAATAAGTACACACTAATATCAAAAGTGGAGAGCCTAACCTTTTTACGATGACACAAAAAAAACTACATCGCGCACATAATATAAATTAGACTACAGAATTACTATATGTAATACTTTGAAATGGTTTTTCAGGGTAAAGGGTTATTTAGTTTGTAGCTAGAGCTGTTTTCATTTTGCGGCATGTCACAAACTAGTTAGCGGTCATTCAAGCGTTTGCTTGAGGTTAATGTGGTACTTCGGCCACATTTCATTGTACTTAACTTTTCTATTTCGTACTGTTGAACCCACAAGAAGATGATGGAGTCTCAGAGTGTTGACAATAACTCAAACTCCTAATTTCCTCAACATAGAAGAACATTCGGAGATTGGATACTTGAAGAAATATCTAAGTATCCAAAGATATTCAGGCGGGAACTTTATCTTGGGAAGATAAGTGCAGAAGCATTTATCATAAAGATTGTGATAGTTGGTATATAGGTGAGAAACAGTTGCCAACACTATCCCCTCAGAATATTAACATTGGATCAAGCCTATAAAAGAGAATGTTTGAAGAGTAAATGTTACATCTTGCATTAATCACAATCAACATTTACTTCTCCTTGCATTAATCACCATTTACTCTCTAGTACTTGTTTGTGTAAGCGATGAAATTACCACACGTTGTCATTCAATTAGGATTAGATTAGCTCTGCTATATTCCGCTCTAATCCTTGTAATTCTTTGATTTGGGTAAAAAATTATAACCTTGTGTTTTTGCTTTTACAAAAACTCTAGACATGACACTTGTAACTTAAACACTTGTTTTAAACTCAAGTCACAAGTAAACGGAAACAACATTAATGGAGTTCTTTACAAACACATTCTGAATGTACAGTACTCTATTATTTTCATACTACGTATATAGTTTCCCCAGTTGGTCCAAAAAGCTCATTCTTGGAACTATAACATTTTCACCAAGTTTGAAAGAATAATAGTTTTACTTTGCAAAAAAGAAAAACAAAGTACAGTCATTAAAAAAGCCAATCATCCTAAAAAGAGCGAAGAAAATGAAACAGAACGGCATAAAACCATGTGTTCATTTCGTTACTGTGCAAATTATAGCTATAGATCACAAGTAGATATACACATATGTACATTAGTATATTACTAAGAGTTGTACATTTATAGCTTACAATGGAAGTAAGAGAGCATATTCATGTATGGAGTATACAGACTGAAGCTCCCTTCAATTGATGGGTGTTAAGCCCGGATTTGCATAGTCTTCTGGTATCGGAACATTTAACTCTGAGCACACAAATTGGATTATGTCTTTAGTCACAGACCCAAAAGACAACTTGTTTAAGGTAACACAAATAGCAAACCTATTGCTTATATCACAATAGCTGTAGATCCACCTAACCCCGCATGACCGAATCCAATTAAGGAACCATCTTTTGAGCATACCCTCTTAAATCCTAGCCCGAAATTCCCATTTGGAAGAACTAATTTCTCATGTTCACCAGTACCCAAGAAGGAATCATGTAGTTTTGCTTTTTGGTTACTGAAAAGGTTTAAATCATGAATATTGTTTGTTTTTGAATCATTAATTTCTACTCCGTGCTTTTGATTGGATGTGGATTTCGGATGGTGAGGGTGGCTTCCTAAGGGTGGTTGGGAAATGGATGAGTGGGGTGGTGGGACCACACCGCCATCGACAAGGGTGGCATAGTACCGTGCAAGTGCACGAGCTGAACAATGGCCATTGGCAGCAGGTAATATGGCACGTCGGACATTGAGGGTATTAAATAAGGGAACTAAGCCAGAGAGAACATCAAAGTTGAACATTGATTGCGAGGTAGAGCTAGAGATGGAGGTAGGGCTACTCACGTCTGTTAACTTATTGATATCATTTGTATCTAGTGTCAGCGTTGCAAGTCGGGATTCCACACCTGAGGCAAGCATAAAAATGCTAATTAGCCAAGATTATGTCATAGGCCTATTTTAGTGAACGAAAGAACGAATAATATATGTTTCAGTTTCTAGCAATTTACTGAAGAACGGGTCAATTGAGGTTATGTTTTATCTGTAACTGATCATATCACATTGAATTATCTATCTGAACAAGTATATATATATATATATATATATATATATATATATATATATATATATATATATATATATATATATATATATATATATATATATGATGCAATCACATTGAATTATCTATCAATGTACTTACTATGTACAAATACTGGTATTGATTGCTACTTGAGGCATAACCGTGAACTATAACATATATGGTATAAATCCTATTTCGTATATATGTATATACACAAGCATGCATGCATGTATTGATATATCCATGTGTTGGTATATGTAGCATTGCAAACAAATCTTCAAATTTAAATATGAAATAAATAGCAGATGGGGTGAATCATGCCTGGAGGGATTCCAACATAAAGCTCTCCTTCAATGTTTAGTGGATGTACCAAAGCCTCTTCAAGGATATCTTGAAACTTATTCTTTGATGCACGCTGGACATTCAAGGACAATAAGAATATTTTACAATAATGACATGGAATGACAATGTTTATCAAATTTCATCTTTAGATTCAACTTTGATCAAAAGATTTATTAAAACATTAGGCAAGCCTCTTTTTCTGAAGACATGATTCTAACAGGCAATTGTATGGAAATATGTGTGCTATTCAGGGTAGTATTATTTTTCGTAGTTTTTTCATTGAAGTGTAGAGAGAAGATATATGATGCTCTCCAGTCTAAAGATAGCAATTTTGACCCATGGATAAGTACATGGGTTGATTTAGATTGTGTTTTATCTAAAACAGTTAAATTGAAGAATGGCAATAGAAGAGTGGATCAAAGGGGTAGATTGGGTTATGGAATAAAATGGGTAGATTGGGCCTAAGTTGCCCAAATTCGATTTTTTTATGCATACAACCTTAATCATTTTGTTCAAAGTTTTAAATTACTATTGTCATAAGTTTTTTTATAATCATCTAAAATGAAATGTTTACTTATAAACAATGAACAGAAACTGCTAGTGGGTCAACCCGGCATGTCCCAGACTCCCACCCAGTTCAACCCGGACCTGTAATTACGGAACTTGCCCCACCCACCCCATCTTCCTACCTTTAATCCCCATTATCTATATCCTCAACTGTGGTAATTCAGACGGTCAAATAATAATCTATGTAGCCTAAAGATAATGAGATGGGGAGATAAGAGTACCTCAATAATTCCGCCACAAAGCCAACCGAATGATAGGTAATGATAAACCTGTTCTTTACCAGGTTCAGTCTCTGGTGCTGCCATAGCAATTCGTTTCAGACACTCATCCCAATCACACAACACCATTGGATTATCTTGCACACAGCTTGCAAGAGCATTTTGCAAACCAGATGTATGATTGAGTACATGATGAACCTGGAGGCCAAAAACGGAAATAAAAGGTGAAATGACTAATATAAATTCAGGTGTGAGTATCTTTAGATACAAGGATGTATTATTTCTCCAATCTCTTTAGAGTATATAACATGTATGTCCCTTAAATCAATACCTCATCTATGTAATCTCGAGTCGTAAGACGTTATCTCAGGAACCAAATGATACGAAATTATACATCTTTGGATTAAAGGTGGCAAAATGGGTGGGTTGCACGTATTGTAAGAATTCAAAATGGGTGGGTTAGCTATTATAGAATCATTAGACCAAATCATAAATTATTACTGTAGTAATAAAAGATTTTTACAAAATGTACTATGTTAATAATAATCTATCTTTTAATATACTGGTTTTAGAGGTATTACGCATTAGAAGGTCACTTTTGGTGAATTTCATTTCGTTGAACCATTTGACCTGCTAGAGATCAAACATACCTTGAATCAACCCCTATATTAGTAAATGGATTGCAATTGCCACCTCTGGCAGCCATGAAGCCCCCCAACAATGACTATGAAATTCAAGAGAAAGGAAAAAACAAATTACTCATCATAAGAACCTTTATTAGATCTTTTCTGTTTGAACTGAAATCTGGCCAGATATTTGCAACATTCTCGTCAAGTTTCACTTTACTGCAATAAACACATGATTTATAATGGTTATCTATAAGCACATTAACAAATCAAATCTAAAAATACCTATAGTACATAATGGGTGTTTGGGGAAAAATATAAAACCTTAAAGAGAATAACAAGCACTACAATAGCAGAAATAATGTATATGTAGGGTTTTATGCAACACGTATAATATACCCTTTATCAACGAGCCAATGTAAAATCCCGGCTGTGACTCCCTTTGTTACAGAGAATACAGGAAATAATGTATCAGGCTTGACTGGAGAAGGATCATAATTTCCAAGAACCCCAGCAGCAGTGTCGATTATCACTTTCCCATCTTTATATGCACAAACCTATGAGATTATACTAAAATGAAAATATCAGATAGAAATATACAATTCATTTAGGAGTTTGGAATATACATGCATACATATGTTTTACGTTTGGTTGTGTTTCTATGCATGTGTAAATAGAAAGATGTATCATGTATGCACCTGGATTCCAAGTATTTTATCAGCATTCCCAAGCTTAACTAATAAGGACCTCAATTTTGCCTCTAATTCAGAATTTACAGGGCTATCACATACCCATTCTGCATTATCCTTTGGCCGCTCATTTAAGTCACTGTAACAAGATAATTGTATAAATGCACGATATAAATGAAAAGTCAAGAGCAAAAATGATAAAATGAAACAATAAGTCATGATCAAAACTAACCTTTCCAGAGCAGATTCAGCAAACGGTCTGATGATTCTATAATAGCTAACGCTCACATTCAATGCCGAAGAAAGCCCTGAAACAACGTAATATACTTTTAATATCCCTTATTTATAACACAATAAGGCAATGTCGTAAGGGATCTGATAGACACCTGCGAGAAGATTAAGGACCCGCAGGAATAATATAATATCACCTGAAAGAGCATCAAGCTGGAGGTAGCTTCATGAGTTATTCAAAAACGATAAAATGTGACGGTTTATATATCAAAATGCCTAATGTCTTGGATGGTTCACACAAATAGAATTGCTATTTAAATCATTCATCATCGAAGGGATATATTGATAATTTAGAATTGCTATTTAAATTATATGTAAATATTAACTGTATGCACGTGAAGGAATTTCATTCTAGCAGAGAAAGCGTATCGAAAAAGACTATATTTGTAAGTGTGCATGTTTTTATTTTCAC
Source organism: Artemisia argyi (assembly GCA_030686995.1). Lineage (NCBI taxonomy): Eukaryota > Viridiplantae > Streptophyta > Magnoliopsida > Asterales > Asteraceae > Artemisia > Artemisia argyi. Next base: position 663,516 of record JARVZY010002246.1, read on the forward strand.
TTCCAGACTTCTTAAACCTTAATAATACATACGCATGTTCCCATCAAGTTATATATAGGTAAGATAAGCTAGCTAAACTACTAAGACACTACAAAGAAAGAAACAAGTAGATGCTCAACAATCATAGAATATAGTTATCACTAAGGTCCGTACGATTATGCAGATGTGATGCCATATGAAAGGAATGTACAAACCTCAGCGGATGCCAGAAACATTTTTGCAACAGTATGTTTCATGGAGCTCGAAAGAAACTTTGTAAACCCAAAATCGAGCAAAATTGGATAATGTGGACGTGACTTCGTAACAAGAAAATTACCTGCAAATAGAGAAATAAAAATGCAACTTGAAATGAAAAACCAAACCATTGAATAGAATGCCAAAGAAAAGAAAGATGGTGGAAACATTACCAGGATGGGGATCAGCATTAAAAAATCCATCAACAAATATTTGATGTGCATACGCTCGCGTTATTTCTTCAACAATGTTTTTCTTGTTAACACCAAGTGATTCCAGTGAACACGAATCATTTAACCGTACACCATCTGTTGGTATCTATTCACAGGTTTATTGCCACGCCAATTATTCTCCATGAAACGTTTTGTAAAAACCATGTTGTGAGAATTTTGTGATTGTGTTTTGTGTTGTAAAATTCAGACAAGGTATATATAAAACTTAAGATTAATAATAGAACTAAAAAAACATATGTTCGACACTTTACACTATATATAGCTATTGAAACGACATGACTCTTAATACCTAACCATTGTGTCGTTTAACAATAACTGTCAACCATAATAACTAACTTCTAATAACTGTCATTTCATAACTGACTTCTAATGGGCTGTTTGGGTTAAGAAAGTTCGACCCATACAATTTCGCCCTTTTGACCCATAATTAAATATACTAAACAAACATATAAGTCTTAATAACAATAAGCATTGAAGCATTATAAATCTGTCCACAATCTCCTTCCTAATGCTTGAATGCTGCAATCTTGATCTTTCTGGTTCAGTCTTCAAGTAATGATGATGAAGTCATCACTACTGCTTGTGCTTTCTTCAAATTTGTTTCCTTTGGTCTCTTCATTTGACTGCATAACATCTTCCATTCTCTTGTACTTCTTTCTGGGAGATTCTTCACTGATCTCTTGTTCTTGGGCTTCAAGTGCTTCAACCTGTGCATTTCCCTGTGCACCATGTGCAATCACCCTTGCATCATTCTGTGGCTCCATTTCACTCATGCTAGCCCTTCCCTTTGGTTCACCCTGCACTCTTTTAGCCTCCTCATAGTACAACTTCACCATGCCAATATACTCCTTGTATATTTCTTTAACTGTCACTTGATGTTCATATGCTAGACCAAGTATTTTTGTCAATTGATGCCAGTTTCCATTAAATGATACATTCATGTATCCTCCAAGTGCATCAACAAATTTGTACAAAGCCAATAAATCAATCTTAATTACCCCCACAGTTGGTGGTAATTCACCCAATACTTCTTGTCCTAAGTATTTTTTGTAGAACCATTCGATCATCTCCATAAACTTTCCTTTCAACACTTCCCAGTTTCCATATACAAATTTATCTATTCCAATCAAATCAAGAAATGCTATGAATCTTTGAAAAGTGTTTACCTTTAGGAAATATAGAGTTCCATTCATGCTTATGTATTCAGAATCCACATAATCATGATCAAAATCTTTCTCCATTTTCAGTTCCTCCATTCCTTTTACCAATGAACATGCATCATCAGGGTCTATTGACTTGAAATATTCATCCAGAAATTCATTGTGTCTCTTAGTCATGCTGCCATCACTTTCCCCTACAACAATTTTGTGTTTATCAACTGTTTCATCATACATGTGATCAAACATGTACCAAATCTTGCATCTGTTTCCTTCATGACTCACAAAGTAACCCTGCTCTTTCAATTGTTCTAAACTTAGAATGTTTAATGTGATTTCAGGAGTGTAAACCACATTAGGTATCATTAATCTTCCTCTGTCTGTATTCACAATCACTTCTCCTACACCATATGAGACAATAAACTTCTTTTGTCTCTCTTATGTTCCTTCAACTTGGAATCTCTGCATCAATCGTTTGAATAACTGTTTCATAGGAGTCATATGCCTTTTATATGCAGTACTAACATACCATATCTCATCCCAACTTCCTAAATCAGAACCCTGAACCATGTAATCTGTTGAAACATGCACTGTCTCTGGTTCATACTTGAAAACTGCTTCATCTTGTGGTGTTTCAATTTTTGTAGTGTCCATTGCATTCGATTCTGTGTTGGTTTCCTTTTCTTTGTTTGTGCACTTCCAAAAGAAATGCCCTCTCTCTCTGCAAATATAGCAACGTGCCCTTCTTTCTTTCTTTGGCAAACTGCTTGGTTCTCCTATTTCTTTATTTGTGTTAGTAACATACGGTTTTGGTTTTGAGGAATTATAGGATACCACTTCTTCCATCTTTTTCTTAAGTAACTGTTTTCCTTCTGGTGAAATATATTTCTTGTGTCTAGGCCACGTTTGAGTAGTTTGGTATTTTCCTCTTTGTAAGTAATGTCTGTTTGGGATGTATGGTGTATCTTTGTATAATTGGCTTCTCCAAGGATCAGAACATAAGCTCTGGTACCACTGTTGGTATCTATTCACAGGTTTATTGCCACGCCAATTATTCTCCATGAAACGTTTTGTAAAAACCATGTTGTGAGAATTTTGTGATTGTGTTTTGTGTTGTAAAATTCAGACAAGGTATATATAAAACTTAAGATTAATAATAGAACTAAAAAAACATATGTTCGACACTTTACACTATATATAGCTATTGAAACGACATGACTCTTAATACCTAACCATTGTGTCGTTTAACAATAACTGTCAACCATAATAACTAACTTCTAATAACTGTCATTTCATAACTGACTTCTAATGGGCTGTTTGGGTTAAGAAAGTTCGACCCATACAATTTCGCCCTTTTGACCCATAATTAAATATACTAAACAAACATATAAGTCTTAATAACAATAAGCATTGAAGCATTATAAATCTGTCCACACCATCCATATATTCTAAAATGAGGACCCTTTCAGTTGACTGAGTACACCAAGACGATATTAGAATAATAACCAAAACAGAACTTTGTATATTTTTGGAAGTACACGAAATTAGTGCCGATAAAAAAATGAAATGAAAACTATTTTAAAATTGTATTTTAAGTAAGAGTGGTGCTACTCAGCAAGTAATACTTCAATCTTAACTGAGTATGTCTTCTTAGTAGCCCCAATATTTCGACAAGATCAAGTTTGAGAATAATGATACCTGAATCACTTCAGGCATCAGTACTTTTACACGATGCTCGGGCTTTTTGTCAGGACAATTTTCTTTGCAGCCAAGATTACGGTAAACTTTTCTGGTATTTTCTACAAGCATAACAAAAATTTCATTAAGAAATAAATATCAACAACTGGAACACGCTATAGAATAGGTAAGTAGTATTTATCATACCAGCTTCTTGGTTAAAGTCTAATTCCTTAGGTGCTTCTTTGCACCATTCATTTATTACAGGATTGAAGTTAAATTTTGGTTCTGCCCAAACTATCCATTCTACCACTGACTTAGCGTCCTTCAAATCCTGTAAAACTCAAACACAATAACATGTATGGTACTTTCCTTATAAGAACTTGAAGGACCATAGGTACAAAATCTATTACCTCCAATATTATTGTCTTGATGCCTTCATGTTGAACTTTAACAACCACCTCCTGCCCATCACGTAGAGTTGCACGATGAACTTGTGCTATCTGAATATAGTATATATGAGACAGAAGATTGTCAGTAAGTTAATAATGTGCCTAAAAGGTTACAAGCCTTGAAATGATTTAATTAAGGGTCTTACTGATGCTGTAGCAAGTGGTGCCCCAACAAAATTTGTAAATAGATCCTCCATAGGTTTCCCCAACTCGCTCTCTATAGTTCTTCGAACCTGAGTAACATATTACCATTCCTTCACATAAAATTATTTCCAAAATAAATAATGAATGTTTGTTTGTGACTTGGTAAGAGAAAATGAATTTCTGGAATAGCGTTTTAATATCGATAAATATTGCCAAAGTTTCGATACCTCTTTCAAGCAACGAGGAGGAAGTGAGTCCTGTAACTGTTTCAGAAGGCGTGGGTAGGCACCAGGAAGCCCGTCCGCATGTACAGAAAAATATTGTCCCATTTTTACCCACATGCCTTCCATCTGAATAATCAACTTAACAATACGGTTAGCATTGCGCTCATGAGCTTTTTCCCATAAAGCCAATTTTTCAGATTCCGTCATCCGTTTCTCCCTGTGCTTTAAAGACTTCAATACATATTATTCAAGTTAATGATAGAAACATGGGCATTTCTTCTGTAACATATATCTATGTGAAGCACTAATGTTTACCTTATAATCTAAGTAGATTAGAAGTGCCAATGAGAACACTTTCATACGTCTAACATAGATGCTTCCCCAACCCATCGAATAAAACTTCCTTACTATGAAGAAAAAGAGTAATTAGATAATATGTAACACGATCGTTGAATAATATGTAACACGATCATTGGATGAAACAACAAGGTGTTTGGACTCTCGCATCAGATAGTGGTTGGTGGTAAATGGTAAAGATAAAATACTACAATACTAATAAAATAATAATCATAAGTACTAGTAAACAATTAGTCTTTGAGAAATGTCATGTAGTATCCAAGTATCCAACTAGCCAATATATCTTCTGCAATATTTTGTACTTAAATGTACAACTGAGATGGCACTAATGAACTCTCAGGTAACGTGTAAATATAGGCATATAGCACAACATTAATTGCCTAACAAACCGAGACATTTCTTACAAAAAATGATGACCAAATTGTATAAGATGAACACACAAATTGACACATTTAACTCCAGCTTTGGTTTCTCAGTACCCCTCTAGGAACGTAAAGGGATTCATCATTGTCCTGATAATTCATGATGTTTAGGCTAACCAGTGAGCCCCTACCCAACTGTAATACATAACAATCATGGTATTATGAATGACCAGTTGATATGATGTTCCATTTAATTACTACCAACCAATTGTCAACCTTTATATAAACATCCATGAAAATATCTCAACTAACATAAAAATTTCTTCCACGAGATAGGTACTCAATGTAAACTCTAATAATCACACTACCATATACTTGAAACATGATAACGCAATTTCTTGTTTCTTCGTGTACAGTACAAAGTAATCAAGTGCAGCCGATACAATCCGAAGGCAAACATCCCTTGACACTATATCTTCTCATTAGTTGATTATAATTTATAATTCAAAGCATCCAAACATCCTAATTTCAGCTCGAAGGGGTAGTATTAAAGAATAACATGGTATTCCATAAGATTTCATTATATCCTCGCATCTATTAGCACAGATTAAAGGTTTATCACACTCAGTTAAAATTTTATATTAATTTATAACATATATGACTGTTTCGAGGTAACAATAAATTACATTGCCTGTTTTGAGAATTGATCACCTATAACATTTGTTTTTAGAATCTACAAATACCCTAATGCATCGAGTCGCCATCCCCAAAAGTTGCAACATTGAATTCAAAATAATAAGGACATAAATACATGATTAGCATCATAAGTTAGATACAATTATCAGTTACATTACCAAAGAAATTCAGATTTCGTGCATGAATTGTTATATGCATGAATTTCCATGCACAATAACATGTAATAAATTGTTCACATATGCATCATAATATTATAAATACACTGTTCAAATATATCATGTATTGGTTTCTTTTTAACAGAAAACGTTGCATATAAATTACGAAACGTCTTTAAGAAAATGAAAAGAGTTACCTGAATATTGAAAAACCGAAAGGTGGGAGATAACGGTTTAAATTTTCCAGGTAAAAAGGGTTATTTCTTGATGGTTTAACTCATATTTTACAACGGAAAGATCAATGTTTTTCTTGAAGGGCAAAAGACTCAGCATCCTTACAAGTTATATGACGTATTTTTATTTCGGTTAAAAAATGTTTTTTTTTTTTTTTTTTTTCCTAAGGCAATATTTCTTTTATTATATTCTCGTTTTTTTTAACGGTCTCTTGTGTTTACCAAATAACCCGACCTAGCTTAGTAGCCTAGTAGCAGCTCGGAAGATTTTGGGTATGGAATAATTCGAGATCGAAAACATGGTAAGCTTTTCTTATCACAGAAAAGTTATATCGAGAAGATTATTTCTCGTTTTGGCATGAGTTCGGAAAAATCGGTAAATACTCCTTCCTCAGCAAGTTTTCGTTTATCTACTGCTTGTGCACCTCAAAGTGAAGCAGAAATAGAGTATATGTCCCGAATACCCTATGCTAGTGCTGTTGGAAGTTTGATGTATGCTATGGTTTGCACAAGGCCGGATATAGCTCACGCGATGAGTGTTGTGTCACGATATATGGCTCATCCCGGAAAAGCGCATTGGAATGCAATGAAACGCATTTTTCGTTATTTGAAAGGGACATCTGATGTTGGTCTTATTTACGGTGGTGAACGTGAATATTTGGTTGCCAGATACTCAGATTCTGATTATGCTGCGGATCTTGATGCTAGAAGATCCTTGACAGGTTATGTTTTCACCATTGGAAATTCGGTTGTAAGTTGGAAAGCTACATTACAACCATCAGTAGCCTTATCCACTACTGAAGCCGAGTATATGGCTTTAACTGAAGCAGCGAAGGAAGCAATTTGGTTGAAAGGTTTGATCGAAGATCTTGGTTTCCCTCAAGATCAAGCGACCGTGTTTTGCGATAGCATGAGTGCTATTTGTTTGGCTAAAGATCAAGTATACCATGACCGGACTAAACACATAGATGTTCGTTATCACTTTATTCGTACGGAAAGAAGAATCAAAGTGAAGAAGATTGGCACTCAAGACAATCCTGCAGATGTGTTTACCAAACCGGTTCCTTTGAGCAAGTTTCATCCCTGTTTGGATTTGCTCAATATCGACAATTGAAAATATAGTTTTACTTAGGAGCTAAAGTCAAGGTGGAGATTGTTAGATGTTGCGACTTATACTCCTAAGGGTAGTTTAGTAATTTTCGGTACTATATAGTTTATCTTGTTTTGTAAGGGCGTTTTGGTAATTTTGGTGCTATAGTTATAGAAGTATCAGGAGACTTCTTTAAAGTCGGTTAGTGACTATTATATGTAGTGTAGAACACAACCTGTATTGGTGAACTAATTACACTAATAATACCAACTTTTTAGTTTCAACCTTCTGATCTTCATACCCCTTATATTCCTAATCTGATATTCTAAGTTTGTGATTCATGTTGTTTCTTATCCCCTTATATTCTTAATCTGATATTCTAAGTTTGTGATTCATGTTGTTTCTTTTGCTGCTGCTACTGGACTTTTGTCATTGACTCTCTATCCTCAATCCTAACATATAATCGAACGGAAAACACAATAATGAAAAACAAAATCCCCAAAATCGAACGGAAAACAAAATTGACCACGGAATCACCAAAAGTACTTTATATCATTTACCATCACATAAGCAACAATAAAGCATGTGATTATTGTATAAACCCTCTTTTGGTATGAGAGTAAGTAGACCTCCACATCTGACCTCTCCAACCCCCCGATGTATCTTCCTTTTTTTTTTGTTTTATTTTTTTTTTCTTTTTTAATCTTTTCTTGAACAACAACTAACTATATCACAATATATATATATATATATATATATATATATATATATATATATATATATATATATATATATATATATATATATATATATATATATATATATATACTAGCTATCAAAGCCCGCCCGATGGGCGGGCATGACTTATAATTATCGTTTATTTTTTTTGCTTAGCTAAATATTGGTGATAAAAAAATTGTTTATTATACAAAATTTTTCAAAAGAATAGTACCACTGTTTTTCAAATTGTTTGTGTTTGCTACAATGTTCTTTACAACAACATAGTATATGATTAAACTCAAATGCGAAATCACGCTTCTTTATACACAGCGTTTGTAGTAGCATAGCCCGTCCGATGGATGGCGAGCCTTATAAATATATAGATATATTGAGTTTTAAATATATTTTCATTTTTATAATTTTGATCAACACAAATAAACTATAAAGAAACTAAAAACAATTATTATGCAATGTTTTTTTATCATCAATAATAAACATAATCACCTTAAAAATCTTTTGGGTTGGAGATAGCGGCACAATCCAGGTTGTATCTTAAGATAACATGTTCATATATCGACTAAGTTAAAATAACCACAAGATTAATAATGGATTTAAACTATACATGAAGAAACATTTTTTTTAACAAAAAGTCTTTTAGCGCAACCAACGTCGTCAATATCGTTTGATTTCAAAACACAGTGATAGACATTCAATATTATCTAAATGAAATACATAAAAAGAAAATATCATAAACGATCGTATTTGCAAACACACATTAACTTAACCTTGCCCATTTAAATGTAAGACACAGGAAGGTTAATCATGGCTAATGAAATGAGTTTAAAATGTTATTTTATAGTTGTTATCTACTTTTTTTTTTAACTTCTCAATCTCATACGTGGCACTTATATTTTTTTGTTAAGTTCAATAATATATTTTTTTGAGATATTTTTAGATCTGTAGCTTGTAAACTGTAGAGCAATACATTCATAAACTTTTAAATCACTGAAAAACCAGACCTTGATTTTGATATATTAACACAATTATGTTTCTATATTTTTATCATGACTTCTTGAAAGGGTAATTGAACGCCAAGAAATGGGCATAACATGATCACATTTAAACATTTGCAAATGCAGGAACATAAAAAGCAAACAGTAAATTTCTTTAAAAGAATTATATAAGTAAATCTTCATCAATGAGGACAGAAGCTCCTTCCCACCTGCAACCCCTGGTCCCAGCCCATAGCATTCTTTTTTGCAACAACAATAAAAACATGAGTCAAAAAATAAATTATACTTTAGGTTAAATTCAAGTGTTCCTCACGGAATGTCAAAAAACTTGGCTTGTCTCCAACCGGTGGCATTTGATTGCACACCATATGGGCAACATGAAGTCTAACAGAGGTCTTATCATGTGAAGAAACACGACTGCGTGCAACAACTTCACCCGTCCATGCACCACCCCATTTCTCAGATGGTCGAGAATATGGATCAAAGTAAAAATACGAAATAGGTGTGCTTGATGAACCTTAATGCAGTAAAACTTAACATCAGTGTTCCAAACCTACATAATTGCATAAACTTATGAACCAATGTGTATCAAGGAAACAACTTCATTCATTGACGCTGCAGATGGGACGATAGCCCAATGAGCTCCAAAGCATAGGCCATCACAACCGAGACAACATAAATTGTACCGGGTCCACTCATTGCATAGTAGAAAAGCAAACCTGCCATTACGACTTCAACTCCAGCCATTGCCACTGGTCTCGGATATGTGTACTTTATGATATTTCAATATTAATAGCAAATCACCAATTAGTTAGTACCATGTAAAATAGTCAAATTCCGGATTCTTCAATTCAAGCATATGAAAGTTTAAGAGTTTATGGTTGAAACAAAGTTTGAGAGATGATGGCAAGGATGCAGCTGCCATGGTGTTTCGTCTATGATGAGTGAATCCATTCCCTTCCTAAATATAATAAGATCCAGAGATTTTATTATTTAAATAATTGTAACCTGAAAAAGAATAATCATAAGATCAAGAGATGTCCCATGATATATTGATAAAATGCCCCAAAAGACGCATATAACAACTTAAGATTTTGTTTTTATAAACCAACCTAGTCAAACAGTTGAATACTTTATAAAACAATATGAGATGTGCAATCCCAAACACACCATAGACTTGAGAATAATACTAAAAGTGACTATTTTTCGTACCTGGTTTTGACCCACGACCCACTGTTACGACCCAGAACCTGAATCGTCCTAAAAGGACTCAAAATAATCACATAAAAGTGATTATTTGGCAGCAAAATAAGCAGATAAAAACAATCCAAACAGTAGTAAAGGTTATTATTTGCTGATACTAACCTTGAACTTGTACTCCCAGCTTCTTAGAGGGTGAGTAAAAAGGTTCTTAATGCATAGAATCAGCCCAATATACAATCGTTTAGCAATTAAAATCTCATATAATATTAATTTATTTCTCTTAGTTGTCGCCATCTTAGCTGATAACTTGACCTTGATATAAACAAATGAGTTAACGTTATTAAACGATAAGTAGGGTGTCAGCAGCTCTTAACTTGTATAGTGCTCCTTAAAAGCGGGCAATAAGTGAAAAAGAGGAGAGTCCACTTGCTATTCTTTCACTATTGCAAACCTATGAGAAGACCATTCATACAGATTCATCTATTAACACAATATTTATAATTAGACTTACCTCTGAATAACGTGTATTCGTTAATCGAGAAACAATCCTTTCTTCAGGAACATGTACCAATATGGTGTGCCAAGAACGCAGTGTATCTCGTACATCATATCAATTTCACTGTCAAAACACATATGCAATTGTTTTAGTCACAATAAATAAAGCTTCAAAGGATACTCGCTCACAATACACGACGTGTTATAAGATGGGTAAATGATAGTTACTGCCTCAAGTATACGATGGTTCAACTACACACTGAAAATCTTTTCAACCAAGCTGGTAGTTTAACTTATCATTGGCTATGAATAATAGCCAGTTAAGTTTCCACAACCATATGTTTGATTTCTTTCTCAGTTAGTTCCAAGTCTGTGCAAAACCGCACCTATATGAACTTTCACATTCGGATTTTATATACAATTTCAGTGAAATAAATTTGAATCACCATGTGTATTATTTGCAACTGCAGTAGCAATTGTCTTCACTCTCTCATCTGCTTCAGCAACATTTTCAAAACATAAAAGCTGTTATGAGAAAAGTCAGAAGTTATGTGTTCCCCTGTTGATTTTTAAACCAATTCAATTATCCTAAAAGCTATTCTTTAATTCAGGAGAATAATCCCTTACTCACAGCTTCTTACGTCTAGATTGCTATAACAAACACAACTATACAAATTAGTCGTCTACATTGTCACTATAAGGTTCTTGCAAACGATAGTGTTCATTTTTGTTGTCAGGTTGTTAATTTTTTAAGAAAGTCCAAACACTATTGCTCAAAAATGTAATCACTCATTGCTAAAATTGTGAGCTTTACACATTTTTTATTGTTAAAACTTGTTTTGAGAAAAGCTCAGATGCCAGGTATTTCTGTACTGAATTTGGAGTTCAAAACTAATCCGATCATATCCTAAATGGTCAAACTCTTTATCTAACTTCTTGTGAGCAAGCATAGAATCGTGAAATTAAATATTAATATAGCATAAGGGGGTCGGGACGCATAATAACATATGAAAAATATGATCAGAATGTGATACCACGTACTGAAGTTGATGAATAGTTCTGTGATATATGAGGGCTGACCTTGCTCCTTTGCTTGTTCCAAGAGTACGTAACCATTTGGTTAGTGTAATAATTAAAGCTTTGAGCAAACGGTTGTGCCTACATAATGACAGTGACGAAAAGCCATATTTTTAAGACTCGCATGTATAAATGAAGTAATAACTAAAAACATGGTATTTTTTGAGCCAAAAAATGAATAAAAAAAAGAGCTAAGAGGTACCTGCACAACTTCATCACTGGGCATACCATATTTTGCAACATGTTCTCTAGGAAATATGTGTATGCTAGCACCAGTAACTCTTCTCATGCCCGCAATAACATGCCACCTTTACCCCACAGACACCCAATCTGCGTCGAGTGTACCAAAAGTCTAGCAAGAATGGGTGCACCAGGTTCAATTCAACTCAAACCTCCGCCATTCTACCAAGGACTCGCATAACAGCATGTTTTTTGATCAAAGACCCATTCATTACGTCTACCAAGGAATAGGAAAATAGTCGTAATTGTATTTTCAATGTTTAAGTCACAAAATGTGATATTAACTCAGATCTTGTGAACAGATAACCGTGGACTTTCCTGATGCACTAAGAACTTCAACCGAACATGATGCGTGACTCAATCTCCATGAACCATTCAATTTTCAGCCAAATCATTAAGCATATAAGTGATTTCAAATTTACCTTGTTCTTCGACCTCCCCTTTCGTAGATCAGGAATTTCAGTGCACCCCTTTCATTGACCTGCACGAAAATTTTATTTCAGATTAAGGCTTTTCATAAATCCTAGTTTATGGTTACTTAAAAAATATGTTGGGTTAAACAAAATAAAATATATTCAAGCTCAATTTCAGAAGACCAAGCAGTAATAGTTATTGCTCAAACACCTTCCTTCGCACTCCAAACTCGCCCCGTTGAAGCATTATCATGGCTGAATAAGGATGTAAATATGTGTTAATATTAGATCAGAAATGAGTAAGAATACAGATAAAAGCATACTTCAAGAGGCTATAATAAATTCTAAATGAATTAATAAGCAGGAAAATAAGCCGTTTGACACGGATAATCTCAGTTCTAATCGGACACGCTGAGGATCATCACAGCTTCCTATAATCTTATTTCTAATAAAATACACGTTGCAAGAAGTGGCAGTAAGACCGTAACATCACATTATTTCTATCCTTACCCTTAATACTCCCATTTAACATCAAAAAATTATAAAATGATTATGACATATAAAAGATTAGACAAATGTAATGTGAGGCTCCCCTACTCCCATTTAACATCAAAAAGTTATAAAATGATTATGACATATAAAAGATTAGACAAATGTAATGTGAGGCTCCCCCACCAAGACGCGGACAATCTCAGCTTTAATCGATCCCGGTCAGACTCATCACAACCTCTTATATTAATTCAACATCAACATTAGCACTCTACAATAGCAAATGTAGGCCATGACTATAACCCCCACATGTCATTCCTTTAAATGCGGTTCAAGTCTTATAAAAGACATTCCAAGTAACCATTTGCATCTGATTAGAGGATATTCAAAAGTTAGAGGATTTGGACATAAAACAATAAACTTATACAAAGCTTCAGTTGCTCTAGTTGTGGATATGTTTGTTATTGTTACAAACAACCTGAGTTCGAGCCTCTTCACTCTTTTTAATACAATATACATTCACTCTGCTATTTTGCTATAAAATATAGCATACTGTACCTCAAATGGAACCAGAGCTTGATCTTTTGATTGAATTGACTGCGAGGTTGCATATAATGAATTAATGAGCTACAATGGTTGATCTTAATGGTTTCGTATCTCATTTGCTGAATTTTGGTATTCCATCTCTCCATAAGTGATACGATTCCTAGCAGATCTCAAAAGAGATGACAGAAAAACTTCACATACTAAGTAAATCAGAAAACTTATAATCTTATATAGATCATAGTTAAAGGACCAACCTCAAGCTCAAATGGCATTATTACACCTCTTCGAATCATACTTTTTAGGTTTAAGCGAGGTAATAAACCATCAATGAAAGCTTTTCCTCCTCTACTGCAATACTCAGTAGATTACCAAGCAAAGAAACATGTCAATTCAGTAACTACATTTCAGTATTTTTGACATTTTAACACTCAACATCAAGTGTAAGTGACGATTGCCACTCATGCTCAGTACCTGATCAACTCACAAGCACCAGAACTTAGCATCATGCTATATAAAACTGATTGACACAAAATTAACACTCACGTGTAAAAGAATGATAAGCAGCTTCCAAATTTGTTAATGCATTATAATAAGCTTGTGGCCATGCTCTGCCATCTGTCCCTACTTTGTTTGAATGTAGTCCCACCGGAATCCCAAGTACACCATCTCTCGATGTTTCAAAACCCAATATTCACATATAGATATTGATTATATCAGACGCGCTTTTTCCCGCGCACTCCATAACAGCTTTATTCGATTAGCTAAATGATACTGAAATTTAGGTGGAATTCCCAAGCTACCTGAATTAGGCCCACCGCAAGCCCAACTCATGGCTCTCTCAAGCTGCCTTTCTGCTGTGACTGAAGTTTGTTCACAAGCTTTTGAAGACCTTCTATTGATCGAACTCTCAACTTGAGAATAGTAAAACTGATATCAGGAAGTGATATCAGAAAGTGGTACGAAGTAATAATAAAAGGGTGTAAGAAGGTGCTGAAAAAGAGGCGCTGAAGACAGTGAGTGTGGTTTAAATATGATATTCAGGCTAAGTCACTGATTCAAGATAGAATCAGGCAAGAAGATCGTGTCTGGGCATGTTGCAACGTCAGGGTGTGATAAGGGAGTAGTAACAATCCGTAGATGTTTGTTACTCAGTGGGGATAGATAGCCTGTACCAAAGAACTGAGGAATCTCAGATTCGGATCAGTGAAAGGAAAGAATCAGTTGGTATAGAGCATACATCAGAAAGTGTTAAATGTGTCTTCGGGAGGAAAGAATCAATTGGTATAGAGCATACATCAGAAAGTTAATGATACGGTCATTAGCGCCATCCACAACAACCGTCTACATTTGGCGTCGGAGCATCTGTACCATTGAAAACACTAATTAGGATGATAAATATTTAGTCCACATTAATATCGTTGTAAAAAAGAAAATCGTACTAAAAGCGACCCGTTTCAACCCATATATTCTAACCAAAATACATTTTACCTGTAATATACAATATGGTAAACTCTCTAAAATTTAACACATATACCTGCTAATATAGTAAACTAATATAGTATACTATAAGCTATATATAAAAGAGAGCCAATATAAGCACTTTAAAGCTGCATTTAAGGCCATCTCTCTCAAGTGTCGCATTGACGTTTTCTTCAATCATCACAGTGATAGGATCAGTAGGTGGTGGAGCCATATGTGATATATATTTTAAAGCATAAAAGAAGGTATAGTTAGTCGCAGTACTTAAACGCGACAACGAATACATAGATAGTATAATCATTAGCATTACATGTATACTGGACATGTTTTAGTTTCTTTTTTATATTCTAATATTGGCTTGTGAAGAATAAGCTCATATGCCCTACATACGTGTTTGGGTTAGATTATTCTATCATAATAAGGTGGCTACGTTTAAGGTACTTGGATTAGTAGAAACGTCTTAAAAATAGTTAGTGACTTGCCTATAGCTCACAGTTGCATCCTTTAGCGTAACAATATTCGCCTCATAGTTGCATCCTTTTGCGTATCAATATTCACCAAAAGAGCAACAAGTGTTGGGGATGTCTTATACACAACAGCCTAAAGCACCACAAAACTATGTTAATTTTTATATGTTAGTCCAATACGGGTCAGATGTTTGGGTTTTATACATCACCTATAAATCAGTAAATTATGACCAATAAGCTCAATTTTTGGAATCTTTTGACACCATTTTCCTCTTCACAGATATGCACCTAATTTACTCAATAGCTTACCTTCATACGACATGATTGCATGCTAATAGCTGATATGCTCTGAAGTTTCTCTCCTAAACTCAAGTTTGGAGTCTCGCATGTCTTATGAAGAATATCATCAATCAGAACCTTCCCCATTACGCACTTACCTGCATATGCTGTTAAGCATGCTAACAAATTAGATGAGAAAATGAATACCGTTTGCAACGAAAACAACAAATTGACCTAACAAACTATGCATATTTTAAAACGTTAAGCAAACATAATTCATCATTTTTTTAAACTTAGCACGCACCGATCGTTTATCAACACTGTATCTGATTATTCATCAGGTACGTTCCGCTTAAGAAGTTTGGTGTATGATGACATTGCTTATGGTTTGTTTCTAAACAGCTGAAGTAGAACTTTTCAGTTTCAATTTCATATAGCATAAATAGAACTTTAAATGCTACTTGTTACCTGTTGTACATAGGCCCAACTGCACAGCTAAGGGTGCCAACTCGATCACTATCTCATCATTAGCTAAATTTTCATCCATCTACCTCTCCTAACATATTCTTCCACAAATTATATTTGAATCGTATGAGGATATCTTGCACCTTCATGCACATACAACGGTGCATGCGCATTACAAATATAATAAATAACTACAGCTTGAAAAAAATTAACAGTAGCAGGTCACAAATAAAAGCATAAAAGTGCATATATGGACGTAGATGAATTTCACATCTAAGTGTGTCAATGTAGCCATTTCTATACCATTCAGTTCTAATGTTAATTACTAATTCTTAGTATGCATGGACATTTAAACATTTATAGCAACCTTTTCGTACAGAAACTTGCTGATATTAGGAGCTGTCACTTTGTTTGCGGTTCCATGGAGGATCAACAAAGGCGATGAAACCTGCAATTTATTAGAGACCGTCAATTGCTTTTTTATTTGTTGAGAAGAAACTGTCCGTGGGAATAGACAAATAAAACTATACCTTTTCCACGTCATCATCTCATTAACCTAAGTATCAGAATGAAGATCGAAATCGTCCTCTTCAGCGGGTGGTGATTTAGAACTACAATAACATCAGAAAAAAAATATTGATTATAAACATAAAGTTATGAGTTGAATAAGGCTTACTTTGTTTATTTCATTGATACGTGATATGCATAGCATGTCCTTATAATAAGTTTCTGTTTCTGCATATGAAAAAGAAAAAGAATGATATGTCATATGCATAGCATATCCTTATAATCAGTTTCTGTTTCTGCATATGAAAAAAAAGTTATACAACAAAACAAATGTTATACAACAATTATGAACATAATAAATCATTGAAGGGCAAATAAAAATTATGAATCATTATGCAGAAGGATGAATAAATGATATTAGGGTTTTGTGAAAAAGGTAGCTATGAATGATACAATGGTGAATGAATAAAACGTGGGATTTATTTTGGAATGCAGATTAGGATTAATAATAATTAATTACAGCAGTTTATATATTAGGAGTTGCAACATATATTCCAAAAGAACATGTTGGCTCAGTGGTTAACATACATGCTATTCATTTAAAGAACCATGGTTCGAATCATGCAAGTGTCATTTTTTAAAATTTCGGTTTAGAGGCCATTTTTAAAATTTCGGTTTAGAGGTCAAACATGCGAATTTTATTTGGTCAAACATTGCTTAGGTGGACATAAAATTGCTTACGCACAATGTGATGACATGGCTGAAAATGAATTACTGGGCAATGACAGGACAATAAGGTGGCATTTTCTTCAAATGCCTCCTGTTATATATATATATATATATATATATATATATATATATATATATATATATATATATATATATATATATATATATATATATATATATATATATCACAAACTATCTCGCATGCCTAAGCAGGACTTGAAACCACAACCATTTAGTTGAGGAACTTCTTACACAACAAGGGGTACCATTAGGACACAAGCCCCTTCATTATCTTCTTCATCTTTGATTGGGTCACAATTTCGATTAGACTAGGGGTTTGTTGCTCTTTATTATGGTTGAATCTATGATTGAAGTTTTAAGATTGCAATAACAATCCCTATGTCTGACTAATTTCTTCCCCTTTGATTATCACTACTAATGTTACATTGTGTTCTTGAGTATCACTTAAAGACGAAAAGAAAACGAAAAGGACTAAAAAAAGAAGGTGATTTTGGTTGATTTGAAGTAAAATGTTTTCTCTCGTTGAAAATGTTTACTTTTTATTCTTTACTTTTCCTTAATAAAAAATTTGAGAACTGGAGCATTATAGTTTGTAGGGAAAAAAGCATCAAATAGTAATGAAGTTTCATTGGTATTCTAAGTTAGTTACTTAATTTTGTTTTAACCACTCTTATGCAATTTTTAAATTTTTGTAGCCATCTATCATGACATGTATATTTTGTCCTGTTGACATGGAACATATGATTTGGCAAATATGTGTCTTTTTCTTGTAAAAACATCAAGATTCATGGTGATCGGGAGGTCGGGGAGGCTCAAAATAAGATTTAGACAGTCTAAAGAGAGAGTATAGAGAGAAAGAGGAAAGACGTGTTTAGAAATAAGAAATACACACACATACAATGAGAGCTACACCCTCCTAGAGTCCTAGGGAAGTCTAGGAGGGTTAATATACTCAACGATACGCCTATCTATCACTATTCTACATTTCTAGTACCTGCGTATTGGCTAACTATCATACTAATGTAAATCCCGTAAATGTCGTAACATTTTGAGTCTAACAATCTTAACCCAATGTGATGACATACGGGAGTTACTTACGACATTTCCTAAATATAAACCAGAAAAACTTTCAAAAGCCCAGCCTTGACAATGCTCTTGTCTTTTCCATATATGTCACAACTCGTAAATTCTGGTCTTTTCCCGAAACTTTCACATTTACTATTCATCGGTTACTATTCATCGATCACTATTCATCATTTTACTATTCATCTTTTTCGGAGTCAGTTTGTGATTCTGAGAAGCGTTCAAAAATTTTACTATTCATAAAACACTATTCACCTCCCGAAAAAAATTTGTCATTTATGCGTGAGATGCATCATTTCTATATACGTACGGTTATCTACATAATAAACGTTATCTTATGAGCTATTATTTGAATAATTGATCCGACAATCCCAACTATGGTCCTAACATATTTTTATACTCATAATAATAATATAAAAATTATATTATTAATTTACCCGGTGTTTTGAAATCAATTACTATATTTTACGGTCGGAGCTTATTACTCCGTCGGGTTGCGTTATTTGAATTCAATAATTATTTTAACACCCGATTATCATCAGGAATATTATTTTACAATTTTTACAACTTCATTATATTTTATTTTATCTCGTTACAATTTATTTTTAGTTAACTCGGTACCCGGTATCACCTAAAACTAATAATATCTAACATTATACACCAAAAGTCTTACCAAACCTTGCAATTTTCTTCCTCCTTTTATGGATCTTGCCCCCCCTATGACCAACTTTTTGACCTTTGACTTGATCTTGCTATATATATACATCTATACTTTGGCTCATCACAATTTCCTTTCATTAACACATCAAAAACACCTAGCAAAAACTTTCTCTCTTTTCTCCCTTTGTGTACAAATCGACCCAACAAAGAAACAACAAGAATCCATAACTTTTCCAAGATCAAGTGTTTAATCATGTTCTAATCATGATCTAGTTGGGGTTTGGTGGTAAAAATCCCAAGGTTTCTTATACATTTTCATCCAAATCATCTCAAATCTTTCTTGTAAGTTGTCAAACTCTTGTTCATAATTTCTTCATGTTATTTTTATGGTCATATGATTTCCATTCAAGATCTACATGCATATGTTAGTTATACCACTTATTTATATATATATATATATATATATATATATATATATATATATATATATATATAACGTTTGATCCCTAGAAATGGATTATAGTTAGATCCTTGTTAGATCCACTTGATTTATGATGTTTAGGAACCCATGACACCCTAAGAAGGTGTATGGTAAGATTAGACTAGATTTGTGGTGATTGAAAGTGGTTTGGTTGGATTAGAAACTAGATTGGAACACTAGAAATGGTTTTTGAAACAATATATTTACCTACTGTCCTTATTTTGAAATCGTGGGAAAATCAGTAGATGATGGGTAATTTTTGACCAAAGATTTAGAAAATACTTTTAAAAACGAAACTTTTGGCGAAAGAACGGATTAAAACGAGTTAATAACGAAGGAGATATGATTTTCCGAATTTAACGACGAAAACTATTTTCTGAAAAACTGCATGCTGTTTGACAGTTTTCGACAGGCAAATAGAGGCGTTAAACGTAACCTAGAGGAGCCGAGCTATCGAAAATATATTAGTATATACTAAAACGAATCCGTGGATATAAAGAACGAGTAAAATGAGCTTAAAACGACCAAGTTATACACGTTTTAAAATCGTCAAAACTATATATATATTTAGTCACTACTAGAAATAATATAACTACGTACTAAATGACATATTTTCTAGATTTCTTATTCAAGGGGTTTATTTTTAACTAACGAAATACGTACGACCCAAGGTTTATTTATGCGACTACTAGACGATATCTTAAGGTTTTCAAAACGAGGAATATAACATTAACGTTTTTATATACGATATATTACGACAAGTTTTTATAAGCCTAGTTGGACTTATTTTTCTTAAGTATGGAAAATACTTTACTTTGACAATAACACGTATTTTCAAGTCACGAGTGGTATAGGTATCATGTGCATGTGCATTCATTTCATCCTTTCATGATCTAAGTAGATCACTATCATTCGTTCATTATAGGTCGCGGTTAGAGATCGAACCTCATTTCTGTGTATTCACTTTTGTCGCCATTGCTATCGCTTCGAGGTGAGTCATAGCCCCTACTCTTTTAAATTGTTTTGTTAACTTTTTGGGGGAGAATACATGCTCGTTTTTACATGAATTACTACTTGACCTTTTGAACTTGACTTGACTTTTGAACTTGACTTGACTTTTGAACTTGACTTAAACTTTTGACCCTAATGTACCGTACGTACTATGACCTAAAGTCTCGCCATTTTTGGTGGAGCGTGCTAAGTCTCCCATGTTCGGAGCGTTCTTAATCTTATATAATAGTTGTATGATGTACTGTTCGTACATTCGCATTGTTCGACGCCTATTAGTAGTATGGATAGCGCTATTAGAGGTCGGCCAACCTCTCGTCCACCATGTTACGGGACGCATATTATTTAATTAGGGGCTTTGCATGGCATACATTATTATATAGGTGGTGCTTATATTGTGACTTATTATGACCGCGGGTACTTGACTACTAAACATGCAACTATATTTTAGCAGTGGGTTGTGAACACACAGGTTACAAGTCTCTTATGGCGGGACTTGTAACTGAGTGGATTTACGATGCCTTTGCTGTGTGATCATTTTTCTATAAACTTTATTTGTTAAACAAACTCTATGAACTCACCAACCTCGTGTTGACACTTTAGCATGTATTTTCAGGTTTTAACCCATGGCACGCTACAGGAGGTTTTGGCAGGGCAGGGCATGGTCATAGAAGACTCTGATTATTTATATGGGGACCGTTTTAAACTACTTTTAAGGGCCTACTTCCGCACTACTTTTAACAATGTAAATACAACATTTTTGACTTAACTATTTTATTCTAAATGATTGAAGTTAAAACCATTTTTGAACTTGTGTTGTAATACCAATTGAGTTACACCCCAGCTACACGTATGTTTCCGCTGGACCCAATCTTGGGGGTGTGACAATATACTCCAGCTTGAGAACTCTTCTTCATTTTGAAGGTAAATACTGTAAAAAGTATAAACTAGATTAATTTGCCCCCAATTCATACGACATGTCTTTGAAAGCTTCTTCATACTCTTCTTTTCGACGAAGTTTATGAATCGGCTTCCCCCAAACTGACAACCGTCTTCTGCGGATTCGAAACTTGTTGTGTACATATCTTCTATCATTGACTTTGAATGCGCAACGGAACATGTACAAGATACCGTATCTCTAACTTTGACGTACCAGATAAAACTGTTGTAGATATTGAAATACATTTAGCAAGCTTCTATGTCTTCTTCATTGAGATAAACGTTCCAGCACGTATCTTGAGACATACAACCAACCTCCAGCTTGACTCCAAGATAAATAAACACAATGAAATGCAAATGTTCATTTGAGGAAACATGCAAGAAATCATCAAGACATCAACATCTTCTCACGTATGCACAATACTTCACACTAACCAAACCCGAAAGTCAAAATAATGATAATACACGGCGCGAATCTACCCAATCATTGTTCATCGACCTGATAAATCCCTCAACAAGTTCTCATGATATACCTGGCACGAATCCATCTGCAAAGATAAATCCATTAAGGGTACTAAAGAGCCCGGTCAACCAAATGTATGCACTGTAGGAAACGGTGTACACTTTTATTAATAAATCAGATTACAATAAATAATAAAATTAACAGAATGTAAATAACAGAAAATAAAATACAAACAGAATGGAGTAGAAGCAGAAGACAGACTCTAATAACGATTAAATAAAAGAAAGCAGTAAAGGTCGGAACGAGGCTCGTGTTAAACACGATTCCCTTAAAACAGATTCACCGTCTGTTTCCCAGGGTACAACGTTCAAAGCTGTTGTACAGCCGGACTAAACAACTTGCCTGAAAGATCATGAAAACCTGTGTGCTTATGATCGAAGAGGTTGCTGGAATTCTGCAGTAAAGAGCTACGTTTTTTCTGTGTGTTCAAACTGAATGAGGATCCGTTTATTATATAGGTTAAACCTATCTTGGTCACCAAGACAAGACATCAGCCAAAATAAACAGATATTTACAATCTGTTAATACATTTAACACGATATGATATATTCCATTTATATAAATCGATTCTGTAATAAACTTGTTCTCAAAGTTAAATCAGTTCTAAAAATAAATGGATACAAAATATGGAAACTTATCATAACGAAATCTGCAGCAAAAATTTTCGCACGTAGGCGAGATTTCGGAGCTGCATTCGTGTCCGCAGGTCGCGCGGGCTCGCATGAGTTCAGAAGCTTCGAACTCATTTTGGCCCAGAAATCCCACAATCTGCACCCCCCTGCGCGCGCGCACGTTGGAGTGGGAGCATAGCTCATCTAAAGGAATTTGAAAGCTAGTACAAGGAAATCCTTATAAACTAGTCTCCACTTCCTTCACTAGGCGATGTGGGATGTGTTTTTGTTTCCAAGTTTTGTGTTTCAAGTGTCCCACTTTAAGACACGGTATCTCATTCATCTTAGTTCTATTTTGGACATACTTTATCTCGTTGTGAAGCTCTCTTGGAGGAGAACAAAACGCCCCCAAGAAACATAAATATATGTAACATATACATACATTAAATTATGTCCAAAGTTTACAAACACTCAATTGCAAATACCATTTTTCCAACAATCCCCCACATGAATGGAGATCGGTCGAAAACACACGAAAGTTTCCGCGAAATTTCTGCGGTTAAGTCTTGCATAGGATAGGTAGGTGTGACCCTTTGAACCTTCCCTTGTGAGATGCACTTAGTCTCCTAGATCTGAATAGACGCGATGTCCTTGAACTCAACATCTGTTTACGTAGACGACAATACACACTCATACAAGACTCTCCTTGACCTTGTCAACTCCTCATAGTCGTATTCGTTATGCTCATGAATACTAGCCTGGTTCTGCAAGAGCTCTTAGGAATTGCGCCCCCCATAATTCCCTTTGAAGCGACCCCACTTGATACGTGGGAATCGCACCAGGCTTTACCTCTCAAGGGATCTTGAGACGCTTACAACCCCCACCAGGCAGTGTACCTGATCGTTGTAGTATAGTATAGTGACAAGTACCGGGGGATTGATCGTTCAGCTAGGAATAGTGTCGTTATGATTGAAATTAATCTAACTAGGTCTAAAGGTGAAGGATGATTCTTTTTATGTTTTTATATTTTATGAAAAGCAAGTAAAAATCTCGGGTTTTGGAAGAAGAGGCGGAATTAGTTACTAATCGACTAACCCAAAAGCTACTAATTAATCTAATAAACAAGAAAATAAACTAAGGTTCTACAAGATAAGTGAAGCATGTCTACCTATGATATGTTACTCCTTGCTAGCTATCCAATCCTACCTATTGAATTGTAACCTTGTTTTAATTTATATGCATATAACAGTGTATTTATAATATTATGATGCATATGTGAACAATTTATATGCATGAATTTCCATGCACAATAACATGTAATAAATTGTTCACATATGCATCATAATATTATAAATACACTGTTCAAATATATCATGTATTGGTTTCTTTTTAACAGAAAATGTTGCATATAAATTACGAAACGTCTTTAAGAAAATGAAAAGAGTTACCTGAATATTGAAAAACCGAAAGGTGGGAGATAACGGTTTAAATTTTCCAGGTAAAAAGGGTTATTTCTTGATGGTTTAACTCATATTTTACAACGGAAAGATCAATGTTTTTCTTGAAGGGCAAAAGACTCAGCATCCTTACAAGTTATATGACGTATTTTTATTTCGGTTAAAAAATGTTTTTTTTTTTTTCCTAAGCCAATATTTCTTTTATTATATTCTCGTTTTTTTTTACGGTCTCTTGTGTTTACCAAATAACCCGACCTAGCTTAGTAGCCTAGTAGCAGCTCGGAAGATTTTGGGTATGGAATAATTCGAGATCGAAAACATGGTAAGCTTTTCTTATCACAGAAAAGTTATATCGAGAAGATTATTTCTCGTTTTGGCATGAGTTCGGAAAAATCGGTAAATACTCCTTCCTCAGCAAGTTTTCGTTTATCTACTGCTTGTGCACCTCAAAGTGAAGCAGAAATAGAGTATATGTCCCGAATACCCTATGCTAGTGCTGTTGGAAGTTTGATGTATGCTATGGTTTGCACAAGGCCGGATATAGCTCACGCGATGAGTGTTGTGTCACGATATATGGCTCATCCCGGAAAAGCGCATTGGAATGCAATGAAACGCATTTTTCGTTATTTGAAAGGGACATCTGATGTTGGTCTTATTTACGGTGGTGAACGTGAATATTTGGTTGCCGGATACTCAGATTCTGATTATGCTGCGGATCTTGATGCTAGAAGATCCTTGACAGGTTATGTTTTCACCATTGGAAATTCGGTTGTAAGTTGGAAAGCTACATTACAACCATCAGTAGCCTTATCCACTACTGAAGCCGAGTATATGGCTTTAACTGAAGCAGCGAAGGAAGCAATTTGGTTGAAAGGTTTGATCGAAGATCTTGGTTTCCCTCAAGATCAAGCGACCGTGTTTTGCGATAGCATGAGTGCTATTTGTTTGGCTAAAGATCAAGTATACCATGACCGGACTAAACACATAGATGTTCGTTATCACTTTATTCGTACGGAAAGAAGAATCAAAGTGAAGAAGATTGGCACTCAAGACAATCCTGCAGATGTGTTTACCAAACCGGTTCCTTTGAGCAAGTTTCATCCCTGTTTGGATTTGCTCAATATCGACAATTGAAAATATAGTTTTACTTAGGAGCTAAAGTCAAGGTGGAGATTGTTAGATGTTGTGACTTATACTCCTAAGGGTAGTTTAGTAATTTTCGGTACTATATAGTTTATCTTGTTTTGTAAGGGCGTTTTGGTAATTTTGGTGCTCTAGTTATAGAAGTATCAGGAGACTTCTTTAAAGTCGGTTAGTGACTATTATATGTAGTGTAGAACACAACCTGTATTGGTGAACTAATTACACTAATAATACCAGCTTTTTAGTTTCAACCTTCTGATCTTCATACCCCTTATATTCCTAATCTGATATTCTAAGTTTGTGATTCATGTTGTTTCTTATCCCCTTATATTCCTAATCTGATATTCTAAGTTTGTGATTCATGTTGTTTCTTTTGCTGCTGCTACTGGACTTTTGTCATTGACTCTCTATCCTCAATCCTAACATATAATCGAACGGAAAACACAATAATGAAAAACAAAATCCCCAAAATCGAACGGAAAACAAAATTGACCACGGAATCACCAAAAGTACTTTATATCATTTACCATCACATAAGCAACAATAAAGCATGTGATTATTGTATAAACCCTCTTTTGGTATGAGAGTAAGTAGACCTCCACATCTGACCTCTCCAACCCCCCGATGTATCTTCCTTTTTTTTGTTTTATTTTTTTTTCTTTTTTAATCTTTTCTTGAACAACAACTAACTATATCACAATATATATATATATATATATATATATATATATATATATATATATATATATATATATATATATATATATATATATATATATATATATATATATATATATCACAAACTATCTCGCATGCCTAAGCAGGACTTGAAACCACAACCATTTAGTTGAGGAACTTCTTACACAACAAGGGGTACCATTAGGACACAAGCCCCTTCATTATCTTCTTCATCTTTGATTGGGTCACAATTTCGATTAGACTAGGGGTTTGTTGCTCTTTATTATGGTTGAATCTATGATTGAAGTTTTAAGATTGCAATAACAATCCCTATGTCTGACTAATTTCTTCCCCTTTCTTTGATTATCACTACTAATGTTACATTGTGTTCTTGAGTATCACTTAAAGACGAAAAGAAAACGAAAAGGACTAAAAAAAGAAGGTGATTTTGGTTGATTTGAAGTAAAATGTTTTCTCTCGTTGAAAATGTTTACTTTTTATTCTTTACTTTTCCTTAATAAAAAATTTGAGAACTGGAGCATTATAGTTTGTAGGGAAAAAAGCGTCAAATAGTAATGAAGTTTCATTGGTATTCTAAGTTAGTTACTTAATTTTGTTTTAACCACTCTTATGCAATTTTTAAATTTTTGTAGCCATCTATCATGACATGTATATTTTGTCCTGTTGACATGGAACATATGATTTGGCAAATATGTGTCTTTTTCTTGTAAAAACATCAAAATTCATGGTGATCGGGAGGTCGGGGAGGCTCAAAATAAGATTTAGACAGTCTAAAGAGAGAGTACAGAGAGAAAGAGGAAA
Organism: Artemisia argyi; assembly: GCA_030686995.1. Lineage (NCBI taxonomy): Eukaryota > Viridiplantae > Streptophyta > Magnoliopsida > Asterales > Asteraceae > Artemisia > Artemisia argyi. Next base: position 690,078 of record JARVZY010002246.1, read on the forward strand.
GACGTGTTTAGAAATAAGAAATACACACACATACAATGAGAGCTACACCCTCCTAGAGTCCTAGGGAAGTCTAGGAGGGTTAATATACTCAACGATACGCCTATCTATCACTATTCTACATTTCAAGTACCTGCGTATTGGCTAACTATCATACTAATGTAAATCCCGTAAATGTCGTAACATTTTGAGTCTAACAATCTTAACCCAATGTGATGACATACGGGAGTTACTTACGACATTTCCTAAATATAAACCAGAAAAACATTCAAAAGCCCAGCCTTGACAATGCTCTTGTCTTTTCCATATACTCCACCTTGAGAACTCTTCTTCATTTTGAAGGTAAATACTGTAAAAAGTATAAACTAGATTAATTTGCCCCCAATTCATACGACATGTCTTTGAAAGCTTCTTCATACTCTTCTTTTCGACGAAGTTTATGAATCGGCTTCCCCCAAACTGACAACCGTCTTCTGCGGATTCGAAACTTGTTGTGTACATATCTTCTATCATTGACTTTGAATGCGCAACGGAACATGTACAAGATACCGTATCTCTAACTTTGACGTACCAGATAAAACTGTTGTAGATATTGAAATACATTCAGCAAGCTTCTATGTCTTCTTCATTGAGATAAACGTTCCAGCACGTATCTTGAGACATACAACCAACCTCCAGCTTGACTCCAAGATAAATAAACACAATGAAATGCAAATGTTCATTTGAGGAAACATGCAAGAAATCATCAAGACATCAACATCTTCTCACGTATGCACAATACTTCACACTAACCAAACCACGAAAGTCAAAATAATGATAATACGCGGCGCGAATCTACCCAATCATTGTTCATCGACCTGATAAATCCCTCAACAAGTTCTCATGATATACCTGGCACGAATCCATCTGCAAAGATAAATCCATTAAGGGTACTAAAGAGCCCGGTCAACCAAATGTATGCACTGTAGGAAACGGTGTACACTTTTATTAATAAATCAGATTACAATAAATAATAAAATTAACAGAATGTAAATAACAAAAAATAAAATACAGACAGAATGGAGTAGAAGCAGAAGACAGACTCTAATAACGATTAAATAAAAGAAAGCAGTAAAGGTCGGAACGAGGCTCGTGTTAAACACGATTCCCTTAAAACAGATTCACCGTCTGTTTCCTAGGGTACAACGTTCAAAGCAGTTGTACAGCCGGACTAAACAACTTGCCTGAAAGATCATGAAAACCTGTGTGCTTATGATCGAAGAGGTTGCTGGAATTCTGCAGTAAAGAGCTACGTTTTTTCTGTGTGTTCAAACTGAATGAGGATCCGTTTATTATATAGGCTAAACCTATCTTGGTCACCAAGACAAGACATCAGCCAAAATAAACAGATATTTACAATCTGTTAATACATTTAACACGATATGATATATTCCATTTATATAAATCGATTCTGTAATAAACTTGTTCTCAAAGTTAAATCAGTTCTAAAAATAAATGGATACAAAATATGGAAACTTATCATAACGAAATCTGCAGCAAAAATTTTCGCACGTAGGCGAAATTTCGGAGCTGCATTCGTGTCCGCAGGTCACGCGGGCTCGCATGAGTTCAGAAGCTTCGAACTCATTTTGGCCCAGAAATCCCACAATCTGCACCCCCCCTGCACGCGCGCACGTAGGAGTGGGAGCATAGCTCATCTAAAGGAATTTGAAAGCTAGTACAAGGAAATCCTTATAAACTAGTCTCCACTTCCTTCACTAGGCGATGTGGGATGTGTTTTTGTTTCCAAGTTTTGTGTTTCAAGTGTCCCACTTTAAGACACGGTATCTCATTCATCTTAGTTCTATTTTGGACATACTTTATCTCGTTGCGAAGCTCTCTTGGAGGAGAACAAAACGCCCCCAAGAAACATAAATATATGTAACATATACATACATTAAATTATGTCCAAAGTTTACAAACACTCAATTGCAAATACCATTTTTCCAACAATCCCCCACATGAATGGAGATCGGTCGAAAACACACGAAAGTTTCCGCGAAATTTCTGCGGTTAAGTCTTGCATAGGATAGGTAGGTGTGACCCTTTGAACCTTCCCTTGTGAGATGCACTTAGTCTCCTAGATCTGAATAGACGTGATGTCCTTGAACTCAACATCTGTTTACGTAGACGACAATACACACTCACACAAGACTCTCCTTGACCTTGTCAACTCCTCATAGTCGTATTCGTTATGCTCATGAATACTAGCCTGGTTCTGCAAGAGCTCTTAGGAATTGCGCCCCCCATAATTCCCTTTGAAGCGACCCCACTTGATACGTGGGAATCGCACCAGGCTTTACCTCTCAAGGGATCTTGAGAAGCTTACAACCCCCACCAGGCAGTGTACCTGATCGTTGTAGTATAGTATAGTGACAAGTACCGGGGGATTGATCGTTCAGCTAGGAATAGTGTCGTTAGGATTGAAATTAATCTAACTAGGTCTAAAGGTGAAGGATGATTCTTTTTATGTTTTTATATTTTATGAAAAGCAAGTAAAAATCTCGGGTTTTGGAAGAAGAGGCGGAATTAGTTACTAATCGACTAACCCAAAAGCTACTAATTAATCTAATAAACAAGAAAATAAACTAAGGTTCTACAAGATAAGTGAAGCATGTCTACCTATGATATGTTACTCCTTGCTAGCTATCCAATCCTACTTATTGAATTGTAACCTTGTTTTAATTGACGGGTTGTATTCCTTAATATCATTCATGGGGTGGCGCACTTAACTCCCCAATCCTATGGGTGCCTACTTCACTCCTATGTCGAGCCGGCTAAGAAGCTCCTAACATGGGATCATTAGAATTTACTCATGCATTAAATACAACCAATAAAACCTAGTGCACGTCAGTTCATGTTTCCTAAGACGTTCAAGCATGTTACCATTTGGAGATCTGCCAGTTTTATTAAGCCTAACATTGAATTCATTCAATCAAAACAAGAATCAATAGGAAACAAGAATTACAAACTAAACCAACTAGATCTTTTGAAGTTGTCATGCCTTAATTGATGGAGATAGACACACACATCAACAAGCCCCTCATTGATGGAGATAGACACAACATCAACAAGAAATCAATGAGATCTAATCAATTATATACAAGTTTCACATAATCATAAGTAGACACAAGGTGAATTAGCAAATCATCATCAAAGAAGAGCAAACAACAATGATAATGGAAAACATAATTAAGATAGAATCATCAAACCAATACATGATGTTTATGGAGTGATTGAAACCCTCTAAGTTGCTGGAAAAACACCTACCTAAACCCAGGAATCGACTTTAGGGTTTAGGGCTTACAAAAAGTGAAGTTATGATGTTATATTTATAGGTTTATTTATGCCCGGCCCACCTTGACGGCGTCAGCCCATTACTCTTGACGCCGTCACAACCATTTTTTCACCAAATTGTAGATCTTTTCGTCCTCTTCGCGTGGGCTTTTGAATCACCTAAATCCGAGTTCGTATGCAAAAGTTATGCCCAAAACAATATCAGCTACTCCGCGCGCAAGTTTTGACAAGTTAACACGTGACGGCCTTGGGTGACGCCTTCACGTTTCTTCTGGGCCGTCACCACTTTTACTCTTGACCCCGTCAAGATTTTCTTCTTGACGCCGTCATCTACTGTTCACAGCAAGGAAAATTAAGTCTTTGCCGTTTTCTTCACTTTTATGCTCCAAAAACGTCCGAATTGCTTCCTTTCCCAGATTTCACTCCCAAAGTACCTAAAATCACAAAAGGAACGATTTAGGGCAATATTTGATCAAATAAATTCAATTCCGAGCTTAAATGACCCCCTAAAAGTGGTTCATTTTTCGCCTCATCATATACCCTTACACTTGAGATTTGCTTGTCCTCAAGCAAATGCGCTTTTATTCTAATCAAAATACAAGTTAGGGGTCATTTAACACTAATATAAAAGTAATTAGAACAAATAATCGTTCCACTAAAGACCAATAGACAAGCACGGAGGTCATACACTAGCACCTCACAAATAGTGTTTAGATACTCACATCTCTCGGGTGTAATAAACTATAAATTACAATATGGAAACGGAAGATATCTCTCACTACCTGTTGATGAGGCGAAAAATGAACCACTTTTAGGGGGTCATTTAAGCCCGGAATTGAACTTATTTGATCAAATATTGCCCTAAATCGTTCCTTTTGTGATTTTAGGTACTTTGGGAGTGAAATCTGGAAAAGGAAGCAATTCGGACATTTTTGGAGCATAAAAGTGCAGAAAATGCCAAAGTCTTAATTTTCCTTGCTGGGAACAGTAAGTGACCGCGTCAAGAAGGAATCCTTGACGGCGTCAAGAGCAATTTTCCATGACGACCCAGTACAGATTTGACGGCATCACGAAGTAGGGCGTCAAGAGTAAAAGTCATGACGGCCTGGAAATGCACAACACATGACGGCGTCAGAAGTAGATCAAGGCAGTCCGAGAAGAGTTTTGGCGGTGAGGTGACGGCGTCACAAGTTTGATCTTGACACCGTCAGACCCCTTTTCCTATATATAGTTTTCTAATTTTCACATTAAAAAAGGAGAGAAGTTTTGGGAGAAACCCTAGTACGAACTTGGTGCGAATTTTACAGGTTTTTCAAGGGTTCTAAGCCCTTGATACCTTTCATGTGTAATTAAGATAAGTGTTCTTTTAGTTCAATCAATATGTCTATGTGTTGGTTGTCTATATCTTGTTCTTGTCTTAATTTCATCATGCTAGGCTAGATCTATCTTGTGTTTGCTTGGATCTAATGAAACCTAGATGTTAATTATGTGTTGATTACTTGTTTATAATTGTCTTGGATGAATGATTTATATGTTAGGCTTAAGAAAACTAACAGATCTCCAATTGGTAACATGCTTGAACGTCTTAGGAAACATGAACCGATGTGCACTAGGTCTTTATTGGTTGTATTTAATGCATGAGCCACTATTTATAATCCCTATGGTTGTGCTGGGCATGGTATAGGAGGAGATAAGAGCTCATAGAATTGGGGATTTAAGTGCGCTACCCCATGAATGGTATTAAGGAATACAATCCGTCATCCATGCAACTATAACAAGTAATTAACGTGTAAAAGATGTCTATGGAGTAGTGAAATCTAAGTAAACACATTTTCTCCATTTATTGCTCACAACTTTAGCATAATTTAGTTTATTTTCATTTCTAGTATTTTATTTTAATTGCATCTTTAGTATTGGGTTAGTTGACTAGCAACTAATTCCGCCCAAATCCTTCAAACCCGAGATTTTTACTTGCTTTCTAAAAAATATAAAAATACAAAAAGAATCATCTCTCACCTTTAGAACTAGTATTTAGGTTTTCTAATCCTAGCGACACTATTCCTAGTTGAACGATCAATCCCCCGGTACTTGTCACTATACTATACTACAACGATCAGGTACACTGCCTGGTGGGGGTTGTAAGCTTCTCAAGATCCCTTGAGAGGTAAAGCCTGGTGCGATTCCCACGTATCAAGTTTTTGGCGCCGCAGCCCGGGGAATAGTTATTGTCTAGGTTAGAATCTCTTTTTATTAGGTCTACTTGCTAGAGTCCGTTCTAGTAAGATTTTATTTTTATTTTTTTAGTTTTCTTTAGTCTATCTTATTTCTTTGTGTTTTTGTTCGTAACTTTTCACCACCAGACATCATGGACAACGGGAACATCTTTGAACCCGTCATCCCACCACAACAAAACCCACCTTTAGAACCCCTTAGGCCCCGAACCTTAGGAGAATATTCCCAGCCTAGCCACCAAGGCTACCGAAACACCATTGAGCTCACCGGAGCCAATGTGACCCCCTTGCGATCCGACACCATCCGGTTGGTGCAAAGCGGATGTGCATTCCATGGACTTCATTCCGAAGATCCAAACCAACATCTTAAGGACTTCCTCAAAATCGTAGATTCCATAGACTTAGGTGTTGAAACTAGAGAGACAACCCGATTACGCCTATTCCAATTCTCTCTACGGGATCAAGCCAGTCAATGCTTGAGCGTTTACCCGTGGGATCCATCACCACATGGGATGATCTCACCACTCATTTCCTTGCTCAATTTTTCCCACCGGGGAGAACTACTAAGCTTAGAAATGACATATTGATGTTCCAACAACGTCAAAATGAATCTCTTTATGAAGCATGGACTCGTTTCAAGGACTTACTCCAAAAAGTCCCTCATCATGGCATAGATCTTTGGCTCCAAGTCCAAATTTTTTATGACCATATCGACATCTCTACGAGGTGAACCATTGACCAATCGGCCGGTGGTAAGCTACGTGATCTTAGTGCGGAACAATCATGGGAACTCATAGAAGATCTTGCTCTCTATGACAACGAAAGTTGGAATGATCCCCGTGACTTGAGCAAAACGGTCAAGGCAATATCTTTGCCTTCGAACAATTCTAGCACTCCCGACCGTAGGATCATGGAACTTGAGGACCAAGTCAAGTTTCTCATGAAATCTTACGAAGCTCCTAAACCTTCAAGCCAAGTGAACAAAATCACTTCTTCATGCGAATTATGTAGTGGTCCCCACGACACTCGTGATTGTGTGGAACTCCCCGGAACAGCTTTTGCGGATTACGCATCCACGCGTACCGACGAAGCGGGAGATAAGTAGTACACTTTCAAGCTCGAGCCAAACACGTACGGTGATTCATACAACCCCTCTTGGAAAAATCACCCAAACCTTAGGTGGAAACAAAATCAACCCAATTCTTCCAATTCGTCTAATCGTTACCAACCAAACGGTCCACCCTCCAACCGTACTTTCAACAACAATCCTTCTAACAATTATGGTAGTACCAACAATCTTGAAGGATTGATGTCAAAGTTTATGGCATCTCAAGAGGCTCGCATAGCTAGGTTCGAAACCGAATTTGACCAACAACAAACGGAGATGACCAACAAGATTGACAACTTGTTGAAAGCCCTCAACAACCAAGCGTTAGTCACACCTAGGAAGGACACTAGGGACACCGATAACGGAATCCAAATTAAGGATCCCTCATCATCCAAACATGTCCACTTTGTCAATGTTGTCACCATTAAGCCAATAGATAAGGAGATAGAAGAGAGTGACAAGGATGAAGTTAGAGTAAAAACCGAGACTAAGGATGAGAGTAGGGAAGTTGAGGTTAATAGGGGAGAGGAATTAGAGGAGGTAGAGTCTATAGAAAAGTATTTTGATAAGTTGCCCACCAAGGAAGAACGGGAATACCATAAGGATTTATTCGATAGTCCCGAGAGACCATATATCCTTGGCACCCCCCTTATCAAAATGGGAGACCCCTCTAACATTAACATACCATGCAATATCGGGCACATGCACATATGGAAAGCTTGCATCGACCCTAGATCCCCCGTGAACATCATGACTAGGACTTATTACAATTGGGTGATGAAGAAGCAACTTAATTTTAGGATGATGCCTAATAAGAATCTGATAAGTAATTTTGTAGGAAGAGTGAAGGGATTGCATGTGATAAGTAATTATGATAGTTGAAGACACTCGTCCAGTGATAGATGCTTGCCTAAGCCAAATAATATTTGGAAAACCATTTGTTGAGGCCACTAGGATGAGTTATGATCCGACTTTAGGGATAGTTAGATTCAAGGAAGAGAATGATGAGGTTGCGTATCAAATGCCCTACAAGATTGAGCAATACCGCCTTCTCTCTAATTTTGAAAAAGAACACAAGCAAGCGGCTTATTACAGGAATGAGGAAGATAGACGTAGAGGAGTAGAGCATGTAAAGAATAGGATGCTTGGTTTCTACAAAAAATGCTTGCAACTAGGTCCGGAATACAAAACTGGTTTAGAAGACGACCTAGAGAATGGAACCAACGACGAGGTCACGTAGTAACCCATGACCTTGAGTCTAGCTACAAGACTCGTAAATAAAGAAAAGCGCTTCTTGGGAGGCAACCCATGCTTTGTGTGATTTTATTTGTTTGTTTGTTATTTGCTTCCGTATGCATGCTTTATTTTTATTGTTGGTAGATCATGTCTCTAAACTAAATAGTGGAAATACTTTACTTTGCTGTTTTGGCCTAGTCTTAACTCCACCTAAAAGTATTTTTTCAAAAGATAAGTGTAAGGGGAAACCCCAAATATGTTTTTAAGAAACAAACTGATCATGATTCTCTACAATATTAAATGAACATTTATATTCGTACTTGTTAGAGTCAAATGCTTGTATTGAGTAATAATGAAGTTTTGCAGGATTTTCCAGGAAGTAGGACCAAGTTTTTCCAGAAATTTTCCGGAAACTTAACATAAGAATTTCTGCAGGTCACTTCTGACGGCGTCACGAGATTACTCTTGACGGCGTCAAGTGTAAAAATCTGGAAATTTTACCAATTTTGTTTTTCTAACGGAGTCTTATAGTTTTTGTGAATTATTAAGTTTTATAATCTCCAGGAAATCTGCAAACTTCATTCCACAAGCATTATATCTTATCTTGTTTTCTAGGATTTAGTAACTTATATAGGATGCCGCTGATTTTACGCGAGGTTGTCTTGTTTGGTTTCTCATGTTTAACAGGTTATGTATGACAAGAAGATGATTTATATTCTGGAAGGGAAGCTTTGATTGTTCATTTTCTAGGAGGAAGATCTAACATGGCCACCTTATTATACATACCGAGTGAATCAGGGGAGTATTTGATTTCATTCTTTTTACTTTTTCACTTTTACATTCTTTACTTGAACATTGGGGACAATGTTCATCCTAAGTGTAAGGGGAGGGTAAAAAGATGATACCTTACATATGCACTTTCGCTTGAGTTTGTTTTGTTTGATGGTAGATGTGTAATAAAACTATGAGAAATACTTGTTAGTGTAATTTTAGCGCCAAATTTAAAATTTTTTACAACATTTAGGAGTGAAACTTTAGCCATAGCAAGCGTCTCATGGATAGGAGATTGTATGACTAGCACATAACCGTATATTCAGAAAAATTTTCCACCCAAATATGTGAGGTTCGCCTTTAGATTTGATAGGAAAAGCATTTACTATTAGTGCTTATGAGTGTACCGGTAGCACTTAGATTCTAGAACTTGCGCTAGTGATGCATCCCGAGACCGCTAGTGAGACTACATTCGTGTAGTAGGATTTACTACATGATAAGAGGCATTAGGATTACCCTTGTGTTAAACCCGTATCATGATTACTTGACCATTTAAGTCATATTACTTGGCTAGTTAAGTCAACTAATTTTTCCCACACCCTTAGCGTTGTACTCATTTTTAGTACACGAAACCCCTAGTACACCCCTCCGAGCCTATCTTTTCGTTTCTAACTTTAAGCATCTTACTTAAAAGAATAATTTGTTACACCCCACTTAAATGTACACCCAAATCGCCTTAGCCTTCCGTGTATGCGCTCATTTTTGTGCATTATTGTTATTTGTTAAACCCTAAGTTAACTATCTAATTGATTACATGGTTGCTAAGTCGAGTCATATCCTTGTACATATTGTTTTGGGACGATTGGGACTCATGGGTAAGTACTTATTTTATGGAGTAATGGGGAAGAACATCATTTATTACCCCCATATGTACGTTAATCTTAAAAAGTGCTCCAAGTGTTTTGATTTTCTTAATTCGAGTCATTAGATTTAGTTTATTGTAAAGTATGTAAAGATTCAAGTGTAAGGGGAATGTTCATTCCCTATGATGTATTATTTTGATGGTAGGGTAAGAGTGTATGCAAAAAGAAAAAAAAAAATCAAAAAAATCAAGAAAAAGAAAAAAAAAAATATAGAAAAAAGTAAAAGAGAAAAAACATACGGACTACCATCCCGTTTCATTCTATGTTTGTTTTATATTTTTGTTATTTTTCATTTATTAGCTTAAGTCGAGTCTAGTCTTGGCTTAGCAACGCCACATTGTACATGTAATTAACCAAGATTGTTAACTCGCCACCAGTAAAAACTTCCTTTATCCAACAAAACCGTGTATTTCATACCCCTACACCTAACGTTACAACCCTTTAAAAGACCTCTTTGATAGTTTATCCTAGGTGCTTACGCCATGTGGTGGAGGTTTGATCCTTTCCCAAGCCTATGGTAATCTATTTTGCTATGACAGGTAGTGAGAGATATCTTCCGTTTCCATATTGTAATTTACACTTTATTACACCCGAGAGAAGTGAGTATCTAAACACTATTTGTGAGGTGCTTGTGTATGACCTTCGTGCTTGTCTATTGGTCTTTAGTGGAACGATTATTTGTTGTAATTACTTTTATATTAGTGTTAAATGACCCCTAACTTGTATTTTGACTAGAATAAAAGCGCATTTGCTTGAGGACAAGCAAATCTCAAGTGTAAGGGTATATGATGAGGCGAAAAATGAACCACTTTTAGAGGGTCATTTAAGCCCGGAATTGAACTTATTTGATCAAATATTGCCCTAAATCGTTCCTTTTGTGATTTTAGGTACTTTGGGAGTGAAATCTGGAAAAGGAAGCAATTCGGACGTTTTTGGAGCATAAAAGTGCAGAAAACGCCAAAGTCTTAATTTTCCTTGCTGGGAACAGTAGCTGACGGCGTCAAGAAGGAATCCTTGACGGCGTCAAAAGCAATTTTCCATGACGACCCAGTACAGATTTGACGGCGTCACGAAGTAGGGCGTCAAGAGTAAAAGTCATGACGGCCTGGAAATGTACAACACATGACGGCGTCAGAAGTAGATCAAGGCAGTCCGAGAAGAGTTTTGGCGGCGAGGTGACGGCGTCACAAGTTTGGTCTTGACGCCGTCAGACCCCTTTTCCTATATATAGTTTTCTAATTTTCACGTTAAAAAAGGAGAGAAGTTTTGGGAGAAACCCTAGTACGAACTTGGTGCGAATTTTACAGGTTTTTCAAGGGTTCTAAGCCCTTGATACCTTTCATGTGTAATTAAGATAAGTGTTCTTTTAATTCAATCAATATGTCTATGTGTTGGTTGTCTATATCTTGTTCTTGTCTTAATTCCATCATGCTAGGCTAGATCTATCTTGTGTTTGCTTGGATCTAATGAAACCTAGATGTTAATTATGTGTTGATTACTTGTTTATAATTGTCTTGGATGAAACAAGTTCTTGGATGAAACCTAGAGCGCATACACGGAAGGCTAAGGCGATTTGGTTGTACATTTAAGTGGGGTGTAACAAATTCTTCCTTTAAGTAAAATGCTTAAAGTTAGAAACGAAAAGATAGGCTCGGAGGGGTGTACTAGGGGTTTCGTGTACTAAAAATGAATACAACGCTAAGGTGTGGGAAAAATTAGTTGACTTAACTAGCCAAATAATATGACTTAAATGGTCAAGTAATTATGATACGGGTTTAACACAAGGGTGATCCTAATGCCTCTTATCATGTAGTAAATCCTACTACACGAATGTAGTCTCACTAGCGGTCTCGGGATGCATCACTAACGCAAGTTCTAGAATCTAAATGCTACCGGTACACTCATAAGCATTAATAGTAAATGCTTTTCCTATCAAATCTAAAGGCGAACCTCACATATTTGGGTAGAAAATTTTTCTGAATAGTACAGTTTTGTGCTAGTCATACAATCTCCTATCCATGAGACGTTTGCTATGGCTAAAGTTTCACTCCTAAATGTTGTAAAAAATTTTAAATTTGGCGCTAAAATTACACTAACAAGTATTTCTCATAGTTTTATTATACATCTACTATCAAACAAACAAACTCAAGCGAAAGTGTATCTGTAATGTATCATCATTTTACCCTCCCCTTACACTTAGGATGAACATTGTCCCCAATGTTCAAGTAAAGAATGTAAAAGTGAAAAAGTAAAAAGAATGAAATCAAATACTCCCCTGATTCGCTCGGTATGGATAATAAGGTGGCCAGGTTAAATCTTCCTCCAAGAAAATGAACAATCAAAGCTTCCCTTCCAGAATATAAATCATCTTCTTGTCATACATAACCTGTAAATCTTGAGAAAACAAATAAGACAACCTCGCGTAAAATCGGCGGCAATCTATATAAGTTACTAAATCCTAGAAAACAAAGTAAGATATAATGCTTGTGGAATGAAGTTTGCAGATTTCCTGGAGATTATAAAACTTAATAATTCACAAAAACCATAAGACTCCGTTAGAAAAACAAAACTGGTAAAATTTCCAGATTTTTACACGTGACGCCGTCAAGAGTAATCTCGTGACGCCATCAGAAGTGATCTGCAGAAATTCTTATGTTAAGTTTCCGGAAAATTTCTGGAAAAAACTTGGTCCTACTTCCTGGAAAATCCTGCAAAACTTCATTATGACTCAATACAAGCATTTGACTCTAACAAGTACTAATACACATGTCCATTTAATATTGTTGTGGTTCATGCTCAATTTCGTTCTTATAAATAAATTTGGATCTCCCTTACACTTATCTTTTGCAAAATACCTTTATATGCAATTAAGACGAAGTTAAAAACAAAATAAAGCATTTTCACAATTTACTTTGAAACATGAGCCACAAACAATAAAAATAAAACATGCATACGGAAACAAATAAAATCAAACAAGCAAACAAACAAACAAATAAAAACACACAAAATATGGGTTGCCTCCCAAGAAGCGCTTGTTTTTGTTCGACTCATAAGCCTGACTCTACCCTTATTTAACGGAAATAGGGGAGGTTTTCCCTACACTTAGGATTAAGTGTGGGTAAAAGTAGCAATACACACCCTTAGGGTGTGAATATGCTACGTGAGGTGAAGGGGGTGAGTGAATGGCTTCATTCATCCTAAAACTACCCGGATAATATTGGTTAATGGGTGGGTCGGTTCCTCTTTTGTCTCCTAGATGTATATCTAAGGATGGAAAGTTGTGTAAAGGTTGAGGTTCCGGTTCATCAACATTAGGAAATTCCCTAGAACTAGGAGTAAGGTTATCACTACAAGTGTTCAAACCTATATCCTCAAGTGGTGCCTGGTCCAAGGGTTCTACCTCCATCGGAATTCCTAAAGTTTCTTCTACTTCTTCCGGGTAAGTCACGGGCAGTGTGTGTGCCTCAAATGATGGTTGAGTATTTTGTGGGCTTATGTTATTGACCTCATCATTCCATGTGTTAATATCACCTATATCCTCAACGTGTGTTTTATTATAATCTAACCCTAACATTCTCCCAAGTATCTCACGTGCTTCTCTAGGCATCTCAACTTCTATGTCCGAATCATAAGGATCATCCTCAATATTCTGACTGCTATAGACAAATTGCCCAAGAGATTCATCATCTGTTTCTTGAGATTCATCATCATTGATCATAAAACCTAGGTCTTTTTTATCAATGTGATCATGCTCGGCTAAATCCTCCTCAATTGTTTTCTTAGGTAGTGATAATAGCAAACCTAGTACTTCATCCAACTTATGATTTGTTGCAATGGCTCTCTCCATAATTCCTTGGCAAACTAGGTCGCATTTCCTATTGGCCTCACTAAAACTAGATCTTAAACATGGAGGTTGTTCATAAGAATCTATCCTAGGTGAAGGCTCATATGATTCATAGGTGTCTCTAAATGAGGTATTTTGAACTCTTTGGTGTGTTAGCCGCTCAACCCTATCTTGTAATCTTAGAAGTCTAAGTGTAAAGTCCATTTGAAGCAAATTACAAACAAAATCACAAAGAAAAGATAGACTACGAGAAAGCTACAAAGTAAAAAGAAAAAATCTCACTTGATAGGAATCTAATGAGTAGACCTAATAAAAATCAAATTCAACCTAAACAATAACTATTCCCCGGGCTGCGGCGCCAAAAACTTGATACGTGGGAATCGCACCAGGCTTTACCTCTCAAGGGATCTTGAGAAGCTTACAACCCCCACCAGGCAGTGTACCTGATCGTTGTAGTATAGTATAGTGACAAGTACCAGGGGATTGATCGTTCAGCTAGGAATAGTGTCGTTAGGATTGAAATTAATCTAACTAGGTCTAAAGGTGAAGGATGATTCTTTTTATGTTTTTATATTTTATGAAAAGCAAGTAAAAATCTCGGGTTTTGGAAGAAGAGGCGGAATTAGTTACTAATCGACTAACCCAAAAGCTACTAATTAATCTAATAAACAAGAAAATAAACTAAGGTTCTACAAGATAAGTGAAGCATGTCTACCTATGATATGTTACTCCTTGCTAGCTATCCAATCCTACCTATTGAATTGTAACCTTGTTTTAATTGACGGGTTGTATTCCTTAATATCATTCATGGGGTGGCGCACTTAACTCCCCAATCCTATGGGTGCCTACTTCACTCCTATGTCGAGCCGGCTAAGAAGCTCCTAACATGGGATCATTAGAATTTACTCATGCATTAAATACAACCAATAAAACCTAGTGCACGTCAGTTCATGTTTCCTAATACGTTCAAGCATGTTACCATTTGGAGATCTGCCAGTTTTCTTAAGCCTAACATTGAATTCATTCAATCAAAACAAGAATCAATAGGAAACAAGAATTACAAACTAAACCAACTAGATCTATTGAAGTTGTCACGCTTTAATTGATGGAGATAGACACACACATCAACAAGCCCCTCATTGATGGAGATAGACACAACATCAACAAGAAATCAATGAGATCTAATCAATTATATACAAGTTTCACATAATCATAAGTAGACACAAGGTGAATTAGCAAATCATCATCAAAGAAGAGCAAACAACAATGATAATGGAAAACATAATTAAGATAGAATCATAAAACCAATACATGATGTTTATGGAGTGATTGAAACCCTCTAAGTTGCTGGAAAAACACCTACCTAAACCCAGGAATCGACCTTAGGGTTTAGGGCTTACAAAAAGTGAAGTTATGATGTTATATTTATAGGCTTATTTCTGCCCGGCCCATCTTGACGGCGTCAGCCCATTACTCTTGATGCCGTCACAACCATTTTTTCACCAAATTGTAGATCTCTTCGTCCTCTTCGCGTGGGCTTTTGAATCATCTAAATCCGAGTTCGTATGCAAAAGTTATGCCCAAAACAATATCAGCTACTCCGCGCGCAAGTTTTGACAAGTTAACACGTGACGGCCTTGGGTGACGCCTTCACGTTTCTTCTGGGCCGTCACCACTTTTACTCTTGACGCCTTCAAGATTTTCTTCTTGACGCCGTCATCCACTGTTCCCAGCAAAGAAAATTAAGTCTTTGCCGTTTTCTTCACTTTTATGCTCCAAAAACGTCCGAATTGCTTCCTTTTCCAGATTTCACTCCCAAAGTACCTAAAATCACAAAAGGAACGATTTAGGGTAATATTTGATCAAATAAATTCAATTCTGGGCTTAAATGACCCCCTAAAAGTGGTTCATTTTTTGCCTCATCACCACTTCTCTCTCACATAGGTGATTTCATCTTAAATCATTAAAAACATATATTTTGTGATTTCATCTTGAGTCATTATGCTTTATGATTTCATCCTGAATCATTAAAGCCATATGTTTAACCTCTCAACAAGTCTCTTTTGTTATAGGAATGGACTAGGAAGTTACAACATATAAGTAACTCCCCCACATTGACGTGACTTCCCCCACATTTCTATGATTAGGTTGTCCTATTGAACCCAGATCTTGGGACCTCCAGTCAACTGGGTTAGGTTTTCCTTCATAGAAACTCATTCCTTCAAGGGCTTTAGTCCCATTCCTTTAGACGACTTACTAACTAACTCTCTGCTTAAGCCTTTCCTAAGCGGATCCGCGATGTTATCATTTGACTTCACATAGTCAATTGAGATAACTCCTGTTGAGAGTAGTTGTCGTATCGAATTATGTCGACGACGGATATGTCTGGACTTTCCATTATACATTATGCTATGAGCTCTGCCAATCGCCGATTGACTATCACAATGTATACTAATGGTCGTTACCGGTTTAGGCCACCTTGGTATGTCCTCTACGCATTGACGTAGCCATTCCGCCTCTTGTCCGCATTTATCTAACGCGATAAATTCTGATTCCATCATGGACTTAGCTATAACAGTTTGCTTTGAAGACTTCCAAGATATAGCTGCCCCTCATAGGGTAAGCATATATCCACTAGTCGATCTAGAATCCTTTATGTCAGATATCCAATTTGCATCACTGTATCCTTCTATTATAGCTGGATATCTTTCATAATGCAGTCCATAATCGCGACTGTATCTCAAATAACGAAGTACCCTAGTCATAGCTCCCCAATGTGCATAACTTGGATTACTAGTATACCTACTTAGCCTGCTAACAGCATATGCTAAGTCAAGTCGGGTACTTGTCATTAAGTACATTAACATGCCAATAATTCTTGAATACTCTAATTGGGCAACACCTGCGCCTCTATTTTTAGATAGATGCTTGCTGGTGTCAATTAGAGTTCTAGCTAGGCCGGAATCCCCCGCATTATGAGTATTCAGAATTCTGTCCACATAATGTGCTTGACTCAACACAAGTCCATTTTGAGTTCGTATGATCTTTATTCCAAGGATCACATCAGCCAAACCCATATCCTTCATGTCAAACTTTGATTTCAACATGTCTTTAGTAGATTTGATCATCTTGTCGTTACTGCCAACGATAAGCATATCATCAACATATAAACACAAGATTACATATCCACTACTTGTGTCTTTAACATAAACACACTTGTCGCATTCATTAATTTTGAATCCACTCTCTAGCATGGTGTGGTCAAATTTTTGATGCCATTGTTTGGGAGCTTGCTTTAAGCCATATAATGACTTAACAAGCCTACAAACTTTGTTCTCTTGTCCAGGAGCTATGAAACCCTCAGGTTGGTTCATGTAGATCTCTTCTTCTAAATCCCCATTTAGAAAAGCTGTTTTCATATCCATTTGGTGAATTTCCAAATTTCTTAAAGCAGCAATAGCAAGTATCATCCTGATCGATGTTATCCGTGGCGAATATGTATCAAAGTAATCTAGACCTTCACGTTGTCTAAATCCTTTGATTACCAACCTTGCTTTGTACTTGTCAATGGTGTCATCGGCTTTCATCTTCTTCTTGAAGATCCATTTATAGCCTAGTGGTTTACAACCAGGAGGTAAATCCACGAGCTCCCAAGTATGATTTTGTAAAATAGAATCTATTTCACTTTTAATAGCTTCTTTCCATTGAGGCCCTTCTGAGGAAGTTATCGCTTCTCGATAAGAAGTAGGTTCATGTTCTACCATAAAAGAAACAAAATCGGGTCCAAACGATTTCTCGGTTCTTGCCCTTTTGCTTCTTCTAGGTTCTACCTCTTCTTCCTCGATTTGATCTTGTCTCTCATCTTGGAGATCATTATCATCTCTTTGTCTCTTATCTTGGACAACATCGTCATCTATTCTAGATGAACTTCCAGTTTCCTTCTTTAAACAAGGAAATATATCTTCAAAGAAGGAAGCATTCCTTGATTCCATTACAGAACCCTTTTGTATATCCGGATTTTTCGAATCATGTGCAATGAAACGATAAGCACTGCTATTCCTAGCATATCCAATGAATATACAATCCACAGATTTAGGTCCAATCTTTTGGGCCTTGGGAGTCGGTATAGCTACCTTTGCTAGACACCCCCACACTCGTAAGTACTGATATGATGGTTTTCTTCCCATCCATAATTCATAAGGGGTCTCTTCTTTTTCCTTACGAGGTATCTTATTTAAAAGATAAGTAGCCGTTAGAATGGCTTCCCCCCCCCCCCCACATGTCCTGGTTTAAACCAGAACTTATCAGCATGGCATTAACCATTTCCTTCAAGGTACGGTTCTTCCTTTCGGCAATACCGTTCTGTTGAGGTGAATAAGGAACGGTGAACTCATGTCTGATTCCATGTTTTGCACAAAGATCAGCAAATGGAGACACATATTCACCTCCTCTATCACTTCGTACAACCTTGATTTTCTTATTAAGTTGATTCTCAACTTCTGTTTTTTATAGAACAAACTTGTCTATAGCTTCATCTTTACTTTTTAACAAGTAAACATAGCAATACTTTGTAAAATCATCAATAAACGTGATAAAGTACTTATTGCCACCTTTTGTGGGTAGTGATTTAAAATCACATATGTCAGTGTGTATCATATCAAGTGGTTCGGTTTTTTGTGCAAGCGATTTGAAAGATGCTCTTGTAAGTTTGGCTTCAACACAAGTTTCACATTTATATTTTGAGTCAATATGGAAATTAGGTATGCAGTTAAATTTAATCAAACGACGCATTGAATTAAAATTTACATGTCCAAGACGGCCATGCCACACATTAGAAGACTCAATCAAATAAGCAGAAGAATTCATTTTATTGATATCATTCTTAACAACCATTACATTGAGTTTAAACATACAAGTCAGGGCATATCCCCTACCAACATACATTTGATTCTTAGAAAGAACAAACTTATCAGACTAAAAAACAAGACGAAAACCAAACTTGTTCAACAACCACCCAGACACAAGATTCTTGCGCATCTCTGGAACATACATGACATTAGTCAACTTGAGCTCTTTCTCGGATGTCATCTTCAGGATTACATCTCCTTCGCCCTTGATATCAGCAGTTGCAGAGTTGCCCATGTACAACTTGTCTCCATTGTCAACCGCTCTGAAAGAGTGAAACATACTCTTATCAGCACACACATGACGGGTAGCCCCAGTATCAACCCACCATTCCCTGTTGTTGGAACCTACCAGGTTAACTTCAGAGATCATGGCAATAATGTCAGAAACCATAGCAATCATGTCCACATCATTCACTATATTTGCCTCGCGTGAAGTCACCCGCTTCGGCATCTTACATTTAGCAGCACGGTGACCTGGCTGGTCACAATTGAAACACACCCCTTGGAACTGTTGTTTCACAATTGCAACTTTAGGAGCAAGGTACTCAGACTTCCCTTTGCCTTTCTTGTCATTCTTTCCTTTGCCCTTGCCTTTTCCCTTGACACGAGACTTTGAAGATGACGAAGCATGCTTCAACCAAATTTGCCTTGGCAGAATCAGGCCTATAAGTGTTTTTCTGAGCCAGCTTGTTGTCCTCTTCAATACGAAGATGAACAATCAAGTCTTCAACACTCATCTCCTTTCGCTTATGCTTCAGGTAGTTCTTGAATTCTACCCAGCTTGGAGGTAACTTTTCAATAATAGCAGCAACTTGAAAAGTTTCACTCAAAGTCATTCCTTCAGCATGAATGTCGTGTAGCAAAATTTGCAGATCTTGAACCTGACTCATCACTTTCTTTGAATCATCCATCTTGTAATACAAAAAGCGTGCTACCACGAACTTCTTTGTACCAGCATCCTCAGTTTTGTACTTGCGTTCCAATGACTCCCATAATTCTTTGGCAGTCTTGGTCTTGCAGTACACATTGTACAAAGAATCGACCAAACCATTCAAAACATAGTTATGACACAAAAAGTCTTAATGTTTCCATGCTTCCAAGGCTTGAACAGCCTGTTGATTAGAGGATTGACCTTCAGCAGGAGGTTCCACTTGAGGTGGGTTCTCTTTTAAGAACCGCGCAAGGTTCAAAGTAGTGAGATAAAAGAACATCTTCTGTTGCCACCTCTTAAAATTCTGCCCATTGAATTTTTCTGGTTTCTCAGCATGATTAACAACTGTGTTGGTCACTGGCACACCATGCACAGTAGTAGTCCCAGGAGGAGTAGTATTTGTCATCCTGAAAATCAAACACAAACAGTTAAACAAACTGTTGCAAATCGGTATCTACTTGTACCAAATCTGACTCAACGAAACTCTATCTTGGTTTCGATAAATCAGTTAATAGAAACTCAATCTTGGTTTCAATAAACTGATTAGAACAACTGCTTAAAAAAATGTTATAGATTTGTACACCAAATCTGTAAATTAAATCTGTTTAATTAAAACTGATTTCCAAAGAAACTCAACAAGGTTTCGACAGAAAACAGTTATAAATATGTTAAAATAATTAATCCGATTTAAACAAAGTGTTTTAATTCGGTTAAACCGAATCTGTTTTAAGACTGTAGGAAACGGTGTACACTTTTGTTAATAAATCAGATTACAATAAATAATAAAATAAACAGAATGCAAATAACAGAAAATAAAATACTGACAGAATGGAGTAGAAGCAGAAGACAGACTCTAATAACGATTAAATAAAAGAAAGCAGTAAAGGTCGGAACGAGGCTCGTGTTAAACACAATTCCCTTAAAACAGATTCATCGTCTGTTTCCCAAGGTACAGCGTTCAAAGCTGTTGTACAGCCGGACTAAACAACTTGCCTGAAAGATCACGAAAACCTGTGTGCTTCTGATCGAAGAGGTTGTTGGAATTCTGCAGTAAAGAGCTACGTTTTTTCTGTGTGTTCAAACTGAATGAGGATCCGTTTATTATATAGGCTAAACCTATCTTGGTCACCAAGACAAGATATCAGCCAAAATAAACAGATATTCACAATCTGTTAATACATTTAACACGATTTGATATATTCCATTTATATAAACCGATTCTGTAATAAACTTGTTCTCAAAGTTAAATCAGTTCTAAAAATAAATGGATACAAAATATGGAAACTTATCAGAACGAAATCTGCAGCAAAAATTTTCGCACGTAGCCGAGATCCGATTCTGTAATAAACTTGTTGTCAAAGTTAAATCAGTTCTAAAAATAAATGGATAAAAAATATGGAAACTTATCAGAACGAAATCTGTAGCAAAAAATTTTGCACGTAGGCGAGATTTCGGAGATGCATTCGTGTCCGCAGGTCGCGCGGGCTCGCATGAGTTCAGAAGCTTCGAACTCATTTTGGCCCAGAAATCCCACAATCTGCACCCCCTGCGCGCGCGCAAGTAGGAGTGGGAGCATAGCTCATCTAAAGGAATTTGAAAGCTAGTACAAGGAAATCCTTATAAACTAGTCTCCACTTCCTTCAATAGGCGATGTGGGATGTGTTTTTGTTTCCAAGTTTTATATTTCAAGTGTCCCACTTTAAGACACGATATCTCATTCATCGTAGCTCTATTTTGGACATAATTTAGCTCGTTGCGAAACTCTCTTGGAGGAGAACAAAACGCCCCCAAGAAACATAAATATATGTAACATATACATACATTAAATTATGTCCAAAGTTTGCAAAAACTCAATTGCAAATACCATTTTTCCAACATGCACTATATTTGATACATTTTGGTCAAACTTTTTTGCACATAAATTGTCAATATATAATTATTCCTAGTTAAAAATGTTGATCACCGTTTGTATACATAATATGAAAAAGATAAAAATGTCGATCACCGTTTGTATACATAATATGTGATGGCACGCGGCCAAAACTCATGGCACAAACTCACAAAGGGTACACGATTGTGCTTTTTGATATTAAAATCAATGTTTTAAAACTCAGGTTGATCCGACCGGTTCAATCGATTGAAGTGGGAACAGGTTGGGTCACCGGTAACCGTTTTCAAAAGAAAAAACTGATTGAACCGCAGATTAAATCAGTTAAACCATGACTGAGAGCTCGACCAGATCATTTACAAAACCTAAAATCTCTAACTCTGTTACGATCCCACATCAGTCATGTATGCTCTAGTAGGTTTATAAAGTCTAGCTATTCCTTCCTTTTTTGAGCTACTACAATTTATAGCGAGTTGTACGCTTATCCGAGCCTACCAGGGATAGTTTCGTATCCGACTCAAACTCAAAAGTGACTAAAAAACGTGGTTGACACAACATACCGAAGTTTCCAGGACTATATATATAAAAAAAAAAAAAAAAAAAAAAAAAAAAAAAAAAAAAAAAAAAAAACCCAGGAGCATTTATCCCCAAATCAACACCATAATCTAGGGTTTGCGTTCATAAACCATCTTCACACACAAACAGAAACAATTAAAAACCCATATCCATGAAACCCAAAATCTTATTCAATTCTCTTTAATCTCCTCCCTCTTATCAATATCATCATCACCAATCAATCAAATCTGTTAGTAACTAGTTATGTTTATTAACATCGTAATCAAACTTGTTAATCTTCGTGTATTTGGCCCTGGTTTAAATCCCTTTGCTCCATACAACATGGCTAATCACTTTTCTCGTTAAGAATTTCATTACTTTTATAAATTGTTTTACTACAAAACATGTAAAAAAGGTTTACGTGTGTCATTTGATTTTCTTTTGTTTTGTTAAGAAATAATTGTTGCTGTGAATTTAATAATTGAGAGAAGTAGGAATGATTCTGGAAAAATATGCAAGATTGGATAAATCGCGTATCCGTAGGCGTGTTAAGAGAACCAATAGTTTTCGGTCGGATGGGTCGGGGGATGATAGGGATGATAGAGGGTGGACTAATTTGCACGTTGGTGCTCGAAAAGGCAATCTTAAGGAGGTATATTTGTTTCTATGTTGGTATTTAGTTTATTGATTATTGCATTGCTTTGTAGCTGTAGTGAAACCTTGATGTCCGTCTTTAGTATTGCCTTGACAAATGATTCTGTTGATGTTTAGGAGGATAATTTGTGCTACACTTATAGGATTAGTTATGAATATGTATTTGGTTATAGATGGGATATTGCTCATTCTTCTTTAGATCAAGTTAGAAGTGCAGTCATGTGTTATTAACTGCTTTCGATGCAGCTCACTTGTGTTTGAAAACTCGTAGCTTAATTCTGTAGAGAGTGGATGTAAGAAGAAGTTAGGAGGCAATATCAAATAGCAGGAGCGGCTAGAACAGATGTTTCATGATTGATTTATGTTCCCTCTTTTTTTCTTCTGCTAAAAATTATTGTAGACGTCTCCTTTTATCTATTCATATTTTGCTAGTGCCAACTGAAATGGCTTAAAAGTTGTTTGATACTTGCTGAATGATAATCTGTTGAATTAGTTAATAGTGTTGTTTTACAATTTGGTAGTCATTAGGAGTAAGCACACGTGCAGGTAGCATACTTAGAAAACTGGTCCTTATTGACTAACTCTATTTTATATGACAATGTAGCATTCAAGTAATATGGACATGAAAATGTAGCATAGGACTAATATGGGCACCAAATTTGTAGCAATTTGACTATTTTGGACATTAGATTGTAGCAGTTAACTAATTTGGACACCAGATTGTAGCATTTGACTAATAGGAATAGTGGAACACTATGTAAAAGAACAATTATTATAAGAACCCTATTTAGTGTGCATATCCTCACATATATGATTAGTGTTAAAAATCTTCCTTTATATGTTTGCTTGATTTGTATATAAACACACATCTGTTGTTAGTTTTCCAAGTATGCATGCTCTAGTAATCTTATTAGGCTTATGGCTCACTCATATCCTTGCACATGTGGTCTGGCTATTCTATACATAGCTACTATACACGGCTACCATTTCTAATGTAATTTACCAAACATAAACCTTCTTTGTTGATTTTATAGGTGCCTGGAATGGGTACAAAAATCTTTCTTAATTGTAGTGATGTATTAGGATCTAATTATAGCTAAAGTAGCACTCAGATATCTTGATCTTGACCAAATTTCTAAAGTAGATGAAATAGCTAACTTGAAAAATTGTTAGGGCTGGTTTAAGTAAAAAAGTTAAATTGTTAGGGCTGGTTGATACCACTATTTAGTAATGTGAATTGCTTTATGAAGTATGATTACACGCTACACGCCTCAACAGAACTGTTAGTAGTCTGGAAGTTTTGAATTTTGTAATTACCATTATCTGGATTATTCTGGTTTCGTGATATGTGGTGAGTTCGATAATATGATGATCTCCAAAACAAGTTGTTAACCTGGGACATATGCCTTATCAAACGATTTCAGTATGGAAGAGTTTTACTTGTTGGTTTTGGAAATGGTGTTGTATAATGAATTTGTACTTCTTTTATAGGTGATTAATTCAAAGTTTGGGTTTTCTGGTGGCAGGTAAAAAGACTTCTTGATGAAGGAATGGATGCAAATGTAGCTGCACTGGGCCCAAAATCGCATGGGCTTACTCCTCTCCATCTTGCTGCTAAGGGTGGTCACATAAAGGTAATGGATGAACTGCTTGAGCGTGGTGCTAATATTGATGCTCGAACCAAAGGAGCCTGTGGTGGCTGTAAGTAATCTTACACCTACTTTTCTCTTGAACTTTCTTTCTTAAAAGACACATTTTAAGATGTGGCAAAATGTGCGGGTAGGGCAGTGTGAAAATTGGTCAAACTGGGTAACTTTTGGTAAAAGTATAGGTCAGTCACCCAAAAAGTATTATCACTTATTTTAATTCTTTTCAATAAAGAATTAGCATGCTAAATATTATTACAAAAACGTTATCTACAGCACTATTCAATTTTCTATCAAAGTGATTTAGGTGGTTGTAACGGATTAAGAATTCTTTGTGGGAGACTCTTGATCTATCTGACCCATTTCTTACGACTTCTTTTTTATATTTACCCGATTTGACAAGTTTGAGATAAAGCATAACCCGACCAACCCTTTGATAAGTGCCTCCTTTACTCACTAGGCTGGATGTTGTTTTTACCTCCATTCCTAGAGGTTGCAAAACATGCAGTTTGGATATTGGATTAGTAAAAACAATTTCTAATCTTGGTACATAATAAATGTAACTGCAAAAAATATTACGTAGTATATCGTTAATATCCTTATAGATAAGATGGTTTAGGAATTAATATTTGTAAGCATTCGATTGCACACTGGACAATTACACCCGTTTGATCAATTTGACTTGCCTCTGGATCAGTTTGGCAATTAATCGGTTAAATTTGTCATCATGATTTAATCCCTTTATCTCTAATACAGGGACTCCACTCCACACTGCTGCTAAAGAGAGAAACAGGAGGGCAATCAGATTTCTAGTTGAAAATGGGGCATTCTTGCCAGATAACATGGAGGATACCAGATTTAATCCACCAGTCCATTACTGTCCTGGTCTTGAATGGGCATATGAGGAGCTGAAGCGTGTTCAACAAGAGAGTAGCTCGTCATCAGGAGAGAGTTCCTACAGTTCATAGAACTGAACAGCATTTACACTTGTGCTTTATTTGGATGTTTGCGAACAGAAAACATGTCTTTGTTAGTAATATGCTGGAAGACTTTGTTTCGTTTTTATATTTCTTGTTTGGATATGAATTTTGGTGAATGCGACTTTTGATCAATAAATCATGTGCTATTAATGTAATGCTTTATTGAAGTGATGAACGTGGTTCTTGAACAATGTTTCAACTATTAAGATCGTGTGGTTATTCTTCCTCACCTCATTAGCTTTGATCTTTCTGCATGACATTAACTGTGGGCTTCATCTTTCATTGTGGAGAACACTATGGGCTATGTCTAGATTAGGTCTGGGGACATCATCCTATGCAGATGCTTGCTTCTTAACTATTGCTTTTGTTCTGCAAGTTTGGAATGCATTTTGTAGTGTCCTGAGTTCTTACTTGTCAAATGGTCAAGTTTTGCTAGATTCAAGAGTCCTTGGATATACATTTGATCTGATTCACTGAGACAGCTACGAACCTAAGAAGCCTGATAAAAAAGTTATCAACTGATTCAGTAACTTTAATACACTCTGGACTGAACTACTATGATACAAAACAAAATGGGTGTTTAATTTAGTTTATACAGGTTGCAAAAATCGCGAAGCGGTACTCGGGAGGTCGACTCATTGTAGGTTGTAATCGTCCTAGCCGGGGATTAATTGGTGATTAATCGGATTGACATTTTTGGCAAGTTTCGGGTATTTTCGCCGAGTTTTGGGTATTTCTGACAAGATTTTTCTTAAAAAAACACCTTGTAATATATATAAACAATGACTATAATTGATTACATTTGTTCGGTTGCAAAAATCACGAATCAGTGATTAATCGGATTGACATTTTTGAGAAGTTTTGAGTATTTTAAGTGACTTTTAGGTAATCCTGGCAAGATTTTTCTTAAGAAACACTTTGTAATAGATATAAACAACGACTATAATTGATTACATTTGTTCAGATGCAAAAATCACGAATCAATGATTAATCGGATTGACATTTTTGGTAAGTTTTGAGTATTTTCGGTGACTTTTAGGTATTCCTGGCAAGATTTTCTCTAAAAAGCATCTTAAATAGATATAAACAGCGACTACAAGTGATTAAAACTAGTTTATGACGAGTTTTGGGTATTTAAGTTTCCAGCAAGTTTGACCATCGTTGGTAGTCGTTGACCGCCGTTAATCACGATTGACCGATTTTCACAAATCGAAAAGGTTGGTGCCAAGTAGTGCATAGGCAGCGATTAATCGGTCTTCTAGACACTTTTTTTGCAACACTGAGTTTGATTAAAAAAGAAAAAGATCATTTCTTTAATCAACATTAAGTGGCTTCAAATGTTATGTTTGTTTTATAAGTTCAGTAACTTAAGTAGACAAACTGAAAGTTCAGCGAACTTTTTTTAAAAGTTTAGTAACCCTTTCCCACTACTACAAATGATGGTTTTGCTATGGCCAAATCCGTGGGAAATCTGTCTAAAAGAGCCATACGTATTTATCCCGGACTTGATGAGTTGAAAAGATTTTTTGTGGAAACTTTTTTTCTTACCAAATTCACAACAATACATTGCAGTACATTGCAGTTTAATATAGATATAGCCATTGGTAAGTTGTCAGAAAAAAAAAGTTCCCCTTAAAACGAAAGGAAAAATAGAAACAAATCAAACGGTCAATAAATGATCTTTAATTTTCGTCGAAAATCCATAAGAGATTTCCGGTGATATTTACTACAACGAATTTTCTGACTATTACTAACTCTTTGTCAGAATTCAAAAGAAGCTTTTTACAGGAATCTCTTCACTTTTCATAGTACTTGCCGCGTTTATTGTCTCTTTGGTAGTTAGCATTAACGCTGACTCAAGTGCCTTGGTGATTCTGGTCAGGGGCGGAACTATGTAAGGGCAGGGGAGGGTCCCGGGCCCTCCAAAATTTGCGGCACATAGTGTAAATATTATAGGTTTTAGGGGTAATTTAGTTGATGTTACAAACAAATCTCCTGGTCAGGGGCGGAACTATGTAAGGGCACGGGAGGGTCCCGCCCCCCCCCCCCCCCCCCCCCAAAATTTGCGGCACATAGTGTAAATATTATAGGTTTTAGGGGTACCAGTTGTAAATAAACCATAGTTTTGACTTGTGGGTCATATTCAATTGTATGAGGCTCCAAATTATATCAAATATTGTGTATCTTGTCCGATTTAATAGTATGAAGATGAATTTGCTAAAATGAATGTGCCAGATAAGGCAATAAATTCAGTTTCAACTTGTATGACAATGATTGCAAATTAACAAATGAATGCGTACACTACTACATTATCCCATTAACCCGAAAATGGAACAAATTTGCATATACATACACGCGAGCGATTCATTACGGACGTGTATTTAGTAGACAACAGTACATGCAAACTTCAATTAGCTACCTGTGCAATTATATAGCTAACCGTATTTGCTTCTTCTTTAGCAGCCTCCACTAAAGAGTCCTGCAAACAGACAACAATAAAAGCAAAATGAAATTTTAGAACTTTGAACAGCTAGTAGAGGATGGAAAATTGACCCATTTCTTATGCACGCACAGACTTGGATTGTGATTTATCTTACACGGATACAAATGGGCCAAATAAAAATATTACTAGCTTAAAGGGAAACCTGTCAACTGGGTTGCATGCAAGCCAAAAGTCTATTTCTGCTGCATAGAACCTCCTAAATACTTATTGATGTAATAATGACGTAGTATTACTCAAGGATTTAATATTTCAAACCAAACAACCCAACCCAACTAACACGTTTTTACGCAAAATAAAAGCAATATGTTTTAACCAAGCCCGTTGCCCAGCCCGCACATCTTGCCACCGATATGGACTTCTTACCTGTGCATCTATTAGACGATGAACTGTCTTTTTGCTTGATTCCTGGAGTTCACCAGCTATTAAGATCTCGTCCAGTATATAATAAGCCTGGAACACACAATTTTAAGTAGCAACAAGTTAAAAAAATCTGTTAAAAATGACAGGACTACATAGAATATATAAGAAATTACTATAACAAATAACTGTCAACTGAATTAGAAGTATCAAGATTTAATGGTTCAAAACTAAAGCGCCTTAAGCAAGACTTTTCTTTCAACTACATGTCGAAATCAATTACAAAGCTAAACTGAGCCTACTCTGAAAGTAAAATTTTTAAGCATATAACTTCTTAAATCCTTCTTATAAAAAAATTTAAGATTATTATTATAAAAATGTTGCCTATTAAAACGATGAAAGGTATTTGACGGTCAACCCAACCCGCCCTACTCATTTTGACCCCTACTAAATAATGACATGTTTCAACCCAGTTATCTATCGGGCCCACCCTAACTGCGCATCTTGCCATCTCTCCTAATTAGAAATGTACTAAAAATATTACAATGACAAAGACCTGACGAACCTTTTTCTAATAGCAGATCCAATTAAAAGGAGCAAAAAGGATTCAAGTAAATTGCTGTTAGAAGGTAGACATTCTTAAATAGCACACATACAGTGTAAAAAGTTTTAATCATTTTTTATGCAACATGCAACGAGTTTCCCTGTGTTGAATCTATCTATGTATTAAGGAGTATTGGGAGTGAGATTAACGAGAGCGAACTTGGGTATGTTATGTATTGTCAACAGTTCAAATATTTATTGACAGTGATTCATATAAGAACAGTAGAAGCAGTTATTCAGGGCTCTAAGGTTATGTTATGTATGTTCTAATGGATTGAAAGAAAAGAAATATACAAAGCTGTGGAATGTAATTCTTATTCTCCTCCTGGATGGAAAATGTAAAAAAGAACATCTCCATAGTCAAACACAATCTAAAAAGAAAGGCGGACCAGCCACAAAAGCTTCACAGAACCCCTTGTTTAAAATGTGACCAGACCAATGATCCTCATTCGATTTCGAATTATGTAATGTATGTTAAGTATTATATTGTCTTAAAACTCCAAAATTTTATTTAAAATGTAAATTTGGAAATACAATATTTTGGTACAAGTTGGGTTGACCAGAGACAAACTTTTGGTCCAAAATATTTTCTTCCCACTTAATATAATTATAAAGCTACCTTTTCTCAACATCAATGAAACTTTTTTTGTCCGTTAGAAGTAACATTGAGCAACCATCTTGAAAACCAATTCAACCCGTTTCCATTTATTCTATGTTTTCTCTTTTTGGGTTTACGGATTTTATCCATTAGAAATAAATCATAACTTGTATCGACCCATCCATAAGCAAATGGATTAAAATTGCCAAATCTATTTGTAAGATAAACTTAACGAGAAGTAGGTACTGAGCTTAGGTAAAAAAATATATATACCTTATGAAATTGGAAGATCAAGTCTAGCTCACAGACCTAGCAATAGATATTAGGAAACATGATCAACTTCTAGATATAGAAAAGAAAACGTAATTATTGTACACCAGCGTCTATTGTTCAAATGGCTTACACTTCCAAAGTAACGATCAAGAGTCTCAACAAAATATTGAATAATTTCAAGGATCTCCAACTCGTTGTCTTCCTCATTAACACACATACAAAAGTAGAGGCTGGCATATCTGAGAAAGTGGAAGGTAACTAGTTAGAAAAGGTCACCATGAAAGTTTTGTATGGAGGATGTTTGAGATATATCAAAAGGAATACTGAATAGATAGTTTAGATACCTCTTATAAACAACTTTAAGTCCCCTCCACTCAACAAAGTTGCAAAGCTTGGGGCCTCTTGTTAAAATCGTCCCACTAAGCTCTCGTATTACCTTTACATATGACAAATTTATCAATCCTATACTGTCTTTCTTTGTCACCCTAAGAGAATAATTATGATAAACGATAAACAGTTGAACATTAGACAAGACAATATTTTCTCACGTATTCCGATTTTATAGATGTGATTGAACACAGGGAACTTTTTTCAAGTATCTTTAACATGTACTGACTTAGACCTGTTATTAAATGATCAAGGAAGTAATCTTTATATCCTCCCAATAACCCATAGGATGACTCACTTCTGGATAAACACTAGGTGCAAAATTATATATCATCAATCTCGGTACAAAAATATTAGAAGCATGTCTTGTAACAGAAGTTAAGAGACTAAAATTTTTGTAAACACTAATGATATTTTACAACCTCCCAGTAAGAACATACCTTACTTCTTTCTTTCTGGGAATACGGTGAATACCATTTTGTCAACCTAACTTTTCCTTGCCGGCTTATCAAGAGAACAAAATGAATCTGCAATGAAGGAAAAATATTAGCTGAGTTGTCATCATGTGGATGATAAAAACCGAACCTGTTTTTAATCATAAATTTTAGAAGGGAAAAGATGGTAATCAAAGTTCTTTCATTATAACTTTATTGATTAACTCGACCACCTGACTTCTTTCTAGTAGTAACTACACCAAAGGGATACAACTCATTCTAGTTCAGTAAGTATCCAAAGCAGAAAAGAGTTGTAACATTAACAAGCCCTAAATGTGTCCCCTGTCTTATTATAAATCACCCATTAGCACATAGAACAGTGGCATATTTTTTAAAACTTTTACACCATGATGTTTTATATATTAAAAGGGGTGTTTGTTTCGGCTTATATAGCCGCTTATGGCTTATTTGGTTTTGGGCTTATATTTCATAAACTTACTTTTGTGGGCTTATTTTGAAACTTTTTGGCTTATATAAGTTTATTATTTCATAACTAACTTACAAAAAGTGAGCTTATGAAATGTAAGCCCAAAACCAAATAAGTCATAAGCCGGCTATATAAGCCGAAACAAACGCCCCCTAAAGAACCCAACAAACAAGTTATTACTAATACTATTAGTACTAATTTCCGGCAATAGAAAGGCTAGATAAGAAACCTAGCAAATTTAAAGCGAAGATCACCAATACAGACAGATTGATACTTTTGTGCATAAGAACGAACCAAATCTATTAGAATTACCAAAATACCCACGAATTACGTCCTGCTATGTACTATTTTCACGATTTTAACAACCCTTTCAAGATCCCTAAGATTTTAGAAGCGGGTAAAATCCCGAAAATGCTTAACAAATCTCAATAGAGTAGTAAACTATTTTACCCACATTGCAAAAAGAAATATGTAGTAGATGATAATATGAAAAAGATAATGCAATGAAGAGACTTTATCTCTTACCATTTCTAAGAAGAATTGAATACAAACTTCAATTCTGATGATGAGATCCAACCACACCTACTGAAAAATAAAAATAAAAACACCAGTTATAAATACATGAATCAATTACTACAAAGATAAAGATAAAATTGATATTGATATGGTCTGTTTGTTAACCCACCTTTGTTCGCTTCTCAGTCAATTAGCAATTATTTTACTATCAAGGAAGGCGTTTCCAACACAAACAAACACGAAGAAACCAAATTTATCAAATTTTCCTTCTTTCTTTTCTCTAGTAGAATGAATATCTTTATCTTTACTACTACTTATCTATACTAATTATAATACATTTTTGACCCTCTCTCATATTAATTTTTTAATATTACTAAAATTAGATTTTTAAGTAAATACAAGTAAATAAGCATAATTTACAAGTATTTAAAGCACAAATAAAACTAAAAAAAACATTATTTAACCCATACAATTAATACACTATTAAAACACCACTTCACCAAAATATACAACTATTTAACCAAAATATACAATCTAATTATGCTTCCAAAATGTTAAGCTTCTAAAAAATTTGATCAAGATAGTGTGTACATGCCAAACGTTGTGTACCGAGAAGTTATTCGTGTAGAGTAAAATATAAATGTGTGTAGGATTTTCAGTATGGTGTATATACATATATTGTAAAAAAATTTATCATATGAACTTGTAGTCTTATCAATAAATGTATGTGATTCAATTATTGCACTTTATAAAATATCGTTAAGCATTTGATATATTGATTATTTGTCTGTGACGGACATGCAGACAAGCCACTAGATATCTGGTGTCGTTAATATTTATTTTAGGGTACCCGCCGCTGCAACGCGCGGGTACCCTACTAGTCTATACTATCTATAATGGAAAAATTGTCAGTAAAGTTGAGTCTTCAAAGTTGACTATTGAAAGTCAAATATGAGAGAAAATTAATGTAATTAATACTTTAATTAAAACACCCCATTACTTAAAAGTACAATAATTTATTCACATTGTACAACTAATTAAAAACATATCTATCAAATTAAATACAACCAATTAAAACACAAACCGGGTTGACCCGGTAATTTGACTCGTTTTCGACCCAACCTAGCAAGTTGACCCGGTTTAAATCAACCCATTTTTCGACCGGAGCGGTTCAACCGGTTGAACTACCCGGGTCGAACCGGGTTTCAAAACATTATCCATTACTTAAAAGTACAATGATTTATTCACATTGTACAACCAATTAAAAACATATCTACCAAATTAAATACAACCAATTAAAACACAAACCGGGTTGACCCGGTAATTTGACCCGTTTTCGACCCAACCTAGCAACTTGACCCGGTTTAAATCGACCTATTTTTCGACCGAAACGGTTCAACCGGTTGAACCACCCGGGTCGAACCGGGTTTCAAAACATTATTTTTCATTTATAACCTATAAACTTTTTTTTATCAATAAACTATTTGTCGCTATAAAATCCGGTTGCTATGCACGGGTACTCATCTAGTAAAGCAAAAATGGTCAAAGGGAAATATGGAATTGTGAAAAGTTGAACTTACGGTCAATCCCAATTTTACCCCTGCGAAATTTATGGCCGCTGGAAATTAACATTGAAACTGATATTCATATTCATGGAAACAATCGCTAGAAATTAATGGTGAAAACACACACACAACAGTCGCATCTCACCCTCTCCACAAAAACATACACACAAACACTCTAATCTCACCCTCTCATCTATTCCACTATCACCACCACCACCTCACGATGCCGCCGCCGCCAAGAAAACCCCACGACGAGGTACCAAGACCCACGACCACCATGGGTAATCGGTTTTTTTTAATATAAATCAATGCATATTTACATTTTTGCTTTGGGTAATCGGTTTGATTTAATTGCGATTAATTTTAATCTTTATTTGAAATTAGGGTTTTGTTAATTTGGGGGTTCATATTGATTATCATGTTTTTTTTTTCCTTTCCGTTTTATCGAAAAATTATGATGTATTTTTTTTATTGATGTTTTGGAGATGAAATAGGAGCACAGGATCATGACACAGTCAAAAATTATGATACGTATTTTGTTTCACAAAAATTATGATATGTATTTTTTCCTTACCTTTGTTGTTATCTATGTTCTTTGGTATTTTTCGGGCTTATAGGGCTTTCCAGTTATTTGATTTTGAAAGAACTAATAAGCCTTTTTTCTTGCAGTATATGAGGTTATCAAATTAAGCTTAAATAGGATTTAGACAAACGTTCTGGCCGAACCCAACCTGACCCGACTGGGTCATCGTTTATTGACTCGATGGAAGATTGAATGGATAGTGAAAAATAAGTCAATAGTTTAACCTTCGAGTTATTTTTATTCGCCTTGACCAATGTGGGCAATGCTTATTATCTCTCATTTAGTGAAAGTCAAATACCGAACATGATAGCATCATCATTAGTTATGAATAGATTTCATGCTATTTAACTTATACCACAATATAAGAAAATGGTGTTTCAGGTCCTATAGATAAGGCACCGGGTGAAAGTGAGGATAACGAACGACACACAATTGCCATGAGGCTGCTGTTGAACCAGTAGTGCCGACTGCAATTGCAGCTGGTCGGCTTGCTAGGTTGGCCACCATATCCAAAGACATGGAAATAAGGGTATCAAAATTCAATCTTTCTACTTAATAGCAAAGATGTGGTTGTTAAAAATTTAGTTGATTTTTTATATTAGTGTTATTTGCAGGCCTTTTTTCAGGATTCATCCGGGATGAACTTACGTGACTACGCAGCATATTCGTGTTCCAGGTCATTTCTATACCTTTTTTTTGTTCATAGTTCATATGCTAATTTTAGTAGAAATAAAAATCAATTTGAAATCCAGTTAACAAGTTATATGCTTTTCTACTTATTTGCATTTTTTTTTCTGTTTGAAATATTGTTGGAACACAAACTACTCGATGTAAGTTTCCTTTCCCTTATATAATGTTCCATACTTAAAGTTTTTGTCTTCATGTGAGTTAGAGATAGCGATTTTGGTATGGTATCTTATGAATGGGTCATAGTTATTACTTTCTATGTGGGTGAAGAATACCACACATAAGAGTCATGACCAGGTTTTCTGATGAAATGGATTATTGTATTTTGAAATAAAACTTGAGCCATTTGAAGGTGGATTACCCTACCTGTTTAAAGGTTTAAATATTTGTGGAGAAAAAAAGAAGGTTAGAGTGGTTACGTAGTGGTTTAAACAAGTTTACGAGGCGTAATATTTTTATTGGATCAAAGGTTTATGATGTGTGTTTTAAATATGCTTAATATGTGTAATATTTCTGTGGTCAGATATAACTTTACAATGGCAAAAGTTTACAGAGCTTCCTGATATTTGAGCCTACAACAGACCTGATTGAGGACGTTGCGGTTTTGGAGAATGAAGAACTTGGCTATGAACAATATGTATTTATCCCCTGACATAATCCTGCAATCATCGGATGGCATGTTCCGAAGTCTAGCAGATCGAGTAACGGATCGAATAACTCCAGTAGCATATCAGATTATTTTATCACCAAGGTTTGCACTTCTCATATGTTTTTGGTTAACATATTTACATTGTTGTTCAATGTATGGGTAGAATGTGGATCTATAATTACAGGACAAAATGAGCCATTAAAATTGTCTGCGTGAGAAAACCTTGCAGAGCATGAATTGGACTCCTTTAAACCCAATTATAGTCTTCGAGTCCTTTGCACATAAAAACTTATCCAAAGACGTGAATTTCCCAAACTAATTCAGTTGCCACCTCCGCCTTCTTATGAGAAAACTGTTTAACCATAGGACCAATGACTTCAGTTTGCCTGGCCGGAAAAGTTCTAGCCAAATGACCAAACGCCCTAATGACTGGAATCTTAATTGCATGAATATCTTATTGATTAGCATTTCTAATAAGCTGTTTCATTATTGCTTTTGCAGCAGGGTAATTATTCTAAAGCCAGTCTCCTCATATCAGGAATGCAGACAGCTGCAGTTGTTATCTCCAGTATCGTCAGCAAACAATTAACCTGTAACTTCCTTTTTCCCCTGTCAATATGCTCCACAAAACATAGTAGCGCTTTAGAATTTAAACATTAAACTTTGAAATAGCAGATTTTGCAGACTTTAATAAACTGGAATTTGGTCTAAAATATCCAAGCTTCGATATGCTCATTCTTCATTAGGAACTTATGTAGTTTAATCCTTTTTTGCAAGGCGTGATTTTTTAACTGTGTATGAATTGGTCATATTTTCTGCAGGTCGGTTGTGCAGGCCATTTGTTTGCACGGGAAATAATCAAATTCATTTAGAGTCTGACTTTTTAATTAAGTATATAGATGAAGTATCAGTTGAACTCACACGTAATAGGACACCAATTTACGACACACATATTAATAAGAAATTTTGATGCTTAATACAGTTAGAGAATGCCCGTCGCCAGCTCATACAGGTAAAGCTTATACTAACTTTCTTCATTTGATCATAACTCAATGTGCATATCACATTGATAAGGTGCATTAAGTGTTTGTTGTGGGTAGGCGGTTAAGAAATATTTTTTTGGGTTTCCATCACTTTCTGTAATCCGTGACCGGACTGCTGATACTTTCAGGTTATGGAGAAAGGAAGCACATTAGGCTTGCGTTATAATGTCTCGAGCCACGTTGACATTTGATCTGCCCCTGATTTTCTTCCACTTTGATTACCGCAAAGCATAAATAAATACAGGTAGTTTGCATATTTACATAGTTTTCTGAAACAGATTCAGAAGCAAAATCGACGATAAATACTTTACATTATGATGTTTATTGCTCAACTCAAATTTCACTTTCTACATAAAGTTGGCATGCATGGTTATTCGGCTTCTCATTTAACTATTAAGGACAGATAGATCAGTCCAAGTTGCCTAGAATTAACAAAAAAACAAATTTCTAAAAATGCGTTTAGGGTATGTTGAACTTCAGGTGTAAACCATTCATATTGTATCACTTTTTTAGCATTTAATAATTTGTTTTGTTGGCCTCCTGAAGTATCATATAAATACTCAGAAAGTCAAAATCATTTAGTCCAAATAATGAAAGGTGCACGTTTTTTTTTTCTTTTTTGTTCTAGGTTAGCACAGTTGGAAGAGGGACACAGCTAGCGTCACTATCACCATTCTTGAACCCACATGGAATCAAGGTTGCATGCATAGAATCACTAGACTCAAACGATCAGTTGCTAGCAAGGATAGTTGCTGGTTTGCCGTCGGTTGGTGAACTGCCACTAATGTTTGCCATATCAGCCGGCCAATAGGTTAAAAGGCAGATGAAATACAACATCAAGCAGACATGTCATCAATCGCATCAAATGTGTAAAACCTTTTGCAATTTTCTTATTTGTTGTGCTACAAACTACCGTACAAGTGAGTCTGATATTTTTAGACTATGGCCAAGTAGTTAGATGATGATATTAAACACATTAGTATATGTTTGGCTTGAGTTAATTTTATAATTTTTTTATTATTATTATTATTATTTTTTTTTTGCCGAATTTTCGGCAACCAGCTGCAAAACATGTATTGAAATGGCAAATATATTTTCACATATAACAGTCTGAGTAGTTTTAATGTATATTTCGGACAAGCTACTACAAACATGTATATTGTAATAATATTATCTACTCGAATCTGAGTAATTTTGTGCTAACTTGCGTATACAAAAGCCCCACGGCAACGCGCGGGTTCAAAACCTCGTTTTGAACATTACACGAACCACTTCCACAATATTGTATATCGTTAATTGTGTGCCGGTAGGAATTTCCGTTGCTATGCACGGGTACTCGCCTAGTTATAGGTAATGTTTGCTTTTTTACACTTTTCAAACGCTTATAGTTAACAACTTTTCAATTACACACTTCGCGAGTTTTGTTTAAAAATGTATTTGGTAAAGGTAGTTGTAGCTGTAATTATAAAATGTAAAATTATCAAAAAGCACATATACACATTAAAATGAAAAAGTGAATGTTATTTTTAAGAGTATATGTGTAATTTCATAAAATGTTTGGAGCAGTTCCATAATGCTTGTTCAACAAGCATTTCAAACCAAAGTGGTTCGACAATATGTTAACTTTTGTTGTTTTATTGCCAAACAAGCTTTTCAACTAAACCACTCACCGCTTGTCGCTTATAAATGCTTCCAAATGCTTGTTGCCAAACATAACTAAAATCACAAAAGCACGACATTACCCAAAACTCCTCTTCAATAAGATGTAAGTATAGAATTGGGGCTCGTTTGGTTTGTAGATGTGTTTAAGATTTGAGCTTGGATTTAAATTTTGATTTAAATTTGAATTTAATATAAGAGAAAGAAAATTTAAAATATTAAATAATTGTTTTACCAAAAAGCTTTTATGTCATTAGTACTTTTATTTTGCATATTGTGAGATAGTTAGAGGTTGTTTAATAAAATAATGATTTAGCACCGAATGATTTGGTTCTCTAAATAATTTAAAAGCTTTGTATAATTTTGTTTTAACTGTTTGATAGCGAGTATGATTTAACACTCAATTACGATTTTAATCTTTCATGACAACCATTTTATAGTTATTATAAAGGCATAATAGCAAATATTTTTTTCGCTAAAACAACACAAGAACAAAAAAATATATAATAATAATAATAATAATAATAATAATAATAAAATGCAAGAACCAACATCATTAGATCATGACCAGTTTTGCAAATATACCTATTAGCCCATTTCATGTTGAATAATATATGATTAGATAAAAAGACACTGACAACATTAAAATAAGTAAAATGAAAGTAGGAACATGAGAATAGAAAATTATAAACAAAATGACACACGTAAAAGAAGTACCAGCTCAAAAGTTAGTCACTGAATGATTTAGGGAATAAATTTGGTGGATCGGTCAGAGTCATTTCATTCATTTAGAGGTTTCTTTTTCTTTAAATGAAACACGTTGTATGCTCCCCGTTTCAGCAGTCAGCGCTGTCCCATCCTATTAAGCGGCAATTAAACACCCCTTAGTTATCATTTTAAAAAAATAACAAATAAAATTAAACAATTGTTTAATGAGTTACTATATAATTTATTTTAATATTAATATTAGAGTATTAAATTTATAAAGAGAATTGAAAAAGAAAATAATAAGAAAATCACCCTGATGGTGAGATTAGAGGTGCAAGCCCTAACCGGTTTTTTTTTTGAACCGGTATAAAAAACCGAAATCGGTTTTTAAAAAAACTGTTTTTTTTAAACCGGTCCGGTTTTTTTAACCGAACCGGTTAGACCGGTTTTGGGTTTTAAGCGCCGATCGGTTTTAATTCCGGTTTTAACCATTTTTTTTAAAACCAGTTTTAACCCGTTTTTTCTTAAAAAATAAAATTTTATAGCGTGGGTGGTACGAGTGAAATCGGGGTGGCCCGATCTATCTATTGGAGTAATAAAAAAATTTTGGCTGAAAAATTTTCCAGTGATCGGAATTTGGTCGGATGGTGGTGGCCGGATTTGAGGTCGCCGGATGGTGGTGAAAAGTAAGAGAGATAGAGAGAGAGAGAGAGAGAGAGAGAGAGAGAGAGAGAGAGAGAGAGAGAGAGAGAGAGAGAGAGAATTAGAGTGTGTGTTTTTATTTGTGATATATATATATATATATATATATATATATATATATATATATATATATATATATATATATATATATATATATATATATATATATATATATGGAGGAGGGGTTAAAGTTGGTCTAAAGGAAGTGTAAGGTTAAAAATAAAAGTTTAAGGGAGAGATTAAAGAATAATTCTACATCCACTCACAATTTACACAAAAAAACCCACTCGCTGACGTGTCAGCGAGTTGATTGGTTGGTTTTTTGTGGGCCACAAAAAACCAACCAATCAGCTCGCTGACACGTCAGCGAGTGGGTTTTTTTGTGTAAATTGTGAGTGGGTGTAGCACACCTCGAGATTAAAAGGGACAAATTGCAATACTTTCCGTCAAACCTGTTCGGAGCTCATTCGACGTACCAAACAAACTTGAAAAATTACGAAATTTGTGCTATTGTTCACGAAATAATTTTTCCAACAAAAACGAATATAAACTTGCTTAACTTTTCCGAAATCAATATTTTGACAAAAATATATTTTTAGTTGTATAATTGTATTGTTTAAATAAGAGTTATGTTATTTTTTTAGTTGCATAATTGTATTGTTTAAATAAAAGTTATGATTGTATAATTGTATTATTTAAATAAAAGTTATGAATATATTGTTTAATTATATGTTTCATAATTAACAAGTTTATTAAATAAATGTTCGAATTTTTAGTAAAATTCCGAAAAGAAACGAACCGGCAAATAACCGATAAAAAATCTGAATCCGAACATTTATAACCGAAAAAAACCGATAAAAAAACCGATTCCAAAAATTTATAACCGAGAAAAACCGATTCCGAAAAAACCGAACCAAACCGAAACTGGTTATTAGAAAAACCGATTTTTCTAAAACCGAAAACCGGTTTTAATCGGTAAATTTGCACCTCTAGGTGAGATGATGGTGAAGGGTTTATACTTTATAAGTTTACGAGCAGGTTAGCCCGCGCGTTGCTGCGGTGCGGTCGTGTTTATATTTATTAGAACTATGTTAATGCTTTGTGGAGCGACAGTTTTTTAAGAAGTATTGTTGTAATAAAAGACATCAATTTGGCAGCAATGGCCGATCATGAACCCAGAATAAAGAGTAGTGGTTTTTTCATGTACATTTCGTTATTTCCAGGTGTTTTTGAAACCATTCTTTTTTGCAAACTGAAGTGGGTTTGTGTAGTGTTTTACATGAAGAGAGGCTAGTTTTTTAAGTTCAAAATGCTAACTAATTAAATAAAATAAGCATACATCACAATTGTGGGGGAGGAAGGAACGGTAGCTTCAAGCTTTTTTCCATTAAATATACCGATTGCAACAAACTGACATTTAGCATCACCATGCTTTCCGGTCTTGGAGGTTGAGACTTCAAGAACCTGCAACAAAAGTTCAAGTAATTAACATATGAAAATGGATTTGTTGAGAAAACATCAATTGGCGTAAATATAAGTTGCACATGTGATTTTAACTTTATGAAAAGGTTATAAAACACTGAAGCATAAAGACTAAAAAACACCACTAAGTATTGATCAGTTGAGACTCATAAAGCTATACACTTTGCACCTATACACACTCACATGTCAACGTTTCATTAACATACTTATTACTATCTTTTTGGTTTGTTATCGTATTTATATAGTTACAACAATGTACTGATTTAATACCTTATTGAAAAGTATAAAATAAACAATGAAATTCCTTTATATGAAAAGAAAACATGCACACACTTTACAAATGTTTCAAAATGTGTCAAAAGCGGTGTGACATTGTGGGGTTTATTAATCAAATATCCAACAGTTGATTGTAACTAAAATTACAACTTAGTTTCTTGGATGTTTAGAAACCTTGTCGTTCTTAGCTTATGCACAAACATTTGAATCACAGGTTTCTTCTTAAAAAATAAAAGTGGTTCAGGCACCCTAGACCAAGCTGTTTTGAATTATCACCCTACGCATTCGAAGATTGGTTCTTAAAGTAAACGATTTAATACTGACTATCAGTAATTAAAAGGCTATTCATTATTTGGCATCAAATAAACATCATCCAATAGAGAGAGACTACAGAAGGAGTGAGTATAAACCTGTTCAATCTCGAAAAGATTCCCGAGGTTGAGACCCTTAAACATTGAAATCAGTTGAAAAGCATT
Source organism: Artemisia argyi (assembly GCA_030686995.1). Lineage (NCBI taxonomy): Eukaryota > Viridiplantae > Streptophyta > Magnoliopsida > Asterales > Asteraceae > Artemisia > Artemisia argyi. The sequence goes on from JARVZY010002246.1 coordinate 731,073, forward strand.
CACTCCTATTGGATGTTTTTCTTTGTTTTCTGTAACGTGATACTCTTGTTGTAGAACAAACATATGAACTTTATATGTGGGCTTATGAGCTTATTTGATTTCGGATTATATTTCATAAGCCCCAATTTTCCAGCTTATTTTGAAACTTGTCGGCTTACATAAGTTTATAATTATATAATAAACTTATATAAGCCAAAAGTCTTAAAAATTAGAGCTTATTAAAATCTAAGCCGAAAAAAATAAATGCTCATAAGTCCACATATAAGCTTAAATAAACACCACCTAACTAATAGTTTTTTAGAGAATACAATAAGCAACAAATTCCAAAATAACCTTATCCTAAACACCCCTTGAGCACAAATAAAACACTATCCTCAAGGACCACAGAAACTATATTTGTTGATACAAAAGTTGGGCGTACCTGGTTATTGGGCTCTTGCTCTTGTACCAATTCGCTTCTTAGCACTCGTTACCTGCGTACTAAGAAAATAAAACAACACCGTTAGACTTATCGAGGGATTGTTTCCCCCGATTAGACTCCGGCGTGAGAGTAAGTAATCGATTCAGGGTTCTCGTAGAGAGTTAGGGTTTTGTATATCGTACCTTTGAATGAGAATATATCATTCCTTTTATAGGGGCCGAAATCGCGTGGGTTTCTTGCTCCTTACTCTTCGCACTCGTGGTGCTTATCCAAGGAAAGGATATCTATTCTATGAATAGATAATCCTTATCATGTACCCGGTGGGTTTAGTTGGGCTTTGGGCCTCGTGGGCCCAAGCTAATGATACTGCGGCCCAAACCATTGTCATGGCAGCCCACTTGTGGTGGACTTAGGCGCTAGTAGTATATATTATTTGGACTCGTGGCCCAAATATAGACTATACGTCATCATGTCCCCCCAGTCTAGTGTGCGTGGCTCGTAGCCGCGGATACTAGACTTAATATCATCAGCGGTAAGCGTGGCGGGAGATCAAGTAAATATTACCGCCTATTTTTAAGTGCAATGCACCTAACTAAAAAATATTTCAAATGGATACCTCGAAAATCGGGAGTGGTGTCCACGTAGCCCTCGTAATTCGGAAAAAGTGCATGTACCCGTTCACCTCCTATCCATACGTTTTCTGTGAGTGGATTCCACGTGGAGAGAAACTAGGGTTTTTTCCACTCCCTATATAAGAGTCACCGCCCCACTTTTTACAGTCACACAGTAAAACACACACTTATTCACTATTCACCTTCCTTGAAAGCTTTTTTGCAAAGAAAATACCACATTTTCGTAGGTAATTTGTGTGCGTCTTACTTAGTATTTTGATGAAGATGGTTGCACAGTTAGAGGATTTTCGCTCTGCGATGTCCATTGAGGATGTTACTCAATTTTCGTCTGACTATTTCGTGCCTCTGGATGTCCATCCAGAGGCTCCAGATGTGGACGCGTGTATAGCTGATTTCCCCGAAGGGAAAATAGGGCTATACACGAAATTCTTTGAGTACGCGAATTACCGCGTACCCATATCTATTTTTCTGAGCGATTTGCTCAATCATTATCGCCTTCACATCTCTCAGCTGCACTGTATAGGTGCGGCTAAGGTGTCGAATTTTGAAGTAAATTGCCGTTTACTTGCGATAGAACCGACCGTCGCCTTGTTCCGCTCCTTTTACCACACGACGTGGTCAAATGGTTGGGTTTCTTTTGCGAAGCGCCAGGGGGCGCTTCAGTGTTATACTGAGAAAGTAGACGCCCTAAAGAATTGGAGGGAATACTTTTTCTGGGTTGACGATGTAGTCTTTCCCTTTCCCTATGAGTTTTATACTCAGGATACATTGCCAAGGGATGGGCGCCCCGCACCCGGTTCCTACAGGCTGGCTGACGCGCAGATTTTGGATGCCAACCGACTGGCCATTAACCCCTATCCGGAGGAGTTTTTGGTGCATATGGGGTTGAGCCGCGCTTATTTTGGCGCTGCAGATGAGGTGCCTACTTTCCTGAGTGAGGATGGCCGGGGTGGGTGTTTATCCCTTCTATTTCAAGCTTTGTAAGTCTTTTTTTGTATGTGCGCTTTTAATAACTAATCCCTTTTTTCCTTTCTTGCTTTATTGATGTTCGCAGAGATGGATCTATTTGCTGTGGTTAAACTGGACAAGCCGAAGCTAGTAACTATAGGGGTGCGCCAGAGGCGGTTCCTGAGAACACACCACCGCTCCAAGTGACGCCTGTTCAGAGCGTGGCGCCCGATGCGGAGGTAGCGCCCACTGTGGAGGTGGCGCACAAGGAGGCGCAATCGGGGTCGTCTGACAGCATAAAAATCCTTAATCCTGAGGAGGTGCTGAAAGAGGAAGTTGCGCAGAATGTTAAGCGCAAGGGAGAGGCTGGAGGTAGTGGCACCAGGAAGAGGCGTCGACACATCATTAGGGACGCGGAGTCGAATGCGGAAGAGACATCTACTTCTGGCGCACGGTTGAAGGTTGATGAGGCTTCTCCGTTTCTGTAAGTGTCTGCGTTTTTATCATCTTTCTCCTTTTTTTTTTTTATCATATTACTTGTTGTAATATTTACTAACTGTTTTTTGTTGCGTAGGGATGATGCTGCGAAGAATGATGGAGTCTTCGTTGATGAGGTTTCCTCTCCACAGAATGAAAACAGGGAGGGGAAAGCCAAGATTGCTGATGGTGGCAAGGCTCAGCAGCTGATGGATGAGGTGGCTGCGACCTCTGCGCGCCAAGCTGAGCTGGTGGCTCAGCTAAAAGAGAAGTATGTCGGGGAGAGCAGTGCTCTTGCCCAGAAGGATGAGGAGTTGGCGAGACTCCGTGCGCAGTTGGCTAATGCGCAAGTGGAGTTGGAGGCCTCGCGGGCGCATGCGGAAAAGATCGCTGGGGATAAGGTGAGTATGCTAGCCGACCTTAGGTATGCGAGGGCTAAGCTTAATCAGATAAAGGCTAAAGCGACCTGGTCGGTGGCATACCTTGATGGGAAGAGGGCTGAGCATCATGCCAGCGTCCAGGAGTTCCAGGAGCGCGTGGAGAAGATGATTGCGTTGCAAGAGGAGAAGCTGCGCGCCCTCAGTATAGAGTATGACGAGGAGCTGTATCCATACTTGATGTCTACTATTGCTGAGCGCATGTATTCTTTTTATTTTATTCTCTTTTAGAGTAACTTTATCGCCATGCTTTTTTACTGACACAAATTGTCTTTGTGAATGTATGTGGTTGATTAGCCATGGGCTGCGCCTGGCAGCCATGGGCACGCTAGAGTCCCAAGAGGTGAAGGACGCCTTTGGGAAGGTGGTGCATTGCGCGATGGCGCGTGGTAGATCACATGCTATGGAGGATCTCCACGAGGCCAAGTTGCTGAAGAAGGACCTGGCGGAAGTCCCTGGGTACAGCCCTACTGCTTATGATGAGTTGCTGCAGGCAATGGCGGGGTTGAAGGTTCTTGAGCTGCCGCACATTGGGAGGCTGGAGCGCGATCAAGATGACCCCATAGATGTACTGATGGCGGGGTTGACATTGCAGCGCCATCTTGGGGAGAATGGGGAAGGGGAATCAGATTACTATCTGAAACCTGATGTTTCCCAGCTTCAAGTTTCTGTGTTCGCGCGGCCTCGCGACATCCTCAAACCCTTTGCTCTTGAGAGGGAGATTCCCTTGAAAGAGGTGCTGGAGCGACATGAGCAGAGGGTTGCTGTGAAGAAGGGTATTAAGGGTAAGGCAGTGATGTGTGGCATTGGCGCTGCACACATCCCCAGGTCAGATGGTGTGCCTGTAAGCGTTCCGACCGTATCTATGCAGGATGCTTTAACTTTGAGGAGGCTGCAGGAAGCGGGGAGTTCCGCCGCTCCGGAGGAGAGTCCTGAGCATCGCCATAGCATATAGGCTTTTTGTATATTATGTTTTGCCTTGTAATTTTTGTAAATAACTTATGAATAAGAATTCTTTGTTTAAGTTCGTGACTTAAAATATACTTGCATTGTTTGCCAACTTATTTAACCAAGTGTTTTTAAGTGCGTGACTTTAAAAATTATACTTGCATTGTTTGCGAAGGGTTGACCAAGTGTCTTGGCGCGTTAAGTGCGTAACTTTAAAAATTATACTTGCATTGTTTGCGAAGTTTTATTATTTGACCAAATGTTTTGGCTCGTTATGTTACTAAGCTTGTACAGTGTACTTAGTATGTGCGCATCCGTCGTGGGGTGCGAACGCAAAACTTACCTCGACGTCTCAAGAGTAAGGCGCTTAGCAAGGATACGTGATCCAATGTTGATGGGTTTGCAACCCTCTTACTCAACGAGTGAATTAGTAGGTTAACTCATCCTTTATGCCGTCGTGGGTCTTTAAGTGGTGCATGCACGCCATGTAGGCAAAAATATAAGATAAACAATATTGACATATATGCAATAAAGTAAAATACGCTATGGAGTTAGCTAGAAACCATAACATTTTATTGATACTTGCAAGTTTTTAAAAAAATGGAAAAAACAAATCCTAGGAAAGAAAAAAAAAAAAACACTTATTGGGCATCACGTAGGATGCGAGGGTGTCTGTGTAAGGGCCGTAGCCTAGAAGTAACATTTTTTAAGATTGCAGATGTTCCAGGTGCACGCTAGGTCTTGACCTTCCATATCGCGCAGTCTGTATGCGCCGTTGCCGAGCGCGTCTGTGACCTCGTAAGGTCCTTCCCATTTAGGTCTGAGCTTGCCTGTGTCTTCTGCGTGGCTCGCGTCGTTGGCGCGGTAAACAAAGTCTCCTGGTCTGAATGAAGTGTGTCTGACTTTTGCATCATAATACTTCTTCATTTTTGCCTTAGCCTTTGCTTCGCGTATAGCTGCACGTTCGCGTCTTTCTTCCAGTATGTCTAAGTCTATGCGCCGTTCCTCGTCGTTTGTTGTGACGTTGACCTCTGATGTGCGTATAGTTGGCATTCCTATCTCAGCTGGTATGACGGCTTCTGTTCCATAGACTAGGGAAAATGGCGTGGCGCCAGTACTGGTTTTGATTGTTGTGCGATGCGCCCATAAGACATGCGAGAGCTCGTCTACCCACCTTCCTTTGTGTCTGTCAAGGCGCGCTTTTATTCCTTCGCCTAGACTTCGGTGTGCGCGCTCGACTAGGCCATTGGTTTGTGGGTGTTTGACTGAAGCAAAGTGTTGTGTGATGTTCAATTGTGCGCACCAATCTTTGAATGGGTTATCACAGAATTGTTTTCCGTTGTCTGATATGATCGCACCCGGTAGTCCGAAGCGACAGACAATGTTGTCCCAGACGAAGCGTTTGACTTGGTTTCCCGTGATGTTCACCACCGCCTTTGCTTCGATCCACTTCGTAAAGTAGTCTATGGCTACGATGAGGAATTTTACTCCTCCCGCTGCGACAGGGAAAGGTCCTGCGATGTCAATACCCCATTTGTAAAATGGCCATGGTGAGGTAATTGGTGTTAGCTCTTGTTGTGGTCGGCGCGGAATTGGCCTATAGACTTGGCAATTGCTGCATTTTCTTATCAGATCGCGTGCGTCGCGATGCATTGTTGGCCAATAGTACCCTGACCTTAGAGCGCTTGCCACCACGGATCGCGGCCCTGAGTGCATACTACATGATCCAGCGTGAATTTCTCGGAGTACGTAGTCTGCTTGAAGGGGTCCAACACATCTGAGCCATGGCTGTAAGAAAGAGCGTCGATAGAGTACGTTGTCTCGTAATTCAAATCGTTGCGCTGTGCGCCGTATTCTTCGAGCGTCCTTATGATCTTGGGGTAGGATTCCCTTGCTAATGAATTCAATGATAGGTGTCATCCATGTAGGATCTTGTTCTTCTATCACTGTTGATATCTCCATTTCCAAGATTGACTTGTTTTTTAGGGTTTCTACCAATACCTGTTTTGAGAGGTGTGCGAAGCTTGTGGATGCGATCTTGCTGAGTGCGTCCGCCTTCCTGTTATCTCCTCTAGGCACCTGTTTTATTGTGAACCTATCAAAGTTTTTAATCAAGGATTTTGTCTTTTCCAGGTATTGGATCATGTGTTCATCCTTGGCTTCGTATTCACCTAGCACGTGGTTAGCGACTAGTCGCGAATCTACGTTTGCTTCTAGGTTGCGTACACCCATTTGGATTGCGATACGTAGTCCGGCTAGTAGGGCTTCGTATTCTGCCTCATTGTTTGTGGCTGTGAACTCAAAGCGTAGCGCATAAGTGAATTCCATACCTTCTGGATTTGTAAGAATAAGGCCTGCGCCTGATCCATCTACACATGAGGACCCATCTGTGAACAGAATCCAGGGTTCCTGTAGATTTGTTTTAGTTGCGGACGTTGGGCTGTCGCTGTCTGGCTTCTCCACGATAAAATCGACTAAGATTTGTCCTTTGATTGCAGTGCGCGGTCTGTATGAGATGTTATACTCACTTAGCAGTACACTCCACTTTTGTAAGCGTCCTGATGCGTCAGGCTTAGAGATAACTTGTTTGATTGGCTGATCAGTGATTACAGCTATTGGGTGCGCTTGAAAGTATCTGCGCAGCCTTTTGGCTGCGAACACTAGAGCTAAGACCAGCTTTTCCATAGCGCTGTAGTTAGTCTCTGTTTTCTTTAGGGCTTTGCTTACAAAGTATATGGGTGTCTGGACGGAGTTCCTATCTGTCAATAGTACTGCGCTGACTGCTCCATGGGTTGCCGATAAGTACATGATTAGTTCTTCCCCTGGTCGCGGTGCGACAAGTTTGGGAAGGGATGTCAGATGGTTTTTAAGTTGTTGGAAAGCTTCCTCCGCTTCTTTAGTCCAGCGGAAGTCTCCCTTTTTAGTACACTTCGTGAGTGTTTTAAAGAGAGGAAGAGATTTGTCAGCTGACTTAGATAAGAAACGGTTTAGCCCTGCTAGCTTTCCATTCAATGACAGCCTTTGTCTTTTCTGGGCAAGGCTTGATCCCATCGGGTTCTATCAAGTACCCAAGGAACATGCCTTCGGTTGCGCCAAAGGTGCACTTCTTGGGATTTAACTTCATGTTTATTCGCCCTAATGTTCTGAATGTTTCCTCAGTGTCGCGTACCAACTCGTCCTCTGTGTGGCTTTTTATGACAAGGTCGTCAACGTAGACTTCCAAGTTGCGGCCTACTTGTTTTTCGAAAGCTGTGTCCACTAGTCGTTGGTATGTCGCGCCTGCGTTCTTCAAGCCAAAAGGCATTTTTGTGTAGCAGTACACTCCTTGACTGGTGTGGAAAGCTATTTTTTCTTCATCTTCCACTGCCATCTGTATCTGATGATACCCTTTATATGCATCTAGGAAGCATTTGAAAGGGTATCCGCATAAGGACTCGACCTTCCAGTCTATCTCTGGCAGTGGATAGCAGTCCTGTGGACATGCTTTGTTGAGGTCCGTGAAGTCTACGCACATCCTCCAACTGCCATCGCTCTTCTTTACCATAACTGGGTTAGAAAGCCACTCGTGATAGTATACTTCGCGCATGATGCCTGCATCTACAAGCTTGTGTACTTCTTCCAGAATAACTTTTGCACGATCTGGGGCCTGGCCGCGTTTCTTTTGTCGTATTGGAGGGTATCCTTGTCGGATTTGTAGCTTATGCTCTGTGATAGAGCGCGGTACTCCCGTCATATGCTTTGGTTCCCATGCAAAGATGTCTAGGTTCTTTTGCAAGAGTGCGCATATAGCTGCTTTACCTTTGCCAGATAAAGATCCTCCAATCGAAACTTGTTGTTCCGGATAATCTGGATGAATAACAACTTTTTAATTTGGCGTTTTTTCCGTACGCTGTTCTGGAATAGTCTCTGCTTCAGTTGTTACTGCGATGCATTCTTTTGGTGGTACTGTTGTGTTATAGAGAGTGACAACTCCTCCTTCCACTGGAAATTTGAGCATTCCGTGCGCTGTGGATGGTACTGCGCGCATGGATGATATTCCCGGTCTTCCAATGATACCATTGTATGGCGAAGGAGACTTTATTACCATAAAGTTTATCCATGTTGCTGTTGAGTGTTCTTCATCTCCTACGACCACCAACAAGCGTAACTGCCCCATGGGCCAAATCTTTTCTCCTGTGAATCCTGTTAATGACGTTGTAGCTGGTATCAATTGACTTTGGATTTCAGGTCGCAGTCTTTTGAAACAGTGATCGTACAGGATATCTGCGGATGCTCCTCCATCAATGTACATGCGGTGGATGTCATGCCCCCTGTATGTATTTCAATGGTTAGAGGCTCCACGACTGCGTTGTCCGCAGCTATAGTAGGGAAAGATATCTCTTTTTCTGGAGAGAATTTTTGGCTGACTTTTTGCTTTATCTTGCGTTGCCATGATTGTATCATCTATATAGTATCAGCTTTTTCCTTGGGGGGCTCTTTTTTACCTCCGCCCCTTTGTTTGTCTTTCCCTTCTTTGATATTTTTTACAAGGTGGTCCATTCTGCCTTCTCTTACTAACTTTTCAATTAGTTGTTTTAGCTGGACGCACTCATTAGTGGTGTGGCCTTTTTGACCATGGTACTCGCAGTATCCACTCCCTATGCGCTTTCTGTTACAAATATTTCCCTCGGAGTTTTTGTAAGGGGGGTATATTTGTCATTGTCTCTTCCACTGCGGTAATTCCTGCTGCGATTGTTATTCTGATCATTGGATTGTCTCCGAGGCTGCTCTTGCTGCCTATAGTTCGAATAACCCTTTTTAGTATCCGCAGCGGCTGCTTCTCCTTGTATGAAGGATCTAGTGCGCTTTGTTAGCTCATCAAAGGTTTGTGGAACTTTGTCGTTTAGCTTTCGGATGAGTTCTGGGTTATTAATCCCATTCATGAACCCTGAAATTTTTAGGATTTCAGGACATGTCTTGACTTGTATGCACTCATCTTTGAAACGTTCCATAAAAGCGCTGGTTGATTCACCTTGACGCTGTTTCACTCTTGCTAGCTCCACAGGGTTTTTAGCGCACTTCTTTCGCTGGGTGAAGTTGAGGCGGAATGCTTTCCGTAATTCCTCAAATCTACCGATGCTCCTACGTGGGAGTTTGCTAAACCATGTGCGCGCGTTTCCTACTAACGTGGAATTAAACATGTGGCACCACACAGGCTGTGGCCAATTTTCGATAGTTGCGGCTGATTTGAAAATTTTTAGGTGATCGTCTGGATCACCTGTTCCATCATATGTTTTCACGTTAGCGGGCATGCGCCTGAGTTTGCGGTCTGAGTAATCGCTGATGCGCCGTGTAAACGCATCAATTTTCTGGCGTCGCCATGGGAGAGACATATCTTCATTCTCTTCCTCGCGACGTCTTCCTCTTGACTTCCAGTGTCCTGTTTCTTTATCCTCGTTGTCCGAGGAGTCGCTGGAAGAAGGGTAGTCTCTTTTTCGGCGCTTGCGCCGGCTTCTTTCAGAAGAAGAGCTTGAGGGATCTCTGCTTGGGGATCTTCTTCTCCCCAATCTGTCTTGAATCCTCCTACTCCCAGGTTTGGAAGATCCTTGGCTTGGCGAATGTTGAGGCCCTAATCGATCTTGTATTCCCCGACTGCCAAATCTGGAGTGGACATTGGTGCGCCTCTCGCTGTCTCTTGAGTATTGTGAATCAGATATCGTACCCAACCTATCATGGATAGTGGTACGTTCTGCGCGTCTTCCTCGTGGGTGACGCAATGGTGATGGTTCGCGTTCAGGACCAAAATTGAGTCGGGCTTGTAGACCCGCGCTTGCTCTTCTTGTTGCTTCTTCTTGCATGAGGGCGGTTAGGGTTTCATAATTTTGGGATACAAAGTTTTCCAAAGTTAGATCAGGTGCGTCCTCAGTTGTTGCAAGAATTTCTGCCTTAGTGTTAGGCGCCCTGTTTCGTTCAGGCGCGCCTGGCGGCGCAGTGTTGTTCACTGCGGGTGTAGCTTGATGAGGAGTGGTGAAGAGGGTGCGTTGGAGTTCCTCAACGCTTGGGACCACTGGTGTGACTTGGGTAGTTATTATAGGTAGTTCTACCGCTAGACGAGGTGAGGTTGTTCCTGCCTCGTGGTGACCAGGTGTACTGGTTGTACCAGCAACTTGTCTGGAGGTCGGATCTTGTTGATTCTTCCTCTGATGGTCACGCTTTTCTGACTGTGGAGTCCGCTGGCTTGAATTCTTATGTTTCGTCATTCTAGTTCTTAGTAGGGTCCCACGGATGGCGCCACTTGTTGATACAAAAGTTGGGCGTACCTGGTTATTGGGCTCTTGCTCTCGTACCAATTCGCTTCTTAGCACTCGTTACCTGCGTACTAAGAAAATAAAACAACACCGTTAGACTTATCGAGGGATTGTTTCCCCCGATTAGACTCCGGCGTGAGAGTAAGTAATCGATTCAGGGTTCTCGTAGAGAGTTAGGGTTTTGTATATCGTACCTTTGAATGAGAATATATCATTCCTTTTATAGGGGCTGAAATCGCGTGGGTTTCTTGCTCCTTACTCTTCGCACTCGTGGTGCTTATCCAAGGAAAGGATATCTATTCTATGAATAGATAATCCTTATCGTGTACCCGGTGGGTTTAGTTGGGCTTTGGGCCTCGTGGGCCCAAGCTAATGATACTGCGGCCCAAACCATTGTCATGGCAGCCCACTTGTGGTGGACTTAGGCGCTAGTAGTATATATTATTTGGACTCGTGGCCCAAATATAGACTATACGTCATCAATATTCATTTGATAAACACTTTAAACAATAAACCTTTATCAGCAACATAGTTAACAAAAAAAAAAAAAAAAAATGAAAGAAGTAACAACTAATAGAAAGAAAGAAAAAAAAGTACCAAAGTATTTGTAGGGGTTAAGGTTGTAAAGATTGTTAGGCTAGTTGTTCCTCTTGACTATCTCCCATACCAATTGTCCTGGTTCTGTTGTCATTGCTTCCTTCTTCATTCTCCTCCTGTAATCACAAACTTAGTTTTTTAAGATAATAATAAACACATCATATAAGGAAGATGTGTTGTGATTTACGGATCCAGTATTACTATTTAACCCATTTGACCTATTCCTTTATAGTAAGATTTTTAAATGGACAAAATCTGACATGTTTGTGAAAACTAATCCTTATTTAATGTGAAATGGTAGCTGAATCCAAGTTGGTTTACAGAAACCTCTGATGATAGGTTAACAATTGTAAATTGTATGGCAGAAACACGTACGTCATACTTAACATACAAACCTTCTTATATGGAGGTACACCCTCCATATAAGGAAAACGTTTGGCTTCCCAGTGGTTCCACTTGTATAGCATAATCGTAGGTACATCCTCTGGTTTTGGTGGACAGAATGGCTTTGAATAATCGTGATCCTGAAACAAATAAGTTTAAGAATAAAATATGTGATCACTAAAACTAAGCTTCTTATACAAATTGAGCAATGCAAATATTCTCTAAAAATAATCTAAGATTACCTGAGGCTGCAGTCTCGTATATGTTATGTTTTTGACATTTGTTTGTGATGGAACGAATGTCAAAAATGGGTCGCGTTCTTGAACTACATTCTGGATGTGTTTCCTGTTACCATAATCACATAAAACTTGCAATCATTTCAACAGTCATTCGGCGGTCGAAACATGTTACTAAGGGCTGTATGGACAGGTGTTATTTGGCAACCTAAAAATGTTATTATTAAGGGCTGTTTAGATAACTTATTTTTAGCAGCCCTTTCGGTGTATTCACATGTTATTAAGGGCTATTTGGATAGCGCATTTTCAACAGCTCTTTAGGTGCCTTGACATGTTAATAAGGGTTGTTTGGATAGTGTATTCCAGCCGTCATTTGGCTTCCTAAACATGTTACTAAGGGCTTTTTGGGTAGTTACTGGTTTGCTTATCTTGCCACATATCCAATCGATAAAGCAAATACACATAACACACCTTGGCAGTCCCAGAGCTGATGCATTCCTTTTCTTAGATAGCTCCGTAGCTTTGTCCATGAATTCTTTGGTGGGGAAAGAACATTGCAACCAAGTTCTCCTTGAAATCCTCCTCTAACTGAAATTTTTTAGTCATAATCAGTCAATCTTCATGTAGTAAAACTGAACCCAGATTTCAACATTTTTTTTTTTTTTTTTTTTTTTTTTTTTTTTATTTTTTTTATATATTATCTAGCTTAAAAACATGTACGACACCATTATTGTTTCTTTTTTGTATTATGAATTAGTAATATCATCAAAATAATATTAGGTAAATCCTTTTTCACCTAGTCTATTTTTTTTTTTTTTTTTATGATGAAAGAGTGATAGAGCACAGTGAGCATACCTGTCACGACGATACCTTGCTTTTACGTCTATATTCTGTCTGCTGTAATCATAATCTCGGGACCGCTCTCTTTCCAACCCCTATCCTTGTCACCGCCTCTGCTTCGCCTTCTATTCTTGACACTATCTTTAGACATGAAAAAAAAACAACCAAAAAATACTACAATTTTTAAAATAAAAATCCAATGTTTACTAAAAAAAAAGTTAACACATATGATTTTTTCAATTGAGTTTTCATCTTTATAGAAAAGCATTGCTGATTTTGAAATCCAAAGAATAAAAACCAAATCTTTATAAAGAAAAAGTTGAAAACAAATACCTCAAAAACCTTCGCTGCAAACATCATCACTAAAGCATCTCGCAAAAGAAATCAACAAAACCCCCAAATTTACGCAACCCTAATTTAAACTAAATAAATAAATACTGAAATAATTTAATTAAAACATACCTTATTCATTTAGGATAACCTTTGTGTTTCCCTTTTCTTGAAACCCTGAATACCAATTTGATTATTGGTTAACTGATGATGATGATGATGATGATGATGATGATGATTGATTATTTGGTGTGTGTGTGTGTGTGTTTGTGTTCTGTGTTTTGTGGAAAGCTATGAATACCTAATTAAAGTAAACACCAAATAACCACAAATGAGTAATAAGGATAAAGGGTTACATACCTTGATGATGGAGTTGTGAATCAGATGTAGGAGAAGATGAAGATGAACCGATCATCATCAAGAAAGTGGGAGAGACAACAAATTTTTTTTGGCATAAATTTTGGATGATGCACTTTTCTTCCTCCTGATTTTTTTTTGATGCTGCAAATGCATTGTGTGTATGTATATTAGTATAGTGGAGAATAGCAAATCTTGAAACTTCTCAACAGGTAATCTACTGCTACCCATACTTCTTATAACTGTGGAGGACACATGTTTTGTCCACATTGAGCTGTACACTGCATTAGGTCGATATCCCTCGTGGGTTTGAAAAAAATGGCAGGTTTGGTGCATTAGCAAAAGGATTAGCGTTGGTAATCCATGAACAGTTTAAGGCTGGATGTTTGGCAGCCAATGGGCTGCTGCCAAGCCCACCCCTCTCCACTGTTGGGTCACTAACCTTTTAATCAAAGTAACCTAATCACCATGGAGAACAAATAGATACCAAGTTTAAATGGTATAAGTAACTTTAGCAAAAATCATTTGTGTCACATCATTTTTCTCTTTTAGAATATAGGATAATAGTATACAAAGTAGTAAATATCTCAATCCCAAAAACCAATTTCACCATCAAGCCCAAATCCAAAACTCATCAACCAACCGGGCCCGGATTCAATCTGATATTGAACTTTGAAGTTGCGGGGTCTTCGCCGGCAGCCGCCACAACCCCATCTTCGATACTCAACTCTTTTGCTTCACTTACCACAACAATATTACGTAATAATTATTGTTATTCAGGTGCTCTTCTTCTTACTTGTTAATTGTTTACACTTTTTGATTCTTTTCTTTTAATCATTCAACTATCTTATTTTTACCTTTGCGATTGCTCCTTATACTTAACTACTTAATACTTATATTTTGCTTAGGGTTTAGGCCATTAAATAAAAACAAACTTCCTTAAAACTTATATCTGACTACTCGTTAAATGTTGGGAACTTTCAAAAAGTGTTTCAATACGCACATTTTCACCACGTGTCAGATAAAAAAACGCCGCCATGTGTCAAATTTTGGGGTAAGATACCGATACACTTTTTGAAAGTTTTTAACATTTAACCAGACACTTCATCATAGTTCACATATTCAAACGGGACTTTGAAGAAAGTTTGTTGCTATTTAATGGCTTTAGGAAATAGTGTTTGGATATGCTTATGTTGTATATAAATGCAATAAGACCCGGATAAGAATTAATTATTTAGAAACTGCAAGTCGAATGACGCATTTAGGATAAAGCCATTTTCATCTCATACGCGCTTTGAATGATTTGCCAAAGTGCTTGTTAAGCAGAAGCAGGATTTTTATCTAATGAAATTAATTATTTCGAAACACCTTAGGACATTTGCCTTTCGGTATCTGATACAATCCGTGCATTAAACAAAATGTGCAATCTTCCTTGGGTGTGTTTTTCGTCATCATGCTAAGCAAGCTTATTGAATAATTATTTGATTTTTTATAATTAAATTAGCAACTGTTATATTTCAGGGGCTTGTTAGCGTATATGGCAGCTACTAAGGTGCCAGCTACTAAGGAGCGTAAAAGCAGTTTCTCACGAAACTTTTCTGCTCCACCCGCATCTTCGGTCCCTGGACTCAAGAAGGGCCTAAATGGCACAATCTTTCTTTCATCAGGCATACCGGATCTTGACGGTAATACCAATATACCCTTTTTATTGCCTTCTTAAAGTATTCTATAACCTTATTGCATATAAGAAACGGAATTTGGTTTGAATCCTATTTCAAGTAACCAACTTTGTTTCAACCAACAAATCCCAAAACTTCCAATCTCCTTTTTCTTTTTTTTGTTGGGTAACAATGTTTTCCAACTTTTTGACCGACTAACCATGTGGCTTGAGCCCACCACCACACAGACTCAAACCTTTCAAAGCTCTCCCCATCCGGAGGTTGACGTGACCACTTCAGGTTTGTTTGCACCAAAGTGTGGTTTGAATTTGAGATTTGAGACCTCTCACAGTTTAGTGATGATAGCCATAAGCTCTTGTCAACTCGGCCACCTGTTGGTTGACAATAAAATCCTTGTTACAGGTCATTTGTACAAAGCTGATGTGGCAGATGACGTGTCAGTGGTTTTGAAAATGTTGACTAGTTGCTAACATGCTATCAAGGTTAAAGATCAACTTAAATCATACATTTTAGTAAGTTTGAACTTTTTTTTTTTGTAAACACAAAGTTGGTTACCGCCATAAGAAACTTGACTTAAGTTTTAACCCTTTTCTGACAAATGTCCATTAGTATGTTAGATGTTAGTATTCCCTGATGTGTTAACTCCTTATTATCTTATCTAATTTTTTTTACGTTTTTTTGTAAAATTATAGAGATATTAGGTGGAGGCTTTCATTTAGGAAGTCTGGTGATGATCATGGAAGACACGGAAGCGCCTCATCATATGCTTTTGTTAAGGAATTTCATGTCACAGGGATTAGTACACAATCAACCTGTTCTTTATGCAAGCCCATCCAAAAATCCAAGAGATTTTCTTGGAACCTTACCATCTATCTTAGTGTCCAAAGATGATAAATCTCGTAAAACTGATTCAGAGCCGGTACTTCTCACCTTTCGTCTTGCCATTCTCTAGGTAGCATGTATTTTTCTCTGTATTTGCATTATGGAAATGATGCCTTTTTTATGAACTTGTGGAAGGATTTGCGGATTGCTTGGCAATACAAGAAGTACGTTGGGGAAAATAAGCCTCATTTTGAAGATCGAGGTAATTTATATCTTCCTATTGGTTTTTGTAACCTTCAATCCTTCATACAGGGGAATAAGAGATTGCAAAAAAAAAAAAGGTATGTTGGGTAATGGGTTAGAACAGGTTGAAACTGGTTGAGTCTTGTTGGGTTGACCCTGAACATGCTTTGTCCAAAGTTCCCTGGCTAACAGTCTTGTTTGACTTGTTTTCCATTAACCTTTTATTTTTTTTATTTAACCTATTTGACCCGTTCATAGGCATATGTGTAAAATGTTGCTACCTCATAGTGGAGACTTTTGTGCATTAGAGACCAAAAGGACTGTAAATCAGAATAATTCGACAGTATGTATTACTAATAGAGGCTGATATATTGTTAGTTTATCCAGTGGCAATAAAACAAACTGTATTTGTTTAGTATGTGTTGCAATTTCATACCTGACTTAAAGAAGTTTTTAATTTCTACAACTAAATATATGAAGGCGAAATTTCGCTGTCATGGAACTATTTACTGTGTGGATTATGTACATTAATATTCTTCAGAAATCATACCGTCATTTGGGAACTTCTGGTACATAAAATTTGTGTGTTGTGATGCAGATGGGAAAGTAGAGTACTGCAATGATTTCGACCTAAAGAAGCCCATAGAAAAACATTTAATAATGGAAAACCGTGTGGAGTGTGTTAGTCTCTTAGATTGTCCAAGTCTTGCTGGATTACGTGATAGTTGTTCAAAGTTTTTATCTCAAATTCCAAGGTACTAATGTTTAATTACCATCCCACCATGGTCAAACTACGTATGCAATCAGTTTTGTTGTCTCTTTCTTGTGACACATTAATGTATATACTTGTTTCTTTCAATGTGGCTTAACCAGAACCTTTGTCATTATTTTACTTAGATATGATGGAAATCTTACAAGTGCAGGACGCATTGCCATCCAATCATTTTGTGCTCCACAATGTGAATACTATGATAAGGCAAGTAACCACATATTCTATCCATATCTGCACTTTCTCTTGTATAACCTTAAGTAACTATAGATCCATGTCAAGTTGTCAACTTATTGATTAGAGGTGGTGGTGACGTAACAGGTCAAAACGAGTCCATCTTAAAATGGGTCATTTGTTGTTAATCATTATTTAATGATAAATCTTAGTTTTGAATAAAACTATTTACGAAGTCGTGTGCATTAAAACTTAAAAGTATGCTTTGGGTGATTTTCAGCCTATTGACCTTTTCGACCTATTTTACACGTTCACCTTTTGTTCAGCAGCTCGTTCAGCAGCTCAACTGTACCTTCAGTTTCTGCTATCACGCCTATTGTTTGAGTGGTTGCACTTCATTCATTAGATCTTTGACAATATTTTCTTATATTTTGTAGGAATGGGATATGCTTTCTTTCATTAGATCATTAAAAAGCATGGTACAGACTTCAAATGCAGTTGCTTTTCTAACCTTCCCAGCTTCTCTTGTATCGTCATCAGTGTCAAAAAGATGGCAACATATGGCTGATACCTTATTGTCTGTTAAAGCAATTCCAGGTAATTTAGCTTTCTTGTATCCGTGGTTATATTAAACCTTTGGTTTTGTAGCATGTTTTCACAAGTAAATTGTAAACAGATGAGGACAAGGAGCTTGCTAGTCTCCTAACTGGTTACCAAGATATGATTGGGCTTCTAAGTGTACAAAAGGTTGCATGTTTTAACACACAGGTACTATATTAATGTTTTGTTACAAAAAGATTCTTTTGGTTTTGGGGGCATTTGAAATTATTGAACTTCTCAGGGGGTATTTAGAATTTCGCAAATTGGAAACTTCAAGCTGCAATAATCAGATTATTGAATTTCTAAGGGCTGTTTAGATTTTCGCAAATTGGAAACTTCAAGCTGCAATGTCCGTTTTTTAGTCATTAGATAAACAGATCCTGCTTATGACTGTCTCATTATTGTCAAATAATCAGTGTATACTGGTGGCAACCAAATAAATTAAGGGTAAATAAATGACCTATTTACCCTGTTTAGCTAAGTTTGAGGAACTTCTCACATTTAACAAAACGCCTATCTTGCTTTTTTTTTTTTTTTTTTTTTTTTTTTTTTTTTTTTTTTTTTTTTTTTTCACAAGAATGTCTTATTATGACATTTTATCTATCAAGTTCTTAAATCAGATTTGCCAAACACTCAAACATCTGGTTATAACTACTTCGAACAGCAGAAACAGGTTTAAGCACCGCAAGTATACTGCCTGTTTGATTAGTGCAGCTGCTCAGGTTCTAATTATTGAATACCATATAAACGGCTGAATTCCTTTGTAAAAGGGTAGTTTGTGTTGGTCATAGTAATTTAAAGATACAAGAGTTTCAGTAGCTCATAGGACTATAGGGGAATCTCTTTTCTTTTTCAGGCGAACCCCGTTTCTTGCTTTGGCTGGCCTGGAAAAGACTATTTAGCCACTGGCAGAAAATAAACTTTTTTTTACCCTCAATTCAACAAGTGAATCTGCAGATTAGATTTTTGTCAAAGAAAAACTGGCTCAATTCAATAACTTTTATCTTGAGTATGATTTTATGTTAAGAAAACTTGAAATAGTTAATTAGATGTATGTTAGTGTCCTAGTAGAGGTCTTTAAGTAATGATGTGGAGACTAATGAAATGTTTAAAGTGACCTAGCATGAAATTTTCAGCTAACATAGTGTAGAAAAGGTCTTAATCTACTGGTAATACCAACTCTCCTTAAAGTCCGTTATTCTAAAGAAGATGGCACACTTTTGGGTTTGACTTTGTATGTATGTATGTATCTAGAGGTGCCCATGGGTAGTTGTACTTTAAGGTAATTGGTTAAATCGGGGCCACCGGGTCAGGTTGACCCCAAAACACTTTTTGGTCATATTTTAAAAATTCTTCTAAATAGCTAATGCGTTGATTATGAGTACAACAATAGTACTGTTATAATAATGATCTAAATTTTGGAAGAAAACCATTTAAAAGGTTTATGCACTAACAATAAACTTCGTTTACTCTCAACCCATTTTGCGCGTTCCCTTTTTGTTAAGTTTTTATTCTATTTTACCCATTTGAGATAAAACACAATTGAATAAATCAGTCAGAAATTGATCTAATTTTATCATGTGATTTATATCTCTGCAGGTTCCAGTTATTCTGGATGCTACTACATTCTCAATAAAGCTGCAAAAACGAAGATCATTGGTTTTGGAATGTCTAAATCAAGCACCTGTTGATGGGTCAAGTGGGAGTTCTTATGGCACTTCTGGTAGCTGTTCCGGCTCTTCAAAGAGTGGCGCTCTTGATTTTTGATGTTCTAGCACAACTTTAGTAGGTAGGTAATTCAAATAATTATATAAATAGAGTAGCTGCTTGATTTATTAATGTCATGCACCTTCAAATGTCAATCCATCTGATAAAATTCTAAAGGTTTATGATCTGATGTTCGGTCTGACAGCAGTTCCTATTTCACCAGTTTTTATTCTATGAAAATTAAGGTTGTAGGCAAATTCAGATTTCAATTTCATATGTGGAAGTAGTCCCTTTGAGGATGTGACTGTCTTCATCATACCTCATACCCTGCTCCGTCAGCATTGGGTATTGTTGTTGAGAGTTCAATTTTATAGAATCCAAGACATCAGTTGACTTCTCTCTATGTTCATGAGTTCAAATATTAATTTAAACGTCAGTTAAATGTTATTTGTCTTCTTACACTCGCATGATTTATTGGTCCCTCTTTTGGAACATTGATCCGTAGTTAACCATAAATCGAAGTTGAAACTATACTTTGTAACTACTTGTAGCAAAATTACCCATGAATATATATATATATATATATATATATATATATATATATATATATATATATATATATATATATATATATATATATATATATATATATATATATAATACACGCTGTGCAATGTTGCTTATAGTTTAACTTCTTCTAGGAATGCTTATTGGTACTTAAAAACTATATTTCCCATAATTAATATCATGTTTACTTGACCTGTAATAATCATGCGGACTTCTTAAAAAAGTTGTTTGATATGTAGAACAGTAGAAGTAACCAGAGACCATCCGAAAATGATTCAATACTGTTGAAATTACCTCATGTGCAGGAAAATTGCATATTTCGCCAACAAATATTTAAGATTATCTGGTTTAGTGCTTGTTTACAAGATTGACGGTTGACACATAAAAGACTCATAGGTTACCATGTATGGAACCTTAAACAACACGTCATCTGGCTTTTGATATCTTGAACCCGTTATTACGTAACCCACTGTTTGCAAGAGTGAGCATGCATATTCTTCATTAGTTCTCATCGTTGCCTGCTACCCAAATAAGGAGACCATGAATATTTAGGTACATTCACACAGCAATATATGAATGTTGCACATATTTAGGCACATTAACACATTAAAAAATGTCTACAGTTATGATGTTGAATGAAGAAATCTGTCATGACAAGTTGCTACTAATCTCTACATTTACAAATGTCAAGAGATCAGATATATTTGCTCTGTAGTTAATATTTTGCTCTACTGACACAATCAAGGCCCTCTTTGCAACATTTGGAAACCCAAGGTTATGATTGCAACTAACCCCAAATCTTAGACTCTTAAATGCAATAAACTAAAGTACCATTTCCATGAAATTAGGTTTGGTTACTGGGGTTCTTCATTAGGTTGAGACCCAAAGTGAAAAATTCTTGTTTGGTAAATGTGGGTGGGCCCAAAGAAATCTGATAAAGCCTCGATATCCAGCATCTTACAATTCGAAGTAATAACGGGTTGGATTTTTGTATATCATTTTCATTGAAAAAGTGAGCCCTCTTTTCATGAGAATCACATATTCTTTTCTTATTGTCTTTTTAAAATGTTAATTTTAATTTTAAATGATTTATCAAAATATGAGTAATTAATTATATATTTTATAAATAAATTTTCTCTCTCCTCCATCAAATCAAAATCCAAATCCAAATCTTAATCCTAATCGTAAACCCAACTACAAACCAAACAGGCCCTTAGATCATCTATACAACACGTACCATATGCTTTCACTTAATCTAGAGTCAAAAATGGAACCTCTAAATCACCAAGAACACATCGTCTATATCGCATCATGAATCTTAACCCTTCAAACATGATTTCTCTTCAAAATTTCTAAACAAATACAAAAAAAAAAAAAAAAAAAAAAAAAAAAAAAAAAAAAAAAAATTGACATACTAAGGACATAACTGTATGTTGTTTCGTTTCTCCTCTGTTAGGGTCTCGCTAGCTAGTTTGTTATGTGTAAGATTTCTTTGTCATTGATCAAAAGAACTATATAACAATATGTCATCTGAATCACCTCCCAAAACCATACCCATAACTGGTGCAGCTGGTTTCATAGCCTCTCATGTCACAAATCGTCTCGTTTCAAATTACCCAAATTACAAGATTGTCGCTCTTGATAAACTTAGTTATTGCTCAAGCCTCAAGAATCTACAACCGTGTTTCACATCTTCGAATTTCAAGTTTGTCAAAGCCGATATTGCAAGTTCAGATCTCATCAACTATTTATTGGATGCAAAAGAAATTGACACGATTATGCACTTTGCAGCTGAAACTCACGTCGATAATTCATTTGGGAACTCGTTTGAGTTCACTACGAATAATATTTATGGAACCCATGTCTTGTTAGAAGCTTGCAAGGTCACTAGACGTAACAATCGATTCATTCATGTGAGTACTGATGAGGTTTATGGTGAATCGGATTTAGAGACGGATATAGGAAACCCCGAAGCATCACAATTGCTTCCAACAAATCCCTACTTGGCTACAAAAACGGGTGCGGAGATGTTGGTCATGGCGTACCATAGATCATATGGGCTACCAATCATCACCACGAGAGGGAATAATGTCTATGGTCCAAACCAATTTCTAGAGAAGCGGATACCAAAGTTTATATTGCTTGCAATGAGGGGTGATCCGTTGCCAATTCATGGTGATGGATCAAATGTTCGGAGCTATTTATATTGTGGGGATGTCGTGGAGGCGTTTGATATGGTACTTCATAAAGGCGCAATCGGACATGTTTATAACATCGGGACAAAGAAAGAGAGGAGTGTGTTGGATGTAGCAACAGATATTAGTAAACTTTTTGGAATTAATGTCGAAAAAACCATACGTTTTGTTAACGATAGGCCATTTAATGATAAGCGCTACTTTTTGGATGATCAAAAGCTCAAGAAACTCGGGTGGGAGCAGAGGACCCCATGGGAAGTTGGGTTAAAGATGACTATCGCATGGTACCGCGAACATCCTAATTGGTGGGGAAACGTGGGAATTGCGCTCCACCCTCACCCTCGGATCCCAACCACGGTCCCATCACAAAATGAAGAAGAGCTCTTGATGCAACATAAAATTGCAATCTCCAATAATGAGCTTAAGGGTGCGTTTGGTATCCCACTATGGGAATGAGATTATGACTATGAAAGCGATTAATGGTGTTTGTTTAAGATGAAAGGGCCTGGCACTATGGTAATGAATGATAGAAATGTTTCCTACTCCATATACCTCAAAAGGGTAAGGTATGGATCTTTCATATCGAGGGGCCCACCAATACTATCAAAATCATTCCCATTATGATTCATGGCGGCATACCAAACGCACCCTAAGTTCTTGTTATATGGTCGGACGGGTTACCAAGGTCAAAAATCGCTAAGCGGTAGCGTGGCGGCTAGGTACCGCCTAGCGATTAATCGATTAAGCGAGGATTAATCGGATTGGATTTTTTATTTATAAAATTAAAAAAATTTGAAACTATATGCCCATTTGGCCTAGCCCATTTTTTTCCCGATTTGGTTGATTTTTCCCTGATTTGGCCGATTTTTATCCGTAACCGAGTTGGCCGATTGCCCGATTTGGCCGATTTTTATCCGATTAATCGATATGTTGACCGATTTTTGACCAAACCGATTAATAGAGTCGATTAGTGAAAATCGTCCCTGCCTAGCGATTAATCGGCCACCAAGGCCGATTTTTGCAACACTGGGGAAAACTATGCAATGGATAAAGGAATCGCTTATATTTAACTAAGGGTGCTCATCGGTTCAAAACCGGACCGGACCGAGACCGAATCCTGCAAAAAACCTAGACCGAGACCGGATCGAATGTGGTTGGACCGGTATCGGTCTAAATAGGCTAAATGTTCGGTTTTTAAGCCGGAACGGACCAGACCGAACCGGACCGAGACCAAAATTATGAAAAACCCTAGACCGAGACCGGACCGAATGTGGTCGGTCCGGTCTCGGTCCGGTCCGGTGGGTTTTGTCGGTCGGTCCGGTCCATCCGGTCCGTTTGCTCACCCTTATATTTAACATTGTTGTTGAAAACTTAATAAGGCTAATGCTTAATTTATTATTAATGGTTTCTCGATTTTTTAAGTTACTGCATAAAACTATATTATTTATAGTGTAAAAACAATAATAAACGAGAAGGGACATGAGTTTGGTGACACATCGTACCTAAAGAAGACAACTCGATAAGATCTCCAATGACATACAAGGCGGTCTGGAAAAGCATATCACCTTAAACGTAGCGGCCCGACAAAATCTTTAATAAGAATTGAGGCGAGTTGGAGATGATTTTTGTAGTAGGCTTAGGGAGAGGATGACTGCCCCGCCCAAACCCGCCCCATTGACATTCATACTCCCGTGTCAACATAATTTTAATATTAAATAATTAAATTAAATGTTTTGCTAATAACAACCTTATAAGTTATGGTTAAATATTTTATAATTAAAAAATCAATAATTAATGACACCAATAATACCATTTTTAATATCACATTTTATGTTTAAAATAAATAAATGTGTATAATTATAAAATATATTTGTTAATTATGAAAACTTTTGGAGTTGTTGTTAGAAAAAAATAAAATAAATAAATAAATAAATAAATAAATAAACTAGTGTATCTGGCTGCCCTCGTGTCCAAAAACCATGTAATTTCCCTCATCATTAAACAAAAACCTTCCACTCTTTTCTTCTTCTTCTTCTTCTTCATTTAAATAACAAAAAAAAACTCACCGCTTCTTCAAATAAAAAATAATATAAAAAATATGTCTCGTTTAATCCACTCTAGATTAACAATCTCTAAATATTTGTAAGTTCATCATTATTAATCTCTCTTTTTAACTTCCTCTTTTTTTAATCAATCAAAACCCTAATTTAAGTATTATAGAATTTATCTATACGAATTTAAGTCTGTTTATTGTTAAATGTGATGTTTATTTAATCATTTTTATTACAAATTATTGATTAATATGTAAAAAAAATGAAGCAATGCGTTAAAGAGTGGAAGAAGCAGATTTTTTTCAACTGAATCCAATAAAATTGACGAACCGCTTAAAGTCGAAGAAGCCGAAACGCTAAATGTTCCACCTCCTCCAGCCGATAAGGTCAATTTCCATATATTCTGTTTGATAACTATGTCTGTGTGATTTGATGTTGAGTTGTTTGTGTCAACAGTTGCTTGTGCTTGGTGGAAGTGGATTTGTCGGTTCGCATATATGTAAAGAAGCGATAAACCGTGGTTTGAATGTCGCCAGTATTAGCAGGTATGTTTGCTTTTTAGGAAATATCTTGTGATTTTCTTTATTCTCGTATCTTCATTTGTAGCTACATTTCCGAAATGATCTTTGTAATCACGTGTTATGTTGGCAGTTAAGAAAAGTTGTGTCCCTCTATCCTTGCAAATAAAAAATATATATCAGGGGGTGTTTGTTTAAGCTTATATGTGGCTTATGAGCTTATTTGTTTTTCAGCTTAAATTTCATAAGCCCAAAATTTTCCGGCTTATTTTGAGACTTGTGGGCTTATTATATAAGTTTACTATGATATGATAAACTCATATAAGCCCATAAGTCTCAAAATAAGCTGGAAAATTTAAATATAAGCCGAAATCAAATAAGCTCATAAGCTAACATATAAGCATAAACAAACACCCCCTCAATCATGTCATGTAGCAGCTTATTGGAGATCCATGTTTTGTAGCCTATTTATCAGAGTGTGTGCGACATTCCTGAATTTCACGAACGAATATTCTATAAACAACAAAGATAGCGGTGCTGCAATAGAGCAGTATCTACAGGATTCAGGTTGAGGTTTGTTTAAGTGTCGAATATTAACATAAGCAAATTCTCAAGTAAAAGAGTAGTTGAACAACTAGTCTTAAGCTTTGTTGCCTGAAACATGGTTTAAACCACTATAAAATCCAAATAATGGTTATTCCCTTAAGTAGTTCATGGATTTGCTTTGCTGAAAAAGGTCATACTATATGGACTTGCACAATCCCTGAATTCTACTCCTGTTAAGTAGAGTTGGAAAGAAAGAAAAGACAATGTTGAAGAGATACAACATATAGCTTCACCAGCGACAATGCTAAATAGATACCATTGTGAGTTGTGACACAGAGAAACCCTGGAACCAAGTGTAGGAATTTAGGAAACTAAAAGAAAATTATGGGCGTGAACTAATTATAGATTCATATGGTAGAACTTATAGCCATTCGTGGAGGTAGATTGCAACAACTACTTCTCTACTATCCATTTGCATGATCACTGTTAAAAAATCTCTGATAAACTGAATAGAAAATTTTGCACCTAACTTCCTTAGAGGCCTACAACTTTCTTTCCTACTTCACTAGAAGACTTAAAACACAAACTGTTTAAGAACTCATGTATTTTTTGTGGTTCGGATCCCAATGTCAGACTGTTTTCTAACTGTCCACAGATATACTTGTCATGTACCTAGTTTAACATGGGATACATGATCATGATCACTTATCTCCCCTTAAGAATTCATATTTTGTAGGTATACTAAGCTCCTCACTAGTCTGCTTTTTGATATATGCAAGACTAGACAAGGATCAGTTTAACATGAGTAGTTGTACTTAGTTACGTAATATGAACCACACTTGAAAAGAAATGCTTCAATAATGTTATTATGAGGGACATGTGACCTTGTAAATTGCAATATGAAATGAAGGTTCTCAAAAAGCACGTGTCATTCTTTTATAAAAGTGATATGTAGAGTACATAATTGGGCCTCAGCCAAAACGAAATGCTAATAGGAAAACCAGGAATTTGAAAGATGGAAGGTATGTATTACTCAGCCAAGAGATAGAAATTGTGAATCTGTGGAGTCTCTTTTAGGTCAAGAGGAGATAATAATGCTTCCATGATGAGGTTGTCCACAACGCTGATCTCAGAACCTACCATGGAATCTGGTGTTGATGTCAAATGAATCCACACTCCTGCATGAACCAAAGAATTTTTCATATAGAATCCAGTAAATTGCAAATCAACATACAAGACCTTTGACCTAAAACTGGAATCAACAAAAAATACTTCAACTTGCCTTGATCAGCAGTATAGAGTTGTTTCATGAATACGCATATGAATGATGACTAATTAGCTTCTGTGCTCCTTTATATTTGTCTGCACTGTTCTTCCCTATTTGTTGGTAACATCTTTTATTTCCCAGATCTGGCAAGTCATCTGTTGAGGAACCCTGGTCTAACAATGTACAGTGGCATCAAGGTATCACATCTTGTTAATTGTAAATCTGTGTATGCATTTATATTGCATACGAACATATCCATTAATATAAGACCATGGATTGGGATTGCTCAAGAGGCAGTTACTGGTTTATGAACACAAGAATGTGCTTTATAGCATCTTTAGGTAGGCAAAAGTGCAAAACCTATATTTTGATCAATGTGGTCTCGTCATTTAATCAACATGAATCATATTTGTGTGTGTGAGTGGGTTTTTTTTTTATTTATTTATTTTTTTATTTTAATTTTTATAAATATAAGCTTTGTCACTCTGTCTAGATCTACCTAGGAATGTTGCTTATTTGTTGGTGTTTATCAACTTGTTGATAGAAATATTGATAACACGTCAACATGGCAAACCAGATGTTGCTGTTGAAAACATTTGGACATTTATGAAATTACAATTTTGTACCTAAAGGATAACCATAAATTATGTATTCCTAGTTGTAAACCCTGTAGTATAAGTAAATGTAATGCAATTGTATAACCTAAATGTATAATCTTACAAGAAGTATGCTAACTAATCTTCTATCTATACTACATTATAATGCATTTGGGACTATTCTATAATTATAAAGTCTTAAAATTCAGACTTTTTTCTTGCTTATTATGGAAAGATTTCAAAATTAATTTGTTAGGAAGCGGTTGGTTGTTCAAACTAAAATTATTTGGCTTAACCATCTCTAATATCTCTACTTATAAAGCATGAACACAACTAAACGTGTAACCAAATAACGCAAAATATAATCACACGGTACCCGCCGCCGCATTGCGCGGGTACCGTTCTAGTACTACATTATGCATTTGGGACTATTCTATAATTAGAAAGGCTCAAAATTCAGACTTTTTTCTTGCTTATTATGGAAAGATTTCAAAATTAATTTGTTAGGAAGCAAGTTGGTTAGGAAGTTTGTTAGGAAGCTGTTGGTTTTTCAAACTAAAATTATTTGGCTTAACCATCTCTAATATCTCTACTTATAAAGCATGAAGACAACTAAACGTGTAACTAAATAACGGAAAATGTAATCACACGGTACCCCCCCCCCCCCCCCCCCCCCCCACCCCCGCTGCATTGCGCGGGTACCGTTCTAGTATTGTCTTATGTTAGCTATTGAATTGTAGGCTTCAGTTTTCGCACAATAGTTTTTCTTAGATGGAAAAGGCAAATTTTGATTTAACCATTGAAATATAGTTACTTAGTGTGCATTGTTGGACTTGATTAAAATGGTATGTCAAGTTACTAGATGAAGTTTTTTTCTGTCAATTGTCAAGTGGCCAATAGCATAGCTGTCAAACCCTTACGAGTCACGAGTCGAGACAGATTACCCTTGAAATGAGGTGACTCATTGATTGACTATTAAAAGACCATGGCTCTTACGAGTCATTCATCAATTCTTCCGGGTCGAGTTGACTGATGACTTTACGAGTCAGAGTCATGTATACTTTTAGTGTAAGAAATTAAGAAAATAGAAGAAATTACTTCAATTATTCTGAAACAATTTCTCTTTAGTATCATTTTGGTTTTACTGGGATCTTACCCCACAGTTTTGAATTTGGAATTGGATATACCGATATACGACAACTGCCATAACAATTCTTGCCTCGTAATAATTTGCAACAATGGTACTTGAATTTTTTCCCGACATGTAGTTTTGGTTGGTCAACTTTCAGTTGCTTTTTGGTCTATAAAGTGATTCATCATAGAATTTGATCCACAGTTGATATTACTCTGTTTATGTAAACTTAGTCATTTCAATGACACCACCTACTTTAGAGGGATCATAATGCTTTTCTTTTCTCTTCCTTCTAATCATACTACTACCCAAGTGAGCTGTCAAACTTTATGTGTGTTTTGTGTGTCCATCTCACCCTTTATTAAAATAGAAAAAATCTAATAAAGGCAAATACTCAGTTCTACAAATTTCAATGATGTAATTAACGATACTAACATACAAATTTTCATCAATTCGCAAGACAATGAAAATATTGAAACCTTGAAACACCCGTAATTCCATCCGAGTTTGAAAAAATTAAATCCGTAAATGCAAATTTTAATCGTTGTTGGACTGAATAGCAACTTGGGGTTATGGTCCATTAACCTTTTTTTGCATTTCATTCCTTTGATAACATCGTCACTCGCCCATTGGCATTGACAGAATTATGTTAAAAGTAGGTAATGTGCACAGCACATAAGCATTTTTAAATGCTGAAATCTAAAATCATCTTTCTGTTCATTTCCTTCTCCAATGCCTCTCAAAACTGTCTTGAATCTCTTTTGCTTTTTGTGCCAACTTTGTAAATGCCGAAGAATCCAGAAAGACATCAAGTCAGAGCCTGGTAATCATATGATAAAATTTCTTATAGATTGAAATAAGAAATTGAACTTTATTTTGGATCAAACTGATGTAAGAAATTTAGTTCTGATATATTCAGTTTGGTATGATATACTCACTTATTTAGCTTGAAAAGGTGTAATTTTTGAGTCGCGTTACCAAAAATTTAGGTTTGGATCTGGGGGTCCCTTTTATTTATTTATTTTATTTTTTTGTAAATTCCACTAAGCTAATTTTAGGGATGTTTTCTAGTATCATATTTTATCTTATCTTTATGTGTTGTTAGGCGACTTGCTGTCTGGCGACTCATGGAAGGAAGCATTAAGTGGAGTGACCTCAATTGTGCGTAGTCTCTTACCACCAAGGTTCTAAATAGCGCGCTATAGCGGCGCCATAGCGCGAGGCGTGGCCTCCACGTTATGAAACAGGCCAAGGCGTCATCTCTAGGCGTAGCGTGCAATAAAGCGTGATAAAGCGCGCTATAGCGCAAGGCATGGCGCCATTTTTTGAAGCTTTTAAGATTTTTTTTTTTTTTTCTTTTTTTTTTTTTAATTTTTTTAAAGAGATTTATTTGACTTGAGCACAAGTATTTATTCAGGCTTAGTAAATCAATAACTGAAGTTTCAAGCATATTAGCTAACTAATATTGACAACTCTATAAATATTTTTTGCCGCTTTGAATCACATTTTAAAAACGCTATGACGCAACGCCTCACACTAAAGCTTGAGGCCTGGCTATGCCGCTACGCCGCGCTTCACGCTATTTATAACCTTGCTTACCACTCAGAGTGTAACTAAAAAGTATATTCAAGCTTGTGATTTATTATGTGTAGAGCACATATTTATAAAAATTCAAACACAACTGTTGATTGTTTTTCTATGTGTATTGTATCACACACTTTAATTGTCCCATTAAAAACTTACAGGTATCTTGTGTTGGTGGTTTTGGTTCCAACAATTACATGTACAAGATCAATGGAACTGCAAATATCACAGCAATAAGAGCTGCAGCTGAAAAAGGTGAACTCATCCAAAATGTACTAAATAAATGGGTAATATGGGTTAGCCTTACATATTTATCTGAAAGGACTCTGGTCAAAGTCATTGAGATATATTTAAATGCATCTTTATGTTTGTTTTACTAAAAAGGTATAGATTATTTTGTAACAATATAATTGTTATTATATAAACTTCAACATGATGGAACTACTGTCTACTAACATATGATATGAGTAACATGTTTCATGTTTGTGCTTGTAATACTTTTGTAATCGGTTTTTATTTCTATCCTACAGGGGTTAAAAGATTTGTGTACGTATCTGCTGCTGACTCTGGTGTGATTAATTACCTTCTACAAGGATATTATGATGGAAAGGTAACTTTGGATCATGTTAATTTCTTTTAGTGTTCGTTAATTAGGTGAATCTTATATTAGTTTACTTAGAATCTGATAATAAAGCTGAAAGGTGCTAGTTGGATTATTCATCCACTGAGTCTGAAATAGCGAGCATAAAATGTTGGTAATAAAGATTTAAAGCACAGCATGTTCATCGATCCCCAATTATAACTGTAATATGTTGATAATTAAATATTTCTGATTAATTTAAGTTGCTTTACTATTTTAATAGATGGTTGTGTAATATTTATGTAGAGAGCTGCAGAAACAGAGTTGCTGGTGAGATATCCATATGGACGTGAGTGTTCTATTACTTTTTCTTGCAATATGCATTACTAATATATTTCTTTGATTTATCCAATTAAGATATAATTATTTTACTACTAGACTCAGCATGTCAAATATTAGTTGGGTTTTCAAATTTCTATTACTTTTCTAGTGCCTGCACTTGTCTTGTCGTGCTTAAGTTAATTCAGTCATCTGTTTTACAATAATGTAACTTTTCCTGGGATATATCCGCTTCAAATGTCTGATCTACCTCAATGTTATTTTCAGATGTGATTCTAAGGCCTGGCTTCATCTATGGAAATCGTCGTGTTGGCAACTTGGAGTTGCCTCTGGGTGTCATTGGTTCTCCTCTAGAGATGGTAAGTTTTGCTTACTTTTCTAACTTATTGATTGCTACTCCGTATGTCCCTTTGTAGATGTGGTAGATATCATCATATCAATAAATGACCACCCCTCTTGAGATGCTAAACATGACAAGACATTTAGGGTGTGTTTGTTTCATTAAGATGTTTTGGGTCTGAATCTGACTACCGCATCTTACTGGTAAGAGGTGGCTATAAAGTCTGAATCTGAATGAAATAATGTTGTTTGTTTTTTCTATAATTGTCTAAATGGTTTAATTGTCCATTTTTTTAAATATATATTAAATCATATCAATATGATAAATAAGTAGCTTTTGTAAACATGAAACAAGGCATTTTTATCATACATTTAACACAGTAATTAATCATTAAATAAATTTCTTAATACACCAAAGTATATTACGAGTAATAAAATTATAAACATACGTGAATCCAAACTGCAAAGTACTAACAACCAAATGCAATATCAAATGTTCAGCCCAACAAAAACAATTTAAGAACAAGGCCCAGACCTAAACCTAAACCTAAACCTAAGAATAAATACATCACACAACTTTTTCCACTCGTACTACATACTTTTTTTTTCAGCCACCAAAACCCTTTTCCACTTTCTTTCTCAACCATGAAACACAAATCTCCTATATCTCACTTGATCTTTGATTTGTTCAATTATGTTAAGAAAAACGCAAATCACAAATACCCGTATTCTGTTGCTTTTTACTTTTGTTCTCCCTCAATAAACGAATACAATTTTCTTTTGTTAATATGGTGAAGGGATGTGAGGGCGTTAATAAGGTTAAGAGGCAGTTAGATGTTACCACCACATCTAACTGAGTAAGAGCTTCTAGGTCTTACCGCCTCTGATTCACAAGGGAAAAACAAACAAACCGAATGTCTGACCGGTCAGATGTCAGACGCCGGTAAGACTTTTTTGGTAAAAACAAACACATCCTTAGTTACATTGTCAAGAAATTACGATTATTAAATTGAAAACGATTATCTTCTTTAAATCAGGTCGGTAAAAAGGCTCAGACCGACAATCTTATGATATTGAACTTTAGGGGTCTGAGTTGTATGCTACCAGGGGAACACAAACATGCCTGAGTAACAGTTGGTGTACAATCTAGATCAAGTGACTCTTTATATTGATGTCACAAATGTGTCACTCTTTAGCTGCTCCAGCTGTGAGCGAATTTTCTATCATGATTGTCTTTCTCATTAGTTCCACTTTCATGTAAAGGCCATGCAATACAGAACCATGTAACTACTTGTGTGTATAGGTGCAATATATCCAGTTTAGATATGAACAGGTTAATTCGGGTTATGTTTTCTTTTACTGGCTAGATGGGTATAGGAAAATAAAATGAAAGTAAAACATACCTCAAAATGGAACGGGTCACATGGGTTGAATTTGTCGAAAATTGCCGACACTAGTGTTGAATCCTTACAACCATCAAAGCGTGTCATTCAAGAATGTTAAAGACTAATAATGTTATATATATATATGTTTCTGTTATAATATTTATCATGTTAATTTATCTTGGGCAAGAAAAGCATTGGGTTAACCAACCTGACTCATTTTGATCAGTACTAAAACGTACCTTTTCTGGTTCTATAATGTTGTGACTTGCTACCCAGACTGTGACCCGACCATTTTGCCACCTCTAGCTGCGTTTCTTTTACTCTTGTTTGCCGTTACTAAGGCAAAAGCTGACTGAAGAATGGTTATCTTTTTCGTAATGGCAGGTTCTCCAATGTGCCAAGCCATTGAGTCAGGTTCCACTTGTGGGTCCATTGTTGACGCCACCTGTCAATGTTACAGCCGTAGCAAAGGTAGCTGTTAGAGCAGCTATCGATCCTGTGTTTCCTCCCGGCATAGTTGATGTCCATGGATTATTGCGTTACAGCCAGCAGAAGTAAAAAAAATTACACAGGAATACATGTAGTGAAGACAACCATGAAGCAGAGTCTCTGCTGTAGTTTTCTCTCTTTTTTTTCAATCTTTTCCACAATAAAAGCAATACCGCATCTTTGGTTCTATGCACTGCTACTGCTCTTTTTTTTTTTTTTTTTTTTTTTTTTTTTTTTTTTTTTTTTTTTTTACAAGCGTCTTTAGTTGTATACATGCTTGGAGAGTAAAGGTGTAAAAACGTGCTCTTAGATGCTAATTAGTATGGTGCAGATCGCTGATTTGGATCATGATCATTTTAGGCTTGCAGATGGTACTTTGTATTCATAGAGGAAAATACAGGAGTGTATAGCTGATCACCATCCATTGCATGAACATCCTACTTTGCATTTACATATATGCCAAGGATCCATTTTCTAAGAGTTTCAATTCTCCACTTTCTTTTTTAATAGATGTACCAAACATTGGAAATGATTTCATTTCCATTTCTCTCATCTCAATTCCTTGTACCAAACATGCCCAAAGGTGTCCCCTTTATGAAATTTCAATAACACCTGTTTTCTCTTGGTGAGAAACAAAACTGCATCATCATGGCTATAGTCTTTCAATTGAGATATGGTTGATGAAGTACTAAGATTTATGGATAATTGTGAAATATTGCAATACTGATAAAGAGTAAAATGCAGAAATAGTTTTTGTGGTTTGCAAAAATTGCATGTATCCTCCCTGGTCTTTCATAAGTGCAGGCGGCCTCCCTGGTTTTCATACTTTTGGTTCGTTTTTGTCCCTGGCACTAACAACCGTTAGTCCATCTCAGTTAGTTGATACATAAATGGTCCCTGTCCCTACGCTAAATTGCGTCCAACGTCCTTATTTTTTTGAAAATTTCTTTTTCCAACTTTTTTTCTCGAATTTTTTTTTCCGAAATTTTTTACGGAGTTTTTTTTCCTCAAATTAATTTTTTTAGAATTTTTTTTCGTGAATTCATTCCTTTTTCTTAATTTTATTTTCGAAATTAATTTTTTAGAAAAATTATTTTTTTTTCGAATTTATTTTTCTAAAAAAAATTTTCAGGAAAAAAATTTCTAAACTTTTTTTTCTGGAAAAAAGTTTCTAAAAATATTATTTCAGAAAAAATTTCGAATAAAATATTATTTTTTCTTAAAAAAAATTTCGGGAAAAAAATTTCTAAAAAAAGAATATTGGGAAAAAAGTTTCTTAAAAAATTATTTCAGAAATTTTTTTTGAATAAAATATTAATTTTTCTTAAAAAAGTTTTCGGGAAAAAAAAATTCTAAACAAAATTTCTAAAAAAAAAAATTTTTGGAAAAAAGTTTCTTAAAAAATTGTTTCAAAAAAAAATTTCGTATAAAATATTAATTTCTTATTGAAAATTTCGGGAAAAAAATTTCTAAACAAAATTTTTAAAAAAAAATTGGTTAAAAGTTTCTTAAAAAATTATTTCAGCAAAAAATAAAAGGAAAAAAAAATTCGAAAAAAAAATTAATTTTTCTAAAAAAATTAATTTCGAAAATAAAATTAAGAAAAAGAAATGATTTCACGAAAAAAAATTCTAAAAAAAAATAATTTGAGAAAAAAAAATAATTCCGAAAAAAAATTTCGGAAAAAAAATTTTGAGAAAAAAAAGTTGGAGAAAGAAAATTTAAAAAAATAGGGACGTTGGACGCAATTTAGCGTAGGGACAGAGACCATTTATGTATCAACTAACTGAGATGTACTAACGGTTGTTAGTGTCAGGGACCAAAACGAACCAAAAGTATGAAGACCAGGGAGGCCGTCTGCACTTATAGAAGACCAGGCATGATACATGCAATTTTTGCAAACCACAAGTACGATTTCTGCATTTTACTCACTGATAAATGGCTAACAAACATCATGAGTTCTTTCTTAATTGTTTGACATGATGCAAATTTACCAATATAAGCAGAATTACAAGTTAGCAAATGTCATGCATAAAATGCTCCTGCTGATGCCCGAATCATTAGCATAACTGAACAAGCGTAAAGTAAAGTTACTAGCCGGGTACCCGCCGTGTAATTGAATCTTCCGACGAGTACATATTTTTATGTTACTATATACGTATCTAGTGAGAATATAACTTTACATATGGTGTTGCTAAAAAAGTCACGATGATGAATAAATAAAAAGAATTTGTATTTGTAATTGTTAATTGTATCATGTTTTTATTTTTGAACAGACGGAAATTTTATTAACTACCAAGAAGCTAGACACAAATCAAACAATTACTACCAAATGAAATTCTGCTTCACAATGATATAAAGAGTGTTAATTGTATTATGTGTAACATGAATTTGTAACATTGGTAAAAAATAACTCTAATGTCATATAAATTTTCAAATTGATCGTATATATCTTTCAATATGCCATACATATTATGTTACTGTAGTAACTAAATATCTTCAAATTAAAATGTGGTTTGAAATGATTTGTGTGGATGTGGTTACACATTTTTAATATGATTGTTATTATTATTAGTGAGATTTATTGCAAAAAGTAATATATCATTTTTTTTAGCAAAGAAGTAATATATCATTGACTAGGGTGTTTATTAGTCTTGTTGGTTTTTTTTTTTTTTTTTTGAACGGCGGGTTAGTTGTTAGATGTTAGTTGTTAGTTGTTGACTCGAGTTAGTGTCGCATCCTCGGGCAGAGATACCAACCGCGAGCCTCTCCTTAGGGGATAACCCCACTCCTATTCCCGATTCGCCTGATATCATTAGAGCTTGTGGTTCCCAAGTGAGGACTTCCCGGTCGATCACCCAAACCGGTACTACTCTCACTTGGGCTCACTTAACTACTTAATCCTTGTTGGTTTTATTTGATAGCAAAAGTAACATATTTTCACATTAAGCAAGTGTGTTGTCTTAAAATTTTAAGTCTTTCATTTTGAGAAGTTCCCAAATACATTACAACCAAGTTGTCAAAGCTATACCTGAGTTTGATTCAGATAATCTAGTCATTCCATGTTCATTTTGGAAGGGGGGAAATGTTAATAATGAATGCATAGGTTATGATACAAAATTACAAACAGGTATTGAACAATTCAAGGTTTAAAAAACATTATTTAGCAAACTTTTTGGTTTTTAAAAGAATTGTTAGAGCAAAACATCAAAAAATTTATGCAGGTTTTGTAAGAGGAGCTGATATGTTCACTGATAATTTTGATTTGTGAAGAGTAACCATAAATGACATTTATGCCCTTGCCTATTTTTACTTGTTTTGTTTTGTTTTGTTTTTAATTAACCAACACCAGTCCTTGCTAAACCGTCCACTGTGACTTGCATCTACTCCAATGTTACAAACATTAAAAGTATAAAAACTTAATTTTAAAAGGCAGCCGGTTATTTCATTTGATTTTGTTAGATGACCATAAAAAATTAATGAGTGATATCTAAAAGATGTAATATAAACTACTAAACTCATCTGAAATAATTTCATTTTGGTAACATAGAGGAGTGATTTACGAACAGATATCAAAAACGTTTTTTAAAAAAATTTGCACAAGTATTTGCAATTATTCAGCATCACGAAGCATCAATTAAAAGAGAACCACCATTGGTGGTAGGATGCCGAAAGCTCTCTCTCTCTCTCTCTCTCTCTCTCTCTCCCAAAGAATAAAAAAAATTGCAAGAAAATGAAGTGAGAGCTTTGAAACTAAATGCAAAACTTCTTTAACCAGAAAAATAAAAGAATAGTCGAATAATATGAATTGATGGTGGTTTGATGTATGAGTCACAATTTTTAGATGGTAAAATATGTCAAGTATGAGATGGTTTTAGAAGTTTGAAGAGAGAAAACGAGGTTGAGAGTTTCCAGGAGCAGGATGATGACATTTTGGGTAGAAAGGCCATTTCACGTTGATTTTATGTGTATCAATAAAAATGGTCCGTGTATATATCATTTCCCTTTGTAAGGTAACTAGCCGTTCAAAAAATTATATGGTCACCATAATATAGGAAAAAACTTTAAATGGAACAAAACTATACAATCACCCGGGTCACTGACATTACATACAACGAAAAGCAAAAAATAAAATAAAAATAAAAATATGCAAGTCAGATTCGTCGGTAAATAAAGACATGTTATCTCATCGATTAGGACCATATTGTAATATGCCACCTGGTTGATACGATAAATGACCGGATGCTGGATTTACAAGAAGGAAACGAGACGATATACCAATCAGCAGATTCTGTTACTTTGGATGATGCAGATACCAATTTTGATGACTCTATATACACGACAGATTTCCTTAACGGTATACGGATGTCCGGTGTTCCCCATCATGCAATAAAGCTAAAGATTGGTACTCCCATAATGTTAATGCGAAACATTGATCAAAAAGCTGGATTGTGCAATGGAACAAGGCTGCAAGTATTACGTTTGGGAGTGAATGTAATTGAAGCAAAGATCATATCTGGTGGCAACATTGGTAAGATTTGCGCTATTCCACGTATGATAATCAGCCCTTCAGAGGATAAGATGCCATTCAAATTCAATAAGAGGCAATTTCCAATTCAAGTTTGTTTTGGTATGACGATTAATAAAAGCCAAGGACAGACATTGTCAAAGGTTGGTTTGTTTTTGCCGAAGCCTGTATTCTCACACGGTCAACTATATGTCGCTATGTCAAGAGTAAAGAGCAAGCGAGGATTGAAGGTTCTATGTTTAGATAAAGACGACAACTATTGTAACTACACTTCAAATGTCGTTTACAAAGAAGTGT
Source organism: Artemisia argyi (assembly GCA_030686995.1). NCBI lineage: Eukaryota > Viridiplantae > Streptophyta > Magnoliopsida > Asterales > Asteraceae > Artemisia > Artemisia argyi. Next base: position 768,374 of record JARVZY010002246.1, read on the forward strand.
TATGTCGTATTTGAATAGCCATTTTTTGGTTTTACATTCAAAATATGCATTTTAAATTCTAAAACCGACAAGTTTTTTATAATGTCTGCTATTTTATTTGTAATATTTTTTTTTTCCTATCAATGTTTTATTTTCTTCATGTTAATATTCTCTATATTATTATGAAGCGAACCCGTCCATCGGGCGGGTTATGGAGCTAGTATTGTAATATGCCACCTGGTAATGATACTGTAGCTCACTAAACAATAACAAAGGCTGATTTAACATCACAAAACAAAAGCCATTTTAACATCACCTGGCGTAAAAAATACTTTATATTTTGCAACATCACAAGTTCACAACCCATTTAAAGAAAATATACACAATAATAGTGTATTCATCAAAAACTTCAAAACAACGATCAATATTTTCTGCGCAAAATGTAACATATATACATTGCTTTGACATTAGATAAGCAGGTTACAAAAGGGATAACATCCATGCATAAAGTAAAACCCCAAAGATTATTAATTATCTGTTACAAGTTTTAAACGAATAATGAGAAGATCCTTGTTTATGAGTATGTGTTTAACGATATCTATTACAACTAGCTAAACACAAAAATCATAGATTGGTAAGTTTAATCCA
>JARVZY010002247.1:0-46000 GCA_030686995.1 Artemisia argyi
AGCTTCGTGATCTAGGTGCGGAAGATTCATGGGAACTCATTGAAGATCTTGCTCTCTATGACAACGAAACTTGGAATGATCCTCGTGATTTGAACAAAACGGTCAAGGCAATATCTTTGCCTTCGAACAATTCAAGCACTCCCGACCGTAGGATCATGGAACTTGAAGACCAAGTCAAGTTTCTCATGAAATCCTACGAAGCTCCTAAACCTTCAAGCCAAGTGAACAAAATCACTTCTTCGTGCGAATTATGTAGTGGTCCTCACGACACTCGTGATTGCATGGAACTCCCCGAACAAGATTTTGCGGATTACGCATCCTCGCGTACCGACGGAGCGGGAGACAAGTGGTAGACTTTCAAACCCGAGCAAAACCCTTACGGTGATTCATACAACCCCTCTTGGAAAAATCACCCGAACCTTAGGTGGAAACAAAACCAAAGCATGCCCCAAAACAATTCTTCCGCTCTATCTAATCGATTCCAACCAAACGGTTGACCCTCTAACCGTACTTTCAACAAAAATACTTCCACTAACTATGGTAGTACCAATAATCTTGAATGATTGATGTCCAAATTTATGGCATCTCAAGAGGCCCGCATAACTGAGTTTGAATCCGAATTCAATCAACAAGCGGAGATGACCAATAAAATTGACAACTTGTTGAAAGCTCTCAACAACCAAGTGGTAACTACACCAAAGAAGGACACTATGGACACTAGTAGCAGAACCCAAATTAAGGACACCTCATCATCTAAACACGTCCACTTTGTCAATATAGTTACTATTAAGCCAGTCGATAATAATATGGCAGAAAGTGATACGGATGAGATTAAGGAAGTTGTAAAAAAAAAGGAAGAAAAAGTTGAGGAAGTAGAAAATGTAGAGGAATACTTTGATAGCTTACCCACCAAGGAAGAACGGGAATACCATAAGGATCTATTTGATGACACCGAGACACCATACGTCCTTGGTTCACCAATCATCAAAGCGGGTGATCCCTCTAACATCAACATACCATGCAACATTGGGCATATGCATGTGTGGAAAGCCGACATCGATCTTAGATCTCCCATAAACATTATGACTAAGACCCATTACAATTGGGTAATGAAGAAGCAACTTGGATATAGGATGATGCCCAACACGAATTGGATGAGTAACTTTTTGGTAAGAGTGAAAGGATTGCACATCTTTGTAGGAAACTTCACTTATGTTACCGATTTTGAGATTGTGGAGGATATTCGTCCGGTAATAGATGGTTGCCTAAGTCAAGTAGTGTTCGGAAAGCCATTTCTTGAGGCTTCTAAGATGAATTATGACCCGTCTCTTGGGATGGTTAGGTTTAAGGATGAGAACGATGAGATAGCTTACCAAATGCCCTATAAGATAGAACAATTTCATCTTTTGCCAAACATCGAAAAGGGACACAACCAAGAAGTCTACTATAGGAGTGACGAGGATACACGTAGAGGAGTAGACTATGTCATGAACAAAATATTTGGTTTTTACAAGGAATGCTTGCAACTAGGTCCGGAATACGAAACCAATATCGAGGATGACCTATGAAACGGAACCGCTAACGAGGTTACATAATAACCCATGACTTTGAGTCTAGCTACAAGACTCGTAAATAAAGAAAAGCGCTTCTTGGGAGGCAACCCATGTTTTATTTGTTTTTTTTGTTTGTTTATTTGATTTTATTTGTTTCCGTATGTATGCTTTATTTTTATTGTTTGTGGATCATGTTTCATAATGAATTGTGAAAATCCTTTACCATGTTGTTTGTCTTAATTTCATAAAAGGTATTTCGCAAAAGATAAGTGTAAGGGAAACCTAAATTTGTTTCTAAGAATGGAATTGAACATGAACCACAACAATATTAAATGAACATGTATATTAGTAATTATTTGAGTCAAATGCTTGTATCGAGTCATAATGATGTTTTGCAGGATATTCCAGGAATTAAGGCATAAGTTTTTCCAGAAATTTTCGGGAAACTTAACATGATATTTCTGTCAGAACACTCTGACGACGTTAGGATTAATACCTGACGGCGTCAGGTGTAAAATCCTGGAAATTTTGCAAGTTTTGTTTTTCTAACGGCGTCTTGAGATTTTTTGTTAATTCTTTAGTTTTATAAATTCCATGAAATCTGCAAACATTCATTCCACAAGCATTATATCCTTATATATATATATATAGATTGCCGCCAATTTTACGCGAGATTGCCATGATTGTTTTCTCAAGTTTAACAGGTTATATTGGACAAGAAGATGATTTATTATTTCGGAAGGGAAGCTTTCAACGTTCATTTTCTTGGAGGAGGATTTAACCATGTTAACGATTTATCCACATTTGAACGAATTAGGGGAGTATTTGTTTTCATTCTTTTACCTTATTTACTTTTACATCTTTTTATTGAACATTGGGGACAATGTTCAGCCTAAGTGTAAGGGGGGTAAATGATGATACTTTAGAGAATGCAATTACGCTTGAGTTTGTTTGTTTAATAGTAGGTGTGTAATAAAACTAAGAGAAATACTTGTTAGGGCATTTTAGCGCCCAATTTAAATTTTTTTACAACATTTAGGAGTGAAGCTTTAGCCTTAATGAGCGACTCATGAATAGGAGTTGTATGACTAGCACAAAAACTGTACCACTCAAAAAAAAAATTCACACAAATATGTGAGGTTCGCCTTTAGATTTGTTAGACAAAGCATTCATTATTAGTGCTTATGAGTGTACCGGTAGTACTTAGATTCTAGAACTTGCGTTAGTGATGCATCCCGAGACCGCCAGTGAGACTACATTCGTGTAGTAGGATTTACTACATGATAAGAGGCATTAGGATCACCCTTGTGTTAAACCCGTATCATAATTACTTGACCATTTAAGTCAATTACCTTGACTAGTAAAGTCAATTAATTTTTCCCACACCTTTGCGATGTACTTATTTTTAGTACACGATACCCCTAGTACACCCCTCCGAGCCTATATTTTTCATTTTTAACTTTAAGCATTTTACTTAAATGAAGACTTTGTTAACAACCCACCCCGAATGTGCAACCAAATCGCCTTAGCCTTCCGTGTATGAACTCATATTTAGTGCATTATTGTTATTTGTTTAAACCCTTACTTAATTGTCTAATTCATTAAATGGTTGCTAAGTCGAGTCATATCTTGTACATATTGTTTTGGGACGATTGGGACTCATGGGTAAAGTACTAGTGTTATGGAGTAATGGGGAAGAACATCTTATATTACCCCCATATGTGCGTTAATCTTAAAAAGTACTCCAAGTTATTTGTTTATCTTAATTCGAGTCAGTAGATTAGTTAGTTGTAAAGTATGTAAAAGTTCAAGTGTAGGGGGAATGCAAGTTCCCTATGATGTATTATTTTGAATGGTAAGGTAAGAGTGTATGCAAAAAAATAAATAAATAAATAAATAAAATAAAATAAAAAAATCGAAAAATCAAGAAAAAGAAAAAAAAATAATAGAAAAAGAAAAAGAGAAAAAACATACGGACTACCATCCCGTTTCATTGTATGTTTGTTTTATGTTTTTGTTAGTTTATGATTAGCTTAAGTCGAGTCCAGTCTTGGCTTAGCAACGCCACATTGTACATGTAATTGACCAAGATGATTAACTCGCCACCAGTAAATATTTCCTTTATCCAACAAAACCGTGTTTATCATATCCCTACACCTCACGTTATAACCCTGTAAAAGACCTCTTTGATAGTTTATCCTAGGTGCCTACGCCAAGTGGTGGAGGTTTGATCCTTTCCCGAGCCTATGGTAATCTATTCGCTATGACAGGTAGTGAGAGATGTTTCCCATTTACATATTGTGATATATACTTTATTACACCCGAGAGATGTGAGTATCTAAACACTATTTGTGAGGTGCTAGTGTATAATTTTCGTCCTTGTTTTTGGTTGAAGTGGAACGATTATTTGTTGCAATTACTTTTATATTAGTGTTAAATGACCCCTAACTTGTATTTTGATTAGAATAAAAGCGCATTTGCTTAAGGACAAGCAAATCTCAAGTGTAAGGGTATTTGATGAAGCGAAAAGTGTACCACTTTTGGGGGGTCATTTAAGGCAAAAGTCGAGATTATTTGATCAAATATTGCCCTAAATCGTTCCTTTTGTCATTTTAGGTACTTTTTAGAGAAATTTTACAAAAGGAAGTATTTTGGACATTTTTGGAGCGAAAAAGTGAAGAAAACGACAAAATCTCAAAACCATGCTGGAAATTGCATTTGGCGGCGTCACAAGGTGTTAGTGACGGCGTCATGAGTTAACAAAAGGGTGGATAAATAAAATACACGTGATGCGCCAGAATGTTTTGTAAAGGGGATCTGACTGCGTCACGTACAAAATTTCCAAGGCCATCAAGAGTTATTGCAAAGAGTGACGGCCCAGAACCCATAAAGAGTGACGGCGTCAGAAGTGGATCTAGGCAATACGAGTTTATTTTGGCGGCTAGTTGATGGCATCGCACCTTACTCTTGACACTGTCAGGAGACAAAATCTATATACAGTTTTCTAGTTTTCATTCATTGTGTGCAACTTTGACGGAATAAAACCCTAGACGAATTTTACAGCTTTTTCAAGGGTTTCAACCCCTTGTTTCTTCCATGCTTAATTGAAGATAAGTACTTTACCAAATCATTCAATATGTCTATGTGTTGTTTTATTATATCTTACGCTTGTCTTTTCTTTAACATGCTAGGGTGGGTTTTCTTTGTGTTTGCTTAGATGTAATGAAACTTAGATATTGATTATGAGTTGGTTGTTTATTTATAATTGTTGTGGATTAATGAATTTGATGTTAGGCTTAAGAAAACTGACATACTTCTATTTGGTAACTTGCTTAAACGTCTTAAGAAACATGATCGGATGTGTACTACGATTATTTGGTTATACTTAATGCATAAGTAACTTCCAAGGATGCCATGTTAGGAGCTTTTAGTCGGCTTGACATAGGATTGAGGTAGAAGCTTATAGAGTTAGGGAAGATCGTACACGGCCCTACGAATGGTATTATGGAATATAACCCGTCATCCATGCAATTGTAACAAACTAATCAACCTATAAAAGATAGCTAGCTAGTAATGAAATCTAAGTAAACACAATTTTCTCATTATTATTTACACCACAAATTAGTTTAAGTTTAGTTTATTTTATTTTGACTGAATCTTCAGATAATTGGGTTAGTTGACTAGCAACTAATTCCGCCCACTTCTTCCAAAATCGAGATTTTTACCTGCTTTCCTTAAAATATAAAAATACAAAAAGAATCATCCCGCACCTCTAGAACTAGTTTTAGTGAGTTTTAACCCTAGCGAACACTATTCAACGAGTTGAACGATCAATCCCACGGTACTTGTCACTATACTATACTATAACAAATAGGTTTACTGCCTGGTGGGGATTGCAAGCTTCTCAATATCCCTTGAGAGGTAAAACCTTTTGTAAGGGCGCTATTCCACGCATCAATATCCAATGATTGTAATAATTCAATGTATAGCATCAATCATAAGAGAATCAAGAAAGTTCTGGATTCATCTTATCTTTGGCATTGTCAACTTGCCCATATAGGCAAGGCTCGCATGGAAAAGCTGCAACTCGATGGGTTTTGCAAGATATCAATGATGAATCATATGATAAATGCAAATCTTGTATATCTGGTTAGATGACTAAGAAACCTTTCAATAACCATATGGAAAGAGCTTCTAATCTACTTGGTCTAATTCACACAGATGTGTGTGGACCACTTAGACATGTATCAAAGAGGGTTGCTAGCTACTTCTTAACATTTACGGATGATTATAGTCGTTATGGTTATGTTTATTTACTTAAACATAAAAATGAGGTGTATGAAACATTCAAAGTGTTTAAAGCAGAAGTAGAGTTGCAAACCTGAAAGAAGATTAAAGCTCTTCGTTCTGTTAGAGGTGGTGAATACCTGAGTCAAGAGTTTAAAGATTTTCTAGCTGAGAATGGAATTTTCCACCATCTCACTTCTCCATATACTCCACAACAAAATGGTGTATCTGAGAGAATAAATCGTACATTCTATATATATGATACGATCTATGTTTAATCTTACAACTCTTCCTTTTTCATTTTGGGATTATCCCTTAGAATCTGCAATTCACATTCTATATATGGTTCCAACTAAGAAGGTGGATAAGACACCATATGAGTTATGGACCGGTAAAGTGCCTAACTTGTCTTATCTAAAGATCTGGGCTTACGAGGCATTTGTTAAACGTGACTCAGCAGATAAAATCCAACAAAGATCTGTAAAGTGCATCTTTGTAGGATACCCAAAGGAAACAGTGGGTTACTACTTTTATTACCCTCCTGAGAACAAAGTATTTGTTGCAAGTTATGGAGATTTCTTGGAAAAGGAATTCATATCTCAAGAATTCAGTGGAAGATGATCAGGTAGATGCATTACCTTCTGAAAACACAAGACAACTTCTAGAAGAACCTGAAAGTTTAGGTCCTCCACCAGAAGTTGAACCGGTTCCCATTCGGATATCTGTAAGAACTGTGAAAGGTCCTGAACGTCTATGTCTTAACGTAGAGTGTGAGGAAACTATGCTAGGGGATCTTGATGAACCTTCTAGTTATAGGGTTGCCATGAATGGTCCTGAAAAGGATAAATGGCGAGTTGCTATGAATGAGGAAATGTAATCCATGAAAGATAATGAAGTCTGGATTGAAGTAGACATTCCTCCCAGTGCCAAGGTAATTGGGAGTAAGTGGCTCTTCAAAAAGAAAACTGACATGGATGGCAATGTACACACCTATAAAGTTTGTTTGGTAGCTAAAGGCTTTACTCAAACTTTTGGTGTTGACTACGAGGAGACCTTTTCTCTTGTAGCTGACATTAGGGGTATTAGGATTCTCATAGCTATAGCTGCATGCTATGACTATAAGATTTGGCAAATGGATGTAAAAATTGCCTTCTTAAATGGTCGCCTAGATGAAGACATCTATATGGCGCAACCTGAGGGGTTTGTGAATCCATAATTCCCAAATCATGTATGCAAACTTCAAAGATCCATTTATGGATTGAAGCAAGCATCACAACAATGGAATAAAAGATTTGATATTGAGATTAAAAAGTATGGATTCACTCAAAATCTTGATGAGCCATGTGTATATCACAAAGCTAGTGGGAGTGATGTAATTTTTCTTATTTTATATGCCGATGACATATTGATCATGGGAAAAGACATTCCAAGTTTGCAAAAGGTTAAGGCATATGTTGGAAAGTGATTTCCTATGAAAGATTTAGGGGAAGCTGCATTTATTCTTGGAATCAAAATTTATAGAGATAGATCTCAGCGATTGATTGGATTAAGTCAAAATGCTTACATTGATAAAATATTGAAGAGATTCAATATGCAAAATTCCAAGAAAGGATATTTGCCGATGCGAGAGCAACATGGCTTAAGCAGCAAAGTTTGTACTTCAACACCTGCAGAGGTGGAACGCATGAAGAGAGTCCCTTATGCTTCGGATGTGGGATCTAATATGTATGCGGTGAAAAGTAAAAGGCCTGATATGGCATTTGCTCAGAACTTGACCAATCGATATCAACAGAATCCGGGTGAACTTCACTGGACTGTAGTTACGAATATTCTTTAAGTACCTTAGGGCTACTAAAGATATGTTCTTGGTATATGGGGGAAATCCAGATACAAAACTTGATGTTACAGGTTACTATGATGCTTCTTGGAAAGGTGATAAAGATGATACGAAGTCTCAGACGGGTATGTCTTTGTCATTAACGGAGGAGCTGTGGATTAGAGGAGCAAGAAGCAGAGTACATTAGCGATGTCTTCAACAGAAAGTGAGTACATAGCTGCTTTAGAAGCTGCAATGGAAGATGTTTGGATTAGGAAATTTGTTTCGGGGCTTGGAGTAATGCCATCGAGTCAAAGACCTATAACAATGTATTGTCACAACTCAGCTGCAATTACATTTGCCCATGAACCTGGAATCATGAAAGGCACCATACATTTCCCAATTAAACATCACTATGTTCGAGAACAAGTCGAAATAGGTGAAATCGAGTTACTCAAAGTTCACTCAGATGAAAACTTAGCAAATCAACTAACAAAGCATCTACCTGGCACTAAGCTTTGTAAGCATGCTGAAGGCATAGGGTTTCGTTTAGCTGATAGTTTCATGTCCATTTGTGATTAGTATTTGGATAAAGGATGTAATGTACGATTATTATTTTAACGAAATAAAATATTGTTTATTTTTATTTATCATTGTCTTAATAATATATCCTGTATTTGCATGTCTAAATCTATGAATAAATTATTATTCTGAATTTTCCGTTGTTGGTTAGAATATATTTGAAAGTATATTGATGCGTAGTCATACCAATGTCACATGATATTCAATGAATTAAATATAGGACTTATCCCAACTTCATGATTTCACATTATGGGGATTGTCATTAAAGTGAATCATGTTTAAAAGTTATCCTCAGTTTTCAAAAGAAGTTACAAAATCATTTATTCCCAAAAACGCTCCGTTTTCCAAAATTTATTCTTTATTCTACTTATTACTACTAATTTTGGAATTTTCATACTTCATACTTGTGACGGTTTGCCGACTTTCATTATTTTACAATAATTTTTAGGGTCAACAAGTAGAAACACTTCTCATGGAAAAGTGACCATACGGATAAAAATCGTCATCCTTGATTTTTCACAAGCTCTCAAACTAAGCGTACAAAAGAGATCACAGCTTATCTACAACTTAGATGCTTACACTACTCATAAAAGTTACTTGTGGAAACCTCTTACTCCCATGTCCTAAGTTTTGTATCTCAAGATTTTATTTTTGTTGAGAAATGAAGTTCTTCATATTTTCTCGTTTCAATACTTTTAAGTCCGATAGAGATACCAAGTTTAAACACTAAGTAGTTTTTCATTTTCTCTCAAGAACCACTGCAATAGAAATTCGTTCTACATCAAGGAATTTGGGTACATACAATCTCAAATATAAGTTGCGGAGTACTACACGTGCACCTCATGTGTCTAATTCAGAATAATCCACATGCACCTTATGCGCCAACAACTTTTATACATAAGCTCTTAATCGATACAACTTTCACTTTTCACTTTTTTCATTTTTTACTTTTCTCATATTTTTCACTTTTTTCATACTTTTTTCTTTCAACATCAATGGAAGCTTATCGGGTAGCTCCAAAACCACATACATAACCAACTTTTGATTTTTTTCATTTTTGCTCGTATTTTTGATGTTCCTTGATATGTACCCAACTTCTAAAGCGAAGATTCTCTTAAGAAAATAAGAAACTAAATATTATCCAAACCTAAATACCACTAATTAACCTAGAACATCTATTATATATTGGTGTGCAATTTTGCGGGAGTAAAAAGCCACAAGTACCTCTCATGAGCTCTAAAGAGAACCACTACGCCACGTTTAGCATCTAACTTCTAAATAAACTCTATCATTTCTCGCTCTTCGCAATTTAAGATTCCAAGTAATGAAACCAGCGAATACTTAGCCGATAATCAGCCACGCATATATAAATTCAGTTACGAAAACTTTCAAATTCTTGAAAAAGAATTCGCGTTTTTTAGCTCCTTATGTAAAAGACTAGGGAAAGCTTTTAAGCTGCGCATGTATAAACTCAAGTACGGGAACTTGCAGATTCTTAAGAAAGAATTCGCATTTTAGAGCTCTTGGTGTACAAGACTAGCACAAGCTTATGTGATTATCATTGGTTAAGGAAACAAGCTAGGGCTCAACACGCCCGGTCAAATCAAAATTTTTATTCCTACTCTCGCCAGCAAGAAAGTCAACAAGGTGTCAAAACACTTATTCAAACTTTATTATATTTTTTCACAACTTTTTCAACTTCTTCTCATTTTTTTGTGCTTTTCATGACTTTTTCATTCATTTTTCTCAAAATTTTTGAAATTTTTCAATTTTTTTCAATTTTTTCATTTTTTTAGGAAAAACGGAGTTGCAAGAGTACATGACATAGTGAAAAAATGCAAGGTCAAATCGAATCGAAGATTCACCCTCCCCCGGACTAGAATGGAACATTGTCCTCAATGTTTTACGGGTAAAGGCAATCTTAACAAAAATTCTAAGGCCATTTATTAATTATGCCAAAGAAAACGTTAGTCGATAAGATTTTTGGATATAGGATTTCCAAAAGCATCGATGAATGAGACTCAAGTGGAGAAAGAAAATCATGACGAGCACGAGAGTCATCATAAATCGCGGACAATCCTGAACAAACATTCACAAACGACCACAGAACACAAGAATGGGAGAGGCACCCCCTCCTCACGTTATTTGTTAGAAATAAGAAAAATAAGAAGATGAAATGGATAAGCATGGGTTGCCTCCCACGAAGCGCTTGTTTTTGTACACCGAGTCACATGAGCTTGACTCGATCCCTGAATTAATTCGTCCTTGGGGAAAATCCGTGGAAACATAATCTCACTCGAGCTTTCATTCAAAATATTGGATAAACATTTGAAATATGTTAAAGTTCCACCCCGATAAGATAACCGATGGTATTCTAATAGTGAAAACTATTAGAAATGATACCAGGGTCAAAAATAATGTCCTCACTCCCGACGGAGTGACGGAGAAGAGAAATCACACCAAATAGGATAAATGGAAAGAATGTCATGATAACAATCATGAAAAAGTCATCATCATAAAAAGAAGACTTCATAATTGTGGAATTATGAATGTTACAATTCAAGCTCATTTGAAAAACTTTCCCGGGTAGGATGGGATATAATTTAAAAAAAAACTCTCATTTTTAAGAATGCCACCCGGGTCATGATCATTTTCAAGATCAAAACAGAAATTTTCATACTCTGGATAAGAAAATTCACCAGAACACTTTTTAAAATCACAATCAATCTTATCAAAACAAAACGAATCATACTCCGGAAGTGTAAAACCCAGAAACTTTGAATATGTGAAATACCCAAAATACTCCTATAATTTTAAACTTTTGAAAAGACGAATAAACATTCAAGACGTAGCAATATCTACTAACGTAAGTAATTTAAAAACTTTAATATACAAACAATCTACGTTTATGCGAAAAATAAACTTCTGATAACTAAATTTCGTCCCACACGTCTTAATGTTTCATGGACCGAATTTTTGTGTAAATAATGACGTACACTTTATTTGATAATATGGAAACACAATTGTGATAAAATCTCTTAATCATGATCCCCTTGATTTCAGATCAATCACCTATGATTATGACTCAACCACATTTAATCTTGACAGCCTTTCTATACTTGTTTTATCATAAACGACTCATGACCTTTCACTCATTTTGATGCTAGACAAGATATATAGTTTCCTAAATCCACACATACTATACTTTTACACAATGAAGATTGAACTAATTTCCTCTTTTAGATAAGTCTTAGGAAATCGTTTGGCAGGTTAACAATATCACATGCACACCTTTTCCAACATCTTCACAATACATACCCTACATATAATATATATTATACGGTTTCCCTGATTCTTTTCCTAAAAATAATACACGCTTCTACCTCATGTTTCCTGTCAAATAAATCCTAAAAGCCAATGCACAATAAACAAGAAAACTGTCTCCTTTTTGTTCTCCAAATCAGGAGGTACGAAAGAAGTGGAAGAAAGGCCTGATCGTAGGTAGATACTAGGTTCGAAAGGTGTTTGTTCGTGGGGTAAAGGTTGTACGAGGTGGGTGTTTGGTTGGCTTCGACTGGTTCACTTGGTGTTCGAATATTGCTTGTTGTCTTCCTACGTACCACGCATCAAGGGTAAGCTATCAGCCTTGTTCGATTGGTTGTCTTCTTGTTTTCAGTCTCAATATGTTGTCTGGTGTCATTTGTTTAATCAGCTAGCATGCATTCTCACTATTAAACAAATAAAATAATGAAACTACAACCTGAAAGATCGACTATAATATGTATACGAGGGTGTATTTTGGTTTTTCCTTTGTGGGTTGACATAACAGTTTTCTTTGTTGTTTCAAATGGGTAAAAGACCACATAAAATTATATGATTAACTCGCATAAAAAAACAGCTTGGATAACATAGATAATCAACTAGATAACATGTATAATCTACTAAGAACACGCATGCTTGTCTCGGGTTGCTTTCTGAATTGTATAAATAACAAGTATGGGTTAACTTGTGTCTCGTGAATGAATTGTGCGACGAGTATAAGGAGCTATTTGGTATATGCATGGCGTGAGTAGGAGTGTTCATATATCAAATACAAATCATAAGTACTACGTAAGGAAAACTTTTCATGTGCTAAGATGATATCACATTAATTAAGATTATTAATAAATTATGAAGACATGCATTATGAATCTGTTTAATTCATGAATAATGGGAAATCAGTTTTGTTTGCTAAATTGTGTCGGGTGTGAATATTTTTTAACGTGGTCAAAAAGAGGTTAAAATGTATTAACCTAATCGCAGTCTAAAATGATGTCGAGAATATGTTTATATAAATTGTGAACGACGGAGTACTAAAACGGTCATTTGATATAAATTTACGATATAAACCTTAAAGTTAACGTGCTACATATTTAAACCTTATAATATGATAATTTTCAGTTATAACCCTAAACTTTACTAAATTGACATATTTAACCCTAAACTAGTATATTGCTCATTCTAATCCTTAAAGATTATATAATTGTCATTATAATCCTAAAGTATTAAATTACCATTTCGGGAACTTGCTAAATATTAAAAGTTACTTAAAATGACTAAGTTACTTAAAGTGGAAACTTACTATAAATGGAAGCTTACTATTTTTGGAAAGCTTCTATAAATTGAAAGTTACTAAAAATGGAAAGCCGACTAAAACAAGTAATCTTATTTAAAACAAGCATTTTAATAATAAATCAATCATTAATTCATGTAGATTGCTGAAGAATGGTGTGACTTCTTATTCGTATGTTTTTGTTGGCGGTTTAAGGTACATATATTCTACCCTCTTTCAGTAAGGGTGCTTTCTCTATCATGACTTTTAATCTTGATCTTTGATTCGTTATAAGATTCACTGAGCCATTGCTATGTTCCCTTATGCTTGATTCGTTCATTATGATTCTTGATATGATATGATCCATTTGATATATGATCCTCATTCTTTTGATACTCCTCTGATTATGATTATGCTATAATATGATTAGGATATGCTGCTATGATTTTATGTATGATGTATGTATGTTTCGTTCCCTTCTTATGCCTGAGTTTTCTAACTATCCATGGAGGTACCATGGGCGTGTCATCGAGGCATCGATGGCATCACACTTTCTATGGACGTGTGATTGATCAACGGCGTCCCCATTTGATATGATATGATTATGCGCGCTTATGATATGAGTATGCTGGATTATGTATGTATGTATGAGGGGAGTATGGATGCATCCTAGCACTTATGTTTATGTATGATTATGTGTATGTATGGTGAATGTGGGTAGGTGCTTCTCTACTCCTTCACAGCAGAGCTAGCTACTGCATGTGGTACCGAGAGGTCTCCCCTCTTCGTATCCTTTGACATGTGATTATGGATTATGTATGTATGTATATATGAGATCTGTCAAGTACCTTGGCAGGTCGGCTCGTGGCTTTCCTATGATTCGTTTGTCCATTCAAGTACCTTGTTTGGATGCTTCTTTGTTGATACGTGCTCATTACCTTTCCCTTATGATTATGCTTATGTGATATATCTTTGATACTTCGTTTCCCTTTGACTTATGATATTCGTTCATTTGTTCGTTAATCTCTTATGCATTTGACAGATGATATTCCTTTCAGCAGAAGCTTATGTTGTCCTGTTTTTCATACTTATATACATTTCTTTTATCCGTTTGCTTTTGTTATATATCTGTTCACTGGGCCTTTTAAGCTCAGCCGCATTTCCTTTCCTGTGGCAGGTTTTAGGTTGGAAGCTGGGTTTGGGTGAACAGAGAGTATAGGAGCTTTAGTAGACTACCCCATGGACTAGAAGCCCATTTGATCTGGACTAGTTTTTGACTTGGATTAAAGTAGACTTTGTTTATTTTGTATTTTCTTTTCTTTTATAGTTTTAGTATTTCGTTTATACTTTTAGATTTTCCTTGTAATCTTTTGTTTTAAGTCTTCCGCTTGCGTTGTATGCTTTGTATGCTTTGATATGTCACCATACTGTAGCGCTCCGGACCCATGTCGGGTTGGGGTGTTACAATTATCGTATCGGAGATAAGGCTGCGACCTATAGTACCTAAGTTATCGCCTATGAGTTTTGGACCCTTAGGTTTTCACCTTAGAAGCTTTAGGAATAACTTTGGAAGGTTTTACTTTAAATTTCTCCCCTTAAGAGCTTTATTATGACCGGTGAGGATTGGGTAGATATATGATCAGGCCTTGGTTTTCTTTCTTCCATTTTAATCTGATTTAAGCCTTTGCCTTTCGTTAAGCTTTTACACGATCATTCGTTTCGGAGATTTAGAAGACTTATCAAGATTCGCAACATGTGTTTAGGATGCTTGTAGACTTCGTAGTATGCCTTATAGGTTTCTTTATCTAGAGTTATCCTTTTGAACTTCGATCCTTGATTCGTTTAACATTTGTTTAGATGCTTTCCGCTCATTCGAAGAGTCACGTATGTTTGAATCCTACGTGTTCGACACATTCTATGACTTCTCCTTACTTTTGATTTGATATTATTATGAATATGAATTTGTTGACTGATCATCGAGTGCTAACAACTATCATATTATATTTGTCATCCTTGACGATTCGAGAAACTCAAAAATCTGCACCATGGTTTCCTAACCTGATAATCATTTATGATCACATTTGTTTTGTAAGCTCGTGCATAAGTCCCTCACGGTAGTGTAGACATTTCATTGATGAGACTCGCCTCGAGAGTTATTCGGATTACTTGGAATGTTCGTCGTGTATTCTTGTTATGTGTTTCTATTTTGTTCGTGGAGGAGAATGATGATAGCATGAAGTTGTGGATTGATTTTTGGAAGCTGAATCGTGGCATGTCTTGTCTGAAGAATGAAATATTCTTAGAAATTTATTTTCGTATTCGTTGTGATTTCTATGAGCGTTGTGATGCCAATTGTATTGGTTATTACTCCGACTGTCCCTATGAAATCGATCAATCGTGTCTTTCATGAATACTTGGACAATTTGTCATACTATGAAATTTTAGTATATTCAAAGACAAAAGAGAAACACGAGGATCATCTTCATATTTTATGTCGATATTTCTGCGTTAGAAGAAGCTCTATGTGATATTTCTCGAAGAGTAACTTTTGTTGGAGGGGAGGAGAGAAGAAGTTTGAGAAGCTGAGAAGAAATTTGATTCTACCCATGCATGAAGAAGCTCAGGAGCAAGGCGGTGAAAGATTAGCTATGATGGATGATGGAAGGAAGCAGTTTGAAGTGATGCCCACAGTTTATCGACTCTATTCATCATAGTTGTACTAATATGTATAGAGTCTTGGAGCAGGAAATGGACGAGATGGTATGAAGACGATGGTGACTACATCGGTGATTTCCACACATAGGAGGAAAGACAAACAAGTAGAATTATAGTGGAGCTTTGACTTGGATGGCTTGCTAGGAAGATTGGTAGAGATTCTTTTCGGCCGAAGATTATTCAAGTTACATGGCCACCTGCAATGATCGTGGCACAGAATCACATTTTGGTTTACATTTACAAAAGAGGTATAGAAGAGTTAGACATCTTGACATTGGAAGAAGTTTTGGTTCGCGACGCTTTAGATCCAGATTTCATTCCTATTCGTACAAATTATTCAACCTATTTGGTTATGCTTTATGATACGTTTTGATACTCTGAATTCGTGATTTGGAACATTGGTATGAATATGTTATCCCATCTCCCTATGAGACTCCTGGTATGTTTGATGATTCGACTTGTGCTTCTATGACTTTGGCCAGTTCCTTTATACATTCAGAATTTGGTAGGAGTTGATGAAGATTTATCGCTTAGTACTATCTCTATGTTTGCCTCATAGGTATATGTGTTTAGTGTATCTCCATGTAGGATTCCAACTATCATCTTTCATCTGTCATCTTTCATCTATCATGTGTCATCTGCTACTCATTTGTTCGCATTCGTTGGATTTGATTCGTTATGATTTTGGAGCGTCAGGATTGAGTCATGAGAAAATTTTGGTTGTGAAGATTCTTCTGGAAGAACCTCCCCGAGCGTGAGATTATTTGTGACGATCTTTTGAGATTTGCTACGTCTGCGTCTAACTTTGCGATTTCTATTTCGTGGACGAAATTTTCTTTTTAGAGTGGAAGAATTGTAAAACCCAGAAACTTTGAATATGTGAAATACCCAAAATACCCCTATACACTACTACAAAAAGTGGAAATATACACGCTTATTTTTCCACACTTTGTAAAGGGTGGATTTTTTTTTTGGTTTTTGTACACGTAAATAAGTGTGTGAAAGTAAGTGACAACTTTATGCGTGTAATAACTAAAGCTACGTAAAAAAGCGTGGGTAAATAAATTGGGAAAAAATTAGTCTACAGCCGAAAGCGTGGCAAATATTTTCATACGTGTCATCTCTTTTCTATATTGGGACAGTAAAAAGCGTGGCAAAACTTTTCATACGTGTCATCACTTTTATAAAAATCCTCTCATGCACTTTACTCTTTCTTCCACTCTTTTATAAAACTTTTCATTATTTGAAGCAGATAATGCATACCTTTTAATGGGTCAAAATCAAGATACTTTAGTTTCTCATAAAAATCAAATTGAGTACTCTATCTTCCACTCTTTCAAATCCCCTAATTCATAAAAATCCACTTTTTCATATCGCTTTTCCATAAATATCCCCTAACTCACTTTTTCTGTTACATAAAAATCACCTAATTCATTCACTATTCGATTCACTATTCATTCACTAATCAGAGCTTGTTATAAAAATCCTCTAATAAGAGCTTGTTAATTCATTCACTATTCATTCACTACATCTGATAGTTCAAATCCCCAAATCAGAGCTTGTTAATTCGATTAATCGGAAGCAGTAGAGCTTGTTAATCATGTGTTGCAGCGGAGCTTGTTAATCGGAAGCAGCAGAGCTTGTTAATCGGAAGGTAGGGTTTGAGCTTGTTAATCGGAAGCTAGGGTTTGAGTTGTTGCAGCAGAAGCTAGGGTTTGAGCTTGTTAAACAGTTGCGGCAGCTAAGGTATAAACAATTTATACGCGTTTATTTAAGTATAATATCTGAATATGCTTGTGGAGTCGATTTAGCGAGTATTTTGTTTTTTGAAAGTGATTATGTGGTATGAATTAATATGTGTAAAATGACTAGGTAGAATAGTGTTTGGATCTGCGTTTAAGTCGTAATAATCGGATAGTCGTTAGAGTTAGTTTTAGTTGCGTCTGTTGGTGTGTTTGGTGAAACTAGCTAGTAGTAGGAACTAGGAAAGTAGGAAGCAACGGCGGAGAGTAATAGCGTTTATATTCTTAGAGTAGCATTTGTAAAACAAAAAGTTTACTAGCTTTTAAAGAAAATTTAAAACGCTACTTACCAAATGCTAAAGGCAAAATAATCAGTCTTACTATGTTTAAACACTAGAAACTATTAATTTGTGATTTTTAAACACAATAGATTCAATGATCATTTTTGAAGCGGAGTGCCAAACAGTAACACCAAGGTTGTGTTTGGCAACGAGTGTTAGTTTTTGGATATTGTTTACCCACAATTTGTTTAATGGTTAAATTAAGGTTTCTGATTAAGCTTGTTTTTGACTCTATCACTAAAACACAAGATAAAGTGAGTGTGGGAGCAGTTGGGCATCATTCTCAAGTCACTTTTTTCCTTCATTTGCCAATTTTATGTTCATTCATCTCTCTTTGGTTTATTTATTTCATGCTATAACCTTTTTTTTGTCTTTACTCATAACATTTTTGGAATTTAGTAATAAGTTTTCAATTCTAATGATTTTAGGCATTGTATTGGAAACTTGGTAAGTATAAGCGATGGATAAAAATTGGATTAATGCTCTGATTAAAAGCAAAACTTTTAGAGACGGAGTCGAAAATTTTATAAGTTTTGCTCGTGCTAGAAGTATAAGAGGATTCATCAAATGTCCATGTAATAGATGTTGTTGTCTCGGTAAACCGTTAGATCTTGATAAAGCTCATGCCCACATATTGCGCTATGGGTTTTTACCTGGGTATAAAGAATGGACTGTGCATGGAGAGCATACTATATCTTTACCACCATCTCAATATAGTAATGTTAATGTTGAGGAAACTTCTTTTGGTCAAGAGGATATAAGAGGTTTGGTTCGTTATGCGTTAGGTATTAGTTCTTTGCCTTCGGATAATGCCGAATCAGGAGATACAACGTTGGAAGGAGATACCGGAGAATCTACGGAAAGTGGTAGTCATGGTGATGAGGGTCTTTTATATAAGAAGTTGTTAGAAGAATGTGACAAAGAATTGTACTCTGGTTGCAAGTACTCAAATTTGTCCTTCACTTTACGTTTATATCACATTAAATGCGTTGGTGGAATATCCAACAAGACTTTTAGCATGATACTAGAACTCTTGAGGGATGCATTTCCACATCTTACAACGTTACCATCATCCGCCAATGAAGCAAAAAAGTTAACTAAAGATTTAGGTCTAGGTTACGAAAAAATCCATGCGTGCCCTAATGATTGTATGCTTTATTGGGGTGACAGGGTGGGTCAACAATCATGTCATGTTTGCAAAGCTTTGCGATATAAAAGCGATGAAGTGATTGTAAGTTCTAAATCACGCAAATCCAATAAGCCGGCAAAAGTTTTACGTTATTTTCCCTTAATTCCGAGACTTAAAAGGTTGTACATGTCAGAGAAAACAGCAAAGGATATGAGGTGGCATGATATTGGTAGAACAAAAGATGGAAAATTGAGGCACCCCGCAGATGGTCTTGCCTGGAGCGCATTTAATGATCGATATTCAGAGTTTGCCTCGGATCCTCGGTGTGTGAGGCTTGGCCTGGCTAGTGATGGTTTTAATCCGTTTCGTACAATAAGTACAGCACATAGCACATGGCCAGTGTTATTGATTCCTTACAATTTACCTCCTTGGATATGCATGAAACAACAATCATTTATTCTTTCATCTATTATTCCTGGGGAGAAAGGTCCTGGCAATGATATTGACATATATCTAAAACCTTTAATAAAAGAGCTCCAATCATTATGGAAGGGTGTTGATGCATACGATGCTTTTTCTAAGGAACATTTCAAACTTAAGGCTTCCCTTTTGTGGACTATCAATGATTTTCCTGCATATGGAAATTTATCTGGTTGGAGTACCAAGGGTCGTGTAGCATGTCCAGTTTGTGCGAACTCCACTGACTCTAGGTGGTTAAAACATGGAAAAAAATTTTGCTACATGGGACATCGAAGATGGTTAGAGCCGAATCATGGTTATCGATTTCTAAAGGAACGTTTTGATGGTACAATAGAGAATGAGGGTCCGCCAACTCCACTAACAGGGTCAGATGTTTTGAAACAATAAAGCGGAGTAAGATTTAAATATGGAAAGTCTAAGAAAAGGACGAGGGAGGATGTTGGTTCAACAAGTACTCATACAACAGAGGCAACACATAACAACCAAGGTGCGTTTGAGAGTACAAATATCATCATTGAAGAAGATATTGACGGTGAGAACCAATTATGGAAGATGAAAAGTGTATTCTTTTATTTAGAGTATTGGGAGCACAATTTACTTAAACATAACTTAGATGTGATGCATATCGAAAAGAATGTGTGTGACAATATTCTCGGGACCTTATTAGATTTTGATGGAAAGACTAAAGACTATGAAAACACCTGCAAGGATATCGAGGAAATGGGAATTAGGCATGACGTTCACCTTATAAATCGTCCTAATGGAAAGCCGTACTTACCTCCAGCATGTTATACGATGTCTAGTGTTGAGAAGTCCAACTTTTACAATTGTTAAAGGATCTCAAAGTTCCTGATGGGTATGCATCAAATATTTCGAAGGGTGTAAGCTTGAAAGATCATAAAATTTCAAATCTTAAGAGTCATGATGGGCACATCTTAATGCAAGATGTTTTGCCCATTGCTTTACGGGCATCCGTGATTTCAAGAACACAATCTCGTGTAGTTAAAGCAGTGACTGAGTATTGCTTCTTTTTCAAAGGGTTGTGCGCAAAAGTTCTTGATCTTAGTGAATTAGACAAAATGGAGTATCAACTCGTGCGGACATTGTGCGAATTGGAGCAGTTATTCCCTCCTAGTTTTTTCACAGTCATGGTCCACTTGACTATCCATTTGATATCAGAGGCAAATCTTGGTGGACCCGTTCATTACAGATGGATGTATCCGGTTGAACGGTACTTTCTCTTTCATACCATTAAGTTATGCATATTTTCTTTTTACCTTGTGGTGTATCCGGTTGAAGTCATATGTTCGCAATAAGGCTCAACCAGAGGGATCAATTGCAGAAGGATATACCAAGGAAGAGTGTCTTACTTTTTGTTCAAGGTATTTTGAAGGTGTTGAGACTCCATTTAATCGCCTTCTTAGAAATGATGAGAATGTTGTCGGAAAAGAAATGTACATGTTCAATTCAGGTGGTCGTAAGTTAGGTAAGGTTGAGATTCTTGAGGTTGATGGCAAGTCTTTAGCTCAAGCACATCGCTATGTGTTACTAAACCATAGTAAAATTCAACCTTTCCGCGAGTAAGTATTTCTTTTAGCATATAATTATTATATCTAGTAAGAAATAATGCTTCGATAAAGTCTTAACATTATGATATGCTTCCTGTAGTTATTTTTTGAGTGAAAAACAAGCTCTTAGGAATAAACCCATGGAATCAAAAACTATAGAGAAATTGATGGTGGAGGAATTTCCATGGTGGCTAAAAAACCAGGTTAGATCTATTGATTGTTATATACGTTTCCTCATCTACGAGGTGCATTAACTAATAGTGATGTTAAATAATGGTAGGTTTCTCTCTTAGAAAAGGATAATGTAGATGAAGAAGTGTTATCTCTTGCTATTGGTCCGAATATTGTTGCTAAGCAATATAAAGGCTTTATCACTAATGGTTATAGATTTCTTACAAGGTGGCGTGAAGAGTTTAAGAAGACACAAAATTCAGGAGTCATGGTGGAAGTTGAAGGAGGAAATTATTATGGAAAACTTAAGAATATTATTGAGCTCAAATATTATCGTGGATACAAAATTGTGCTTTTCCATTGTGATTGGGTCGACAATAGACTTTATAGAGGGCTAAAGAAAGATAAAGGTTTCCTCTTGTGAATTTTTCTAGGGCATTGATACACACTGGTGAAAATTTCAAAGATGATCCTTTTATAATTTCTACTCAAGCAAGACAAGTGTTCTATATAGAGGATTTAAAAGATGTTGGATGGTCACATGTTATTATGACCAAGCCAAGGGATATATATGACATGGGGACTAATGTAAATAGAGATGATGGTGACTCTTATACCCAATGCATGCCTTGTAATCTTCCAATAATGGATGATGTGAACCAGGAACCTCGTTGGCTTCGTATGGACACTGAACTCAAAGATGCTCAATAATGATCAATACCTATTCGCTATTGGAGTTCATGCATTTTATTTTATTTCTTGTGTTTTATAGGTCTGTGTAATCATTTTTGTTTTATTGGTTAATATGTTGTATATTTGATGTTTTTTTAACTCTAGTTTGATTTATTTGTTGAAATAATGTTTTTTCGTTAATGTTAATTTGATTTGATTTGATCGTTTTTGCAGGGGAAGAAGGAAGGTAATGCGGTTAGATATATAACAAGGTCACACAAGCTGTTAAGTTCCACTTAAAGTTTTCAGGTTTTATTCATTTCTTCATATTTATGATTTACTCGGTGCATTTGATACTTAAGTGACTAAACAGGAAATTTTGATTATAGATATATTTTAATCTCATAACTTTGCTAAAAAAATCCCTTAAAACTAAAGCATATGTAGGACTTAGTTCCGGTGTTTGATTATAGAATTTAATTTTTTTAATAACAATAACAATTCAGAACATTTTAAGTAGTTTTAAGTTTTGTAGTTTAATGTAATGGAATTCGTAGCAGTAAGTATATATAGCCTAATAGAATTTGACATCATTGTTGCAATGTATAACAAAGTTTAGGGAAATTATTATGCCTGCACCAAAGATCCGTAGTAGTTTCGGAAATACAGAGTTTAGGGTCTGTTGTGTATCAACTTTTTATAGTCGGTTTAGCGGAAAAAGAATGACTAGGAAAGGATGGAAAGTACCCCGAGTTCACAGTCTGTTGTTTTGGAAGTTATATATAGAACTTTAGTAGTGAGATATGTCAGCTAAGCGGAGTAGAGAAGATTACCCGTGCCATTAAATTGTCAATTTTTGGTAACTTATCCAGGTGTATTTTGTGTAACTTATCCAGGTGTCCGTGTTGGCCTAAGTTATATGGACAAATCTAAATTTAGGAATGAAAAATCCCCAAATCACTTTTTCACTATTCCGATTTTATAAAAATCCGTTAATCAGTTAATCGATTGAGTTGTTAAATTCCGTTAATCAGTTAATCGATTAAGTTATACGGCTTATTTGATTTTCGGCTTATGTTTCATAAGCTCACTTTTTGTGGCTTATTTTTAAGCTTGACGGCTTGTATAAGTTTATTGTGACATAAGAAACTTATATAAGCTGAAACGGTTCAAAATAAGCCACGAAAATTGAAACATAAGCCCAAAACCAAATAATCCATAAGCCTATTATTAAAGTGTATTCATATGTGAAGGAAATGTAGTCGTTTATTGTTGAAATGTTTTTTTTCTTTCTTTTTTTTTTTTTTTTTTTTTTTTTTTTAAATTAGATAACTAGAAGAAGTTTGTACTTTAGGACATGTGAAGGGCTTTAATACCATGTACATGATCTAGATAGCTGGTTTAGATTGTGTTTTGTTGACTCTGTATAATGTATATATTCTCCCTTGAGATAATCTGATAGGGTGTGCCTTCATGGCATCTGTATGTTATACTGTCGGTAACTCTTAGCACTAGCTGTTGTACCAGGGTTCAGAATTTCACATGCTAAAACGATTTTTAAGTTGGTAAAGGATTACTAAATTAGAAATTTGTTTATGTCTAGAAGCTAAACTTGAGGGACAATTTATTTGTAGAACAGACTAAGATTCCAATATGGGCTAAGCTAACTAATATACCTTTGGAGGCTTGGAGTTGTTATGGAATGAGTATTCTTGCTAGTAGTCTAGGTACTCAAATTATAATGGACAATATTACTACTCAAATGTGTAAGTCTAGTGTAGGTAGGGCTGAGTTTGCTAGAGTCCTTGTTGAGTTTGAGTGTGCAGAGTTGCTCAAAATGTAAATACAAACAGAGCTAGGTGCTGCATGTATCTAATGTACCAGTTATTTTGAATTTTAATATAGAACTTTTGACCAGGACTCAATAAAATGTAAGAAAGATCAATGCGCCACTATCGATTCAGAGCATCTTGGTACCTTTAATCAGTTTGTCCATGATACCTTTAATCATAGAGTTGAAGCTAAAAATGCTACAAATCAGTTGGAAGAAAATGACTTGTAACTCGATACAATGCTACATTTACCTATTATAAATACATACATGGCAATAAAGTCAGACTTGAACATTACCGAACCGGCCATGTTACTCTATATAAAGTTTAACCTTGTATAGAAGCATTTGTAACTGTAGAGCATAATGAAATCAAATACTACTGAACTAACCATACAAGGTCATGTAGCTAGCTGGTTTAGATTGGTAAGTTATATGGCCTAATAAATGTAGCATTGTATAATGCGTGTACTTTAGAATGAATTTAGGAATGAAAAGCTTGTATTTTGTGTAACTTATCCAGGTGTCCGTGTTGGCCTAAGTTATACGGACAGATAATGATGGAATTCTGCATTATGTTATAGGATGTCGACTATATTTGTTAGGTATCAGTATATGAATATATCTTTACGGGTATCTGTTATACAATTTAAAGTCTGTGTTAGTGGCTAGTTGCTACCGTTGTTGTAGGTTAATGGAGTACTGCTGATTCTTGTGCCACTTATACCTTAAGTTCTTAAGGTATAAACGGAATTAAAAGTTTTGAAACCTGAAAGTCGAAAAAAGAGATGGATAATCATTATATATCTGTTGGTCATATAATTTCTTCATGTAAAAGGCCATATTTCCACCTTAAGATTTGAACGATAACTAGATGAACCTCTTACATAGCCTTTGCACGGCTATTCAGCTTGTTATACTACCACTATATTTTCATATAAACATACATATATACCCTATACAGAGATGATGGTGTTTGTTCTGTATATCATATAATGTAACTATGCATTTACCATCACAGTCCACTTGTATCTGCGCGTCACGTGTAGCAATTTTGACCCATTAAAAGGTATGCATTGTCTGCTTCAAATTTAGGTGATAGGGATATATGTGTGCTTGTAGTTTGATTTTGAGGAAACCAGGGCATGTCGAAAGTTAAGGTGTAGCTTTTCTTGTTACTGATTTGTTTGAAATTCATGGTCAAAAGTCAAAACAAAGAGTGACTGCTGAGACAAGTGATGTTGCCTAACTCAATTTGGCGATGATTAATTGATTATAAAGCAGAATTATGATATTTATAAATGGTACTGATGTAGTATCATTTTGATGTAAAGTTATGTAAGCCTAACGCAAATGCATCATCAACTTTAAAGTTACAGGGTATGTGGGTGTAAGTTATGTAGCAACTAGCAAGGCCAGTATGGTACCCTACCTCACGGTTTTGTTCTTAATATGCATCTATGTTTTGCATCATGTGTGACATGTGTTTAAACTAAATTGTCAAATTGATAGCAGACCTGTAACATAGAATAACATGTACAAAGAATGACAGACCTGTAACATAGAGTTAATTCTTTGCATATTATTGTACAAACATGCTATACATTTCAAGTAACTGATAATGTTGATACAGTTTCCAATATACTAATCATATGTTTGTTGCATTTGATACGGTTTCCAAGATGTTCGAATCTAAAAAAACAATGCAGCAACATAAAAGAAAACAAAGTCAAATGAGTCGACAAGCCTTTGAAGCAACTGCTCGACCTTCATTTCCTACACATATGTAAACTGCTGGTCAAGCAATTGACAACACCAATCACCCATCATCAGCCCTTCAAGAAACTTTTCGACTTTCATTTCCCACACATGTGCAAACTGCTGGTCAAGAAATTGACAACACCAATCACCCATCATCAGCCTTTCAAGCAACTTTTCGACCTTCATGTGCCACACATGTGCAAACTACTGGTCAAGCAATTGACAACACCAATCACCCATCATCAGCCTTTCAAACAATGGTTCGACATTCTTTCATTTATAATATGCGCCAAAACTCTTCATCTTCTCTTCAAGCATCTGTCAGACCTTCTCTTCCTTTAAATCTGCACCATAATTCTTCTTCCTCCTCATCCTCTTCTCATTCACAATCATTACAATCCCAACCTGTACACGAGCCAGTTATGCAACAATCTTCATCCACAAATTCTCTTCTGAATGATGATCAAGATCTACCTGATGCATATGAACTGAATCTTTTGACGGAGGTTGAGATCATAGGTAACTAAACTCATGTTGTCAATATAAATTAGTCATGCATTTGTAGATTATATTCTAACATGTATGATACTTATAGGTGGGGATGGAAACATTTTTAGGATACAAAAAATGTGTGTAAAACAAGTTTACAAGCTGAACGAGGGTGAAAAGGTGTTGGTTCATGTTAATCCAAAATATCAGCTAATCGGTAATGCTGGGGGCTTGTGTCAAAGATTTATGACCTTACTCCTCAAAGAACCCAACATATGTCCCCCGAAGGCCAAGGACTGGAAGGAATGCAAAGAACGTTGTGGTGTTAGGCTTCTATTAGAACTCCGGGTAACACATTTTGTTAATTGTCCATAAATTCAGTGTTAGGATGATAGTATTATCGTTATAGTTTGACTTTCATTCTTCATTTAATGTTCTTTATTGATAACTTTGGCAGCGGAGATTCAGCATACCTCAAAGCGATAATGTAGACAAGGTTCTTTGTGATATATTCAGAGGGAAGCGTAGAACCTTAAAATATAGGTTAAAAATGAGCTTGTATAAGCAAGCTGCGAATAAGCTGAATGAAGTTAATGGTGTGAATGAACTTGGTGCTCAAGAGACTGCTTATTCAGAAGATGAGCTTTTGGAAGCACTGGATTTACTCGAACCACCAGAAAACTTCCATGACCACCAATGGCAAGTGTATAAATATTATTTTCGAAAGCCGATAGCAAAGGTATTAAAATTTTCCACTGTATTAAGTAACTGCATCTGATTCCTTATCTGCTCCTTCTTTGTGAATGTGCGATATGAATTATTTGCAATTTTGTATCAAAATACTTGATAAGCAATCCCGTTAACAGTTGTTTAATTGGTTTTTATGATTCTTCTAAATTAGTAAATAACGTAAAAAAATATATTTAAGAACTAAATTATATTAAAAACCTTCAATATTATAGTCTCTCTCTGCCCTTCTGCACCTATGGACTAAATTATAGTCTCTCTCTGCCCTTCTGCACCTATGGACTAAATCTCTGCCCTTGTGGCTTCATCCTTATTGCATTCCATCCTTCACGAGTTCACGTAAGCAGTAAATCTACTTCACCAGTTACTTAATGGTGTTACTACATTAATAGTTTCAAGTAAATGTGAAGATTAGGCAATATTCTGGCCCGAGCTAATGCTTAATCAAGCTTCAAGTTTTGAACGCGATTATCAAACCTGATACAGATACACGAAATTGATAGATTAAGCATAATGCCCATGGATTCATAGAATAATTACTCGCAGAAGTAAAAGCTAATATCTATATCCGTTTACTGTAATCTATATCAGCTAATGAAGAGTGATACTTACAAACAGAAAGTGAAGATTCGACACTGTTAATATAGGTACTTATTCTAAATATAAACTCAAGATATAAAGAATAATGATGACGATTATAAGTAATAACTGTCCAAATAACAACTTTGATTATATTCTTAACAATGGAAAGTTTTCCTCATCCTTCTATCCATATCAGTTTGTGTCCGTTAAGGATATAATTTAATCCAAAAACTGTGCATTGAAGTAAAAGATGTTAAAAGATAATCAATTAGATATCTTGACTTGTTTTCTGTAAATGTAAAATGAAAAGGCTGGATTGTTCTAATTTGATCTCAGCTTTTAACTTTTACTATGTTCGTTTCTACATAGTTAAGAATACCAAATATCAAAGTATCCTTGAGAGGTAAGATACTTACGAGTTAATTTCTTTCATCACAGGTAGACAAACAAATGTAGATACTTTAACATTTTCAGCAGTAATACTCATTTTGGAAACTTAAAGAAGCAACCATGTAGACGAAAAACGTCAGCAATGAATATAGGTTTTACATCTCATGTATTAACTGGCTAGATACTACAATCACCAAACTGATCTCTTTTCCTTCACAGGGATCTATAGAACTTGTATCTATAGTTATTCACTTATTTGTATAGCAATATATTTCTGATGTGGTGTCCTGAAATGCAGAAACTAGCAGCATGTGGGAAGAAAGCACGGCTTGACCAAGCCCATACTCACACTAGTGGTGCTTTTAGTTTCGCGCGAAGAGATCATGAATTTGTGAGTACCATTTAATCTTGAAATTGTTATAACTCATATTGTTATGCATTCTTTGATATTCTCTATCTAATATACAGAAAGTGACAAATAAAAGATCACCGAATGATGTTGAGAGGTTTCACATTTGTTATAAAACAGCGGACGACACATATATTCAAGAAGCAACAGTAGAAATGATGGTATACGCATATTTGTTTATATATATATTTTAAAGTTTTATACGGCATGTTTTGATTTATGAAGTTAAAAGCCTATGCATTATTTCAGGCTCAAGCAAATAGAGAAATAGAAAGAAAGAAGTTAGAGCTAGGAGGCCCTGAAGGAAATGTTGAAGATGACGTAGTGGCAGAAATTGCTAGGAATGTTCTTAACAAACTTATCAGAGATGAAATACCTCATTGTTTTGGAGCTGGTGCAACAAAATCTCAAATATCCAAATTCAGTTGCGATCTAAGAAAGATGAGGGGTGAGGTTATAACAAATGAAAACCGTGTTTTGTTGGAGAAATTACAGACTCAAAAAAACAATTAGAGACTCAAAAAAACCAATTAGAGACTCAAAAAAACAACTAGAGAATCAAAATAAGGAAATAGAGACTCATAAAAAGCAATTAGAAGTTCAAGGTTTGCAACTCAAGGATATGGGACAAAAGCTCAATGACCTTTATGGAATGCTCAAAGTTGTTGAAACTGCGTTTCCTGGTCTATATAATGGTGCGTCTACTTCTGGTGCTACTGGTACATGTGACAAACAGGTGAGTGGTTTATTGTTTATCGCAATATTTTTTTTCAGTCCCTTGTTTGAAGTATTTTATGTTTATTCTCAGCCCTCTTTTGGCGCATCACCACTTCTAGATCACTACCCGGGTATATATTTTAATGTTTTTAAATTTATATTTTTGTTGATGTTATTATGATGCTTGAACAGTTTCAAACACCCCCCATAGCTCTCAAAGATTAGGCAAACTGATTATGATTTGCTGATTTTTTGGGATCAAGGAAATTAGCTTAGAATAACAAGGTATAAGCTTAAAATTTCATGATATAAAACTTATTTAAAGCTTAAAATTTGAATCATAGGACTTAGGTGTTTTTGCTTAGTTTTGTTTGCTCAAAATAGTTTTTCATACTAGTATTAAGTTTTTCATACTTCTGTTTCATTATCTGTTGCACTATTGGATCTGTGTTTCTGTGTTTCTTTGGTGTTTGAGGTATGAGTTTTAGCTTCATTTAAGCATATTTGATCATTGTTGATTCTGAATTGGTGGATTGGATTGGTAGGACTCTGAGTTATTGGCTAGGAATATTGAAGCAGGTTATAATAGGGTGTTTGGGATAGAGTTATTTGCTGGTTTTACTTGTGTTACAGAGGTTGTTATTGGCTTAGACATTACTCTTAGATTACATTTAGGCTTAGTCAAGCATAATTTAGTAGGATTATCACATAAAAAGTCAAATTAGCTTTTCATTATTCATAACAGTTATTGAGTTAAGAGATTTAGTTGCATAGTCTTAAATTTAGTTGCATAAGTTGAAGTTTTAGCTTATTTTATTCATACATTAGCTTAATACAACATTTTCAGTAAAATTTTAGTAATCAAATTTCATTTTAGTCAAAGTCTCAGTCAATTCAAAAAGTCAAAGCTAGTTTCAACACCAGGTTTTTTACGGATCTTTGATAGCATTTCTAGTGTTTAATTTTGATTGGAAATACTTTTTAAAAGTTTATTTGTAAAGTTTGGCAGCTTGTGAAGCATAATCAGAAAGAAAATTTTGGTTTGGATCTTATTTGCTTATTGGAAATTCTGATTGAAGTTGACTGTTTGGACCAAAGTTTCCCTTGCTCATCAGTTTTTGTTCAAGTGGGGTTGGTTTGAAAATGAAATCTTGATTGGAGTTTGGTTGCTAATATTAATGCTTTATATCATAGTATATACAGATAGTAATCAGGCCGAACTCAAGATTTAAGCAAGCGGGTGAAACCCTTGACTCGAATTGGAGTGTTGCTTTGTCTTCAGGATTTGCTGATATCGTCTTTAATTTAGGAATCACCCTAACAACAATCATTTACTGATCTAGGAAATTGACCTCCTTCAACAACCATTTTTGCTCCCTAACATGTAAAACCCAATCCTGCCCACATCTCATTAACCTCAATAATTTTTTTTTCATTATTTAGGAGGTTCTTAAAGAAAAAAGATCAAAGCTTGCAATGGATACTTGAAGACGTAAGATTGACGAAGCTAGCAGATTTTTAAGACGTAAGATTGACGAAGCTTGATTTGAAATCTTTTATATCATGAAATCTTTTGTATGTGTAGAATATGCAGAATATACAGAACTGTATATAGATCTATACCTTCTCTTTTAAGCTTGCAATGGATCCTTTCATGGTCTTTTATAGATCCTTTATGTATCCATAAGATTTGCTACAGATTTGAATATGAACCACAATATGCAAAATTGTATTTTTTTTTGAATTTGTGCATAATTTTTTTTATTTTTTTATTTATTTATTTTTTTTAACGTAAAATTATGAAAATAATGACATTTAAAAGCGTGTACTTACAAAATTTTTGCCATGCTTTTTAGTGTGTGAATCTTTAAAATCTTTTCCATTATTTTTTCATTTGTGATGTTTAAAAGCGTGCACTTTCAATTTTTGCCACGCTTTTTGGTGTGTTCATATTTTAAAAATTTTCCACCATTCTAACCGTGGACTAATTGATCCATTTCCCCACACTTTCCGGTGTCGCTATTTACTAGTTTCTACATGCTCAACTGTGTAAAACTATTTGTGACGCCTAGATTTGACACGGTACTTTGATGTGTGTACTATTAGTTTTGCCACACTTGACGCCTAGATATGCTCTAATCATTGTGTAAAATTAACCCGTTTGCTGTAGTGATAATTTTAAACTTTTGAAAAGACGAATAAAGATTCAAGACGTAGCAATATCTACTAACATAAGTAATTTAAAAACTTTAATATACGAAAAATCTACGTTTATGTGATAAATAAACTTATGATAACTAAATTTCGTCTCACACGTCTTAATGTTGCATGGACTGAATTTTTGTGTAAATAACGACATACACTTTATTTGATAATATGAAAACACAATTGTGATAAAATCTCTTAATCATGATCCCCTTGATTTCAGATCAATCACCAATCAATCACCTATGATTATGACTCAACCACATTTAATCTTGACAGCCTTTCTATACTTGTTTTATCATAAACGACTCATGACCTTTCACTCATTTTGATGCTAGACAAGATATATAGTTTCCTAAATCCACACATACTATAATTTTACACAATGAAGATTGAACTAATTTCCTCTTTTAGATAAGTCTTAGGAAATCGTTTGGCAGGTTAACAATATCACATGCACACCTTTCCAAAATCTTCACAATACATACCCTACATATAATTTATATTATATGGTTTCCCTTATTCTTTTCCTAAAAATAATACACACTTCTACCTCATGTTTCCGGTCAAATAAATCCTAAAAGCCAATGCACAACAAACTAGAAAACCGTCTCCTTTTTGTTCTCCAAATCAGGAGGTACGAAAGAAGTGGAAGAAAGGCCTGATCGTAGGTAGATACTAGGTTCGAAAGGTGTTTGTTCGTGGGGTAAAGGCTGTACGAGGTGGGTGTTTGGTTGGCTTTGACTAGTTCACTTGGCGTTCGAATATTGTTTGTTGTTTTCCTACGTACCACGCATCGAGGGTAAGCTATCAGCCTTGTTCGATTGGTTCTATTCTTGTTTTCAGTCTCAATATGTTGTCTGGTGTCATTTGTTTAATCAGCTAGCATGCATTCTCACTATGAAACAAATAAAATAATGAAACTACAACCAGAAAGATCGACTATAATATGTATACGAGGGTGTATTTTGGTTTTTCCTTTGTGGGTCGACATAACAGTTTTCTTTGTTGTTTCGAATGGGTAAAAGACCACATAAAATTATATGATTAACTCGCATAAAAAAATAGCTTGGATAACATAGATAATCAACAAGATAACATGTATAATCCACAATAAACACGCATGCTTGTCTCGGGTTGCTTTCTGAATCGTATAAATAACAAGTATGGGTTAACTTGTGTCTCGTGAACGAATTGTGCGACGAGTATAAGGAGCTATTTGGTATGTGCATGGCGTGAGTGGGAGTGTTCATATATCAAATACAAATCATAAGTACTACGTAAGGAAAACTTTTCATGTGCTAAGATGATATCACATTAATTAAGATTATTACTAAATTATGAAGACATGCATTATGAATCTGTTTAATTCATGAATAATGGGAAATCAGTTTTGTTTGCTAAATTGTGTCGGGTGTGAATATTTTGTAACGTGGTCGGAAAGAGGTTAAAATGTATTAACCTAATCGCAGTCTAAAATGATGTCTAGAATATGTTTATATAAATTGTGAACGACGGAGTACTAAAACGGTCATTTGATATAAATTTACGATATTAACCTTAAAGTTAACGTGCGGCATATTTAAACCTTATAATATGATAATTTTCAGTTATAACCCTAAACTTTACTAAATTGACATATTTAACCCTAAACTAGTATATTGGTCATTCAAATCCTTAAAGATTAAGTAATTGTCATTATAATCCTAAAGAATTAAATTACCATTTCGGGAGCTTGCTAAATATTAAAAGTTACTTAAAATGACTAAGTTACTTAAAGTGGAAACTTACTATAAATAGAAGCTTACTATTTTTTGGAAAGTTACTAATTTTGGAAAGCTTCTATAAATAGAAAGTTACAAAAAATGGAAAACCGACTAAAACGAGTAATCTTATTTAAAACAAGCATTTTAATAATAAACCGATCATTAATTCGTGGAGATTCGCTGAAGAATGGTGTGACTTCTTATTCGTATGTTTTCGGCGGTGGTTTAAGGTACAGATATTTTACCCTCTTTCAGTAAGGGTGCTTTCTCTCTCATGACTTTTGATCTTGATCTTTGATTCGTTATAAGATTCCCTAAGCCATTGCTATGTTCCCTTATTCTTGATTCGTTCATTGTGATTCTTGATATGATATGATCCTTTTGATATATGATCCTCATTCTTTTGATACTCCCCTGATTATGATTATGCTATAATATGATTCGGATATGCTGCTATGATTTTATGTATGATGTATGTACGCTTCGTTCCCTTCTTATGCTTGAGTTTTCTAACAACCCATGGAGGTACCATGGGCATGTCATCGAGGCACCGATGGCATGACACTTTCTGTGGAGGTGTGATTGATCCACGGCGTCCCCATTTGATATGATATGATTATGCGCGCTTATGATATGATTATGCTGGATTATGTATGTATGTATGGGGGCGTATGGATGCATCCTAGCACTTATGTTTATGTATGATTATGTGTATGTATGTTGAATGTGGGTAGGTGCTTCTCTACTCCTTCACAGCAGAGCTAGCTACTCCATGTGTTACCGAGAGGTCTCCCCTCTCCGTATCCTTTGACAGGTGATTATGGATTATGTATGTATGTATGTATGTATGAAATCTGTCAAGTACCTTGGCAGGTCGGCTCGTGGCATTCCCAAGATTCGTTTGTCCACTCAAGTACCTTGCTTGGACGCTTCTTTGTTGATACGTGCTCATTACCTTTACCTTATGATTACGCTTATGTGATATATCTTTGATACTTCGTTTCCCTTTGACTGATGATATTCGTTCATTTGTTCGTTAATCTCTTATGCATTTGACAGATGATATTCCTTTTAGCAGAAGCTTATGATGTCCTGTTTTTCATACTTACGTTTTGTTTATTCGTTTGCTTTGTTATATACCTGTTCACTGGGCTTTTTAAGCTCAGCTGCATTTCCTTTCCTGCGGCAGGTTTTAGGTTGGAAGCTGGGTTTGGGTGAAGAGAGAGTATAGGAGCTTTAGTAGACTACCCCATGGACTAGAAGCCCATTTGATCTGGACTAGTTTTTGACTTGGATTAGAGTAGACTTTGTTTATTTTGTATTTTTTTTTCTTTTATAGTTTTAGTATTTCGTTTGTACTTTTAGATTTTCCTTGTAATCTTTTGTTTCAAGTCTTCCGCTTGCGTTGTATGCTTTGTATGCTTTGATATGTCACCATACTGTAGCGCTCTGGACCCATGCCGGGTTGGGGTGTTTCAGGAAGAGAGATAAAAGTAAGAGAAGTGGTACTGCCACTACTCGTTTCTTTCGTATGATCGATATCAAATTGAAAAACTTCATAAACCGGATAAGAATGATCAGGACGAGAAGTGGGATTGCCACTAATCTTCTCAGTCGTATCAAATGAAAAACACTTATAATCGGGTAAAAGTTCCTCGAGCTCGGGCTCCAAAGGATCTTCAATCGTAATCTCAATCTTCTTCTTAACTTTATCCGGAGGGATTGAAGGTTCATCAATTAACAAATTTTCAAGAAAAAGAGTATCTCCCTCTGAATCAAAGTAAGATTCATCAATCTCAGAAAAAGGAATCGTATTAATAGCAAGGAATTCATCGACCTCTTCCTCAAAAGAATCATATTCCTCAATCAGAGGAAAAGATGGGGAAGAGTTGGAGACGATCGATTTCAAGAAATCATCAAAGGAGTAATCACAAACATCAACACTTTTAACAATATATTTCTTTGATTTTGAAGCATCGGCACGAAAAATCATATATCATCATCATGTCGCAAAGTCAAAGTATCCTCAAAATGATCAACTAGGGCTTTTGCAGTTCGCAAAAATGGTTTCCCTAGTATAAGAGGAACTCTCGGATCGGCCTTGAAATTAACAACAACAAAATCGGCTGGGAAAGTACACGAATTCACTTGAACAAATACATCTTCAACAATTCCGAGTAGTTCATAGATTGATAACGGCATAAGGTTAATGCTTGCACCTGAATCGGCCAGGGCATTGCAAACCTCTTGATCTTTCAACGAACAAGGAATGAGAAACTTTCCTGAATCTCCAAGCTTCTCGGGAAGCTTTTTGAGAAGAATAGCAGAGCATTGAGCATTAATAGTTGTTTCAGCTAACTCAAGCAATTTTTCTTTATTACTTATGAGATTTTTAAACATTGAAGCAAACTTTGGCATGTAAACAAGAGTATCCATGAAACTGATGTCGAAGTGCAATTTTTGAAAAATATCAAGAAAATTTTCCATTTGTCTCTTAGATTTTGCATGGAGCTCTTCATCATTAAACCTTGACAGGTATGAAAGTTTTGATTTGTATTTAGCACTTTTTCAGACACGACTTTTTCATTATCTTTAGACATTTGGACAACCGGAGGTTGGACGTTTTTAGTACCTCCGTTATTAGTAGGAGGAACCGGATCTTTTGTCGCCTTGGTCTCACAGTCCACTACCTTAGGAGGAGAAGAAGAAGAGGTAGTAGGAACCGTGGGTCCATCATATTTAACACGACTGCGATTCGTGATCGCCTTAATCTCACCCCTCGGGTTCACGATCGTGTTGCTTGGAAGAGAAGTAGTGCCCGAACCTGAGGGTCGATCATTTAAACGTTTGTTTAGATCACTAATTTGATTAGCAAATAACCGTGTTGTTTCTTCTTGTTTTTTCATAAAAGCTTGGTTGTTCTGAAGCAATTGCTTAATCAAATCATCCGTGGGTGTTTGATTTTGAATAACACCTTGATTTTGATTATTATTGAAATTTTGCCCACGGTTCTGAAAATTTCCATGATTTTGATTTCCATGATTAGCATTTTGAAAATTCACAGGATTTCCATAATTTCCTTGGTTTTGAAAATTCCCTTGATTCGGGCCTTGATTATAATTTCCTTGAAAACCTCGGTTTTGATTGAATCCTTGATTACGATTTTGAAAACCATTATTAGCTCGACTCTGATTTAGATTTCCTTGATTATTACGATTCTGCACATTATGATTCTGATTGACTTGATTTGGTTGATCTTGAACGGGTGGTCCAAGATAATTTGTGGAACGGTAGCTGAGAAGATTTCGATCTCCTTGAGGTGGGTAACTATTGTTACCCGTGTTTGCAGCATACGCGTTCTTATGAGAAAAGGCACCGGTTGCCGGACATTCATAATACAAATGAGGACCACCACAAGTCTCACAACCATGACTAACCATATTGACTTCATGGTTTTTGGTTTGATCTTGAGTCATTTGATACATTCGAAGCATAGCCGTAGACATATCATCGAGCTTCTTAGTAATGGCGGCAAGCTCGGAATTATACGAAGAATTATGAGTCGCGGTTGATCTCGTTGCCTCATTCCTCACGGCTGAGGAATCCCAATAATTGTAGTGAGCCGTCATATTCTCGATTAGTTCGTAATAATCTTCAGGACGACGTTTCATAAAAGTACCTCCGGCTGCTGCATTGATCGTGTCACGATGTCGTAAAGTCAAACCATTGTAAAACGTATTAATTATCGTAACAAGAAGCATATTATGGTTTGGACACCGATCATGTAGGATACTCATAAACTTAGACACGTGTGGTTTATGTGATTTATGGATCGAATTAGTATAGGAGTTTAGAGAGATGAAGTAGAGAGAAGTTGGGAGACTTTCTAGTGAGAGAAAGAAAGAAAGATTAGATTGAATGAAGTGAAAGTTCCAACCCCTTCCAAGCTAGGGAAGGGGTATTTATACTTACAACCAAACGCCCTCTGAAAAGGGCTGTGGAGCGAGCTGACAGTGGGTAAAGTGCGATTTAGCGCCTAGGCGCGCCTCGACCTGACTCAACAAATACTAACTAATACTAAACTATGTTCTAACTAATATGATAAATACTACGAGCTACAATATGCTAAACTACACTCGGGGTGACCGAGTCTTCTTATGAATAATCGTATTCCTAACAATCTCCCCCTAAGGGAGGTCACCCCGGAAAATAAATATTGAATCATAGAATTCAAGTCTTTGATGACATCTTTGGAGCTCATAGCCTTTTGATTCTTCATTGTTGAGATCTTTGTGCTTTAAGTGGAAGACTCTAGATGACACCTTCAATGTGATGGATGATCTTTGGAAATAACATCAGCGGCATCATCCAAAAGAATGTTTGAAAGTTATCTTGGAGTAGTAATGTCTCCATGTGATATGAACATCTTTATGTTGGCATGCTCACACTTTTCAGGATCATGATCTTCTTCATCAGAGTTGAGGAAGCACGGTTGAACCCCATTCAATGATCATGATATCTTTTGAGTTATGAAGTTGAAGTGTGAGCATGTGTTGATGGATCAGCATCTTTTCAGCAATCACCCGCAACCGTTAGAAATTCCTGCAAGTAGACAGTTAGCAACAAATCATTCGGTACTTATAGGTTTAGAATTAGAGACCGTTCCCAATCGGCAAGCCCCCGAGAGGACTTACATGATCTACCTAAGTAAATCAACGATTGGGTGAGTCGCTGGAGATCACTCCACGACGGTTGACCGTTTGTAACCATCGTGACCACTAATCGTAATTCACAAGGAATTACCTAAGGGACCTGCTTTCAGGGCTGCTTGATGTAGACCCTGGCAGGAATTTCCATTCAATCACTGGGAATTACAATAGTAACTTCCCTCATAAATGTTTTGGCAGATTGCTAAGATCTGCGTAGGACTCATAAGTTTACCACTGGTGTCCTTAATGTTGAACAACCAGGGTAGAAGTAGTACGTGTTCCTATGATATCTTTGTATGCATCTCGAGGCTCTAGACTCAATAAGTGCATTTGGTTTCCTATGCGGAGATTAGGGAGAGGTCTCCTGCTTCAATATCAACTATCTCTAAGAGATATATCGATAGATTACACCGGTTCCCCATGAGAATGAAACAAGTTCTTTTAAGAGAACTTGAGTGGCTAGAAGGTTTAGTGCATTGCGTCACTGGGTCCATGACGTCTTATCTTCAATACCGATGTTGCCCTAGCAACCTTCGGTAGATTATGAATTGAACCTGGTTTCTGCCCTAAGGTTGAATAATTGGAGGGATATTCCATTTCACCATTTCTCATTTCATTTCTTTTTAATTCTTCAACCCCTTCTTTCTCCATTCTCACATTTCTCCTTTTTTTTCATAACCATACCTATGGACTTTCTAATACTATCTATTTGGTATTGTCCATGGGTAGATCCCTCCGGCTCTGGCGGATCATATGACGGTTTTCCTAACCTTAGTCACCTTATAACTTCATGACTATCCTATGTTGCCATATACCAAATCATTGAAAATTCTCTCAATATGCTTATGATTAAGAAACGCATTTTATTAACACATTGAGGGTTTTGTCATTTTCAAATGCTCCCCCTTAACATGTGCTCATAAGTATTGATTTGAAAATTTGCACATGTCGGGAAGAGTTGCACTTTTGAATTGATCTACCTTGAGTGAACATGGCCGGGCATTCGAGACACGCTTACATCATTAGTTAAACTAGCTTGAAGTTATTACCCGGCCCGATCAGATTCACACAAGGTTTCTCGAAACGGTACATTCTACTTAAACTAGTCCTCTTCGAGACACGCTTACATCACTGGTTAAACCAGCTTGAAGTTATTACCCGTCCAGGACTAGTCCTTTCGATTCAGGAAAATTGTGTTTCGTCAATTCATGAGTCAAGACTGAGATGCACTCATATGAGATGCAAGGATCTTTTTACACAAACCATTTTGCCCCCCCCCCCCTCAATATGTGCAGTGATGTACGAAAGAGTTTGGCACATGGGAAAGAGCATATTTTTTTTGCAGGTTCAAAACATCACATTTTAATCAGTTTTTCATATTTAAATCACATATTCTCCCCCGATGAAAAATTTCAAACCAATTGAGATTTGTGATCTCAAGTGATTTAAATAAGTTTAAAGTTTTTGGAGAAAGATGTGACATTTTTAAGAATGACTGATTTTGAGACGACATTTTGCTCCCCCTCAAACCTTGAGAGAGTATGTTATGTGTTAGAGATGATGAGTTTATAAGTAATTGTGAGTTTAGCGAGAAACTCATGAAAAATTCATATACTAACACATAACAATTTCACTTAATCCGCTGGAGTTATGCAAAAGGATCATTGTTTTGATGATGTATAGTTTTTTGAAATCATTCTCCCCCTCAATCGATGACACATTTTAAAATTAAACATTTTGCATAAAGTATTAATTTTTATAGCATCGATTGAGTGGTAAATTTTAAACAACTCTTCAGTTTTGTTTGATCTTCAAAAACCATGGTACCACCAAGTTTGGAGCAAATACTTTCCCGAAGAATCTTTGAAGGAAAAGTATTTGAGATGTAAAGAAGACTTCTCTTCTTTTACCAGAAATGATGCACTTAAGCGTACATCAGATCAGAAAGGCAAGCATATAAAGTAATTCATGCCTTTGTTAGGAACAATCGTCTTTTTGGCGATGAACTTTCCCCAATACTAAGACCGGGTTGCTATTTGAAGTAATAGCAAACCATCATTTTGAAGTCCGGGTTACAGCCTGAAATGACTGTAAGCCATAAGATTAAATCCGGGTTACAGTCTGAAGTAACTGTAAGCCATTTAGGCATGTTTTGAAAATCTTTTGAACTTCTGTTCGAACTTCATTTAAAGACCCGTGTCATTATTGAATGACATTTCTAGGTCCGTAAATGTTATCGATGCCAGAAGACATGCCTTAAAGAAACTATTTTTGGTATTTTTTAATTTTCTGATTTTTTATGGATTTTTTTTGTTGGTTTTATATATCTATATACATTTTGGTATAATATATGTACAAGGATACAATTTAGTTTAAGAAGATGTTGACATGAATACCGAAATGAGGATTTCGTTCAGCTTGTTGTAGAAACGTGTAGTCAACATCTCTTAAACATTCACCACCAAAGCTTTCGAGGCTCTAGAATAATTGTCTGAGTGTAGAGCCTTCTCGATGCGCACCTTTGGTAGCTTCCCCCCAAACCAACAATCATCTTCATGAGACCACTTCCCGCAAGTAGTTGAAGTGATGCAAAAAGTCTCATTGTATGAAGCTCGAAAACCCGAAGACAACGACAACACTGAAGTAACAAGGTGAACCATGGATCATCTCTGCGGTTATCAATCCCGGAATGTAAGATGAAGCCCGATCACATGACCCTGTTGTACGTCCCCAATGTACACATTACTTTTTAGTTTGGAGCAGTTGTTTATTCAGGGGAATAACATATCGACATCTTCATTTCACCGATTGCTTTCCAGTTATCTTACACATACCAAGTCAATCCATATTGTATGCATGTATCCAACACAAGAAGAAATGATGACACCAAAGTTACAGGTTGAAGCACTGATCATCTCTGCGGATATCACCTCCGGAATATATGATTCAGCCCAATCACGTGAACCTGTTGCGCGCCTTTGATGTACACAAATCTCTCCCCTGATGGTTGCGATCTCATCAGAATCATCATACCATTGTGTACATGAAACATTAACCAGAAGAACTTTACCATAACTCTTATTAGCTCATATGAAGATGTCGATAAGAAATATCATCTCATGCTCCAATTTGTTCTTCTCATATTTCTTCCCACTGAAAGCTGAAATAGTACATACCACAAGTATCAAGAGACCACTTCCCCCACATGGTTGGAATGATACACCAAACGCCACGAGTTAAGACACTGATTATCTCTGCGGTTGTGACACTTGTCTTCCCGGCATAACTTCAATTAAGACGAAGTATTAAGTACATCACATGTACTCATTATGCATTTAGATGTATGTCTCCTTCCCCCTTGCTAGTTTTGATACCTCAGAATCAGCAACACATTTTATGCACACGTACTTAAAATCTTGTGAGAAGAACATCCTTTGACTTAAAGGGAACTGGTGAGAATCAACTGCTATAGAAACACTCACTAATTGGGTTATTACACCCTCCCAATTAGTAAGCCCATTAATAATCTTGCTCCCTCCCAAACTGACGGCCCGTTTGATATAACCTTGATGCTTGTTGAAGAAGTATCTCACAACTCTGCCCAGTCTCTTAACATGTCTTCAGTCTCTTAACATGTCATCCACAACGTAAAGTGGATCATAGACTGATAATCTGTAGCTTCTTCACGGGTTTGTTTGGGGAACGTTATGTCGACATTTTCAACCCACTTAGAATGCTTCCAGTTCTTTGATAAAAGCCCCAATGTACACAATTCTCCCTCCATGATGATGACGATATCTGGGAATCATCATAACTATGTGTACATAAATATATCAACTGGAAGCAATATACAAATCAATACCCCATGAGTAGATGTCGATGACAATTCTCTTCAACAATTCACTGTAGATCAACCCCTAATTAAACCTATTTACAATTCCACTGGCTAAAAATAAATGACCACGTATGGAGAAAAAACCCGATATACCAAACTAGAAACTGAAGTAGAGTTCTTCGCTCTTGTGTCTTAAGCTTGCACTAATGTTGGAAGAACAGTGTAGAGAATTTATGCTCCAAGCAAATCTCTAAGTACTCACTACCCAACCAAAGCATGAGACATTACCACCTCTTGCGATTATCCACAACGACACCGGCGTGTGACACTGAGTACAACAACGTAACTCCTTAAAGTGATAGTTAACCAGGTCTTCAACCATCCACCTCGACTACTGGAAACTAGATAAACCAAGTCTTCAACTTAAATCTCAAGCACGAGCAAGTTATCGTTGAAAGTCATACATCCAACCACCCCGACTTCAAGATAA
Source organism: Artemisia argyi (assembly GCA_030686995.1). NCBI lineage: Eukaryota > Viridiplantae > Streptophyta > Magnoliopsida > Asterales > Asteraceae > Artemisia > Artemisia argyi. The sequence continues at coordinate 41,579 of JARVZY010002247.1, forward strand.
ACTAAAATCATGCCTTTGTGAAAGTCAACTTCAATCTCAAATATGGGATACCCAATCAACTCGGTACTCACAATTACTCTTCCTTAGTTAGTGGAACATTAGGTGTTGGAAGAGAGGAGAGTCATTTCACGCATCAATCAACATGTATTTTATTCGCACTTCTCCCCCTCAAATATTGCATATGAGGATGCGATTTTTGATTGAACAAGTGAATAGAAATACATGTAGTTTATTCACACTTCTCCCCCTCAAAAATTGCATATGAGGTTGATCCACTGTTCACACTTCTCCCCCTCAAAAATTACATTTGACGATGCCATTTTTTGATCGAGTGGATAATAACAAATACACTCCGATGAAAGTAATCCACTTGAAGACTGAACAAGCGTGGAACGAATATGAAGTTTGTTGATGAGAATGGTCAGAAGCAAGAACATTTCACAACTACAGAAGATAAAGCGCACTCAAGCATACACTTTTCTTTTCTTTGATGAACGGGGCCTGAAGTGTTGTCAGCAGACGCCATAATGTTGACTTTGAAGACCGAGGTTTGAACTGATTTGATCAAACGTCATAGTCGATGAAGAACGAGGCCTGAACTGATGTGAACAGACGTCATAGTCATTGAGGAAAGAGGCCTGAACTGATGTATTCAGACGTCATAGTTGTGTGCATCAAAGTTGAGCTTCTTTAACCCCTGATTGATGAGATATCATTCTTTTCGGTAGCCAATCTCTAAGTCTTTCCTTAATAGGATTGAACGATGTACCTACACTTAAGTAAAGACTACCTGCACAGACATTGAGAGTTTGTTTGCATTTATATGGGTTAGCGAAATCAACATCAATACCATTTGGGGTTCCACTTTCAACCTTAGTTTTGCAATCAGTGAACATCTTTCTCATAGGTATCCATCTAAGACCAACAATCTTAAAAATTCTACTCGTCGGTATCCACCTAAGGAAAGTTCTAGGAGTGTTTGGTTTCTCATGTAAAGTGGAAGTCTTGTAGAGAGAAAACCTTTGTCCTAAATTAATCTTCCTACCAGCTTTCTGAGCATGACTTTTTGGTTCTACGGGCTTGTTGTGGTTTCTAGTCTTCGATGGTTGAACCTTAGCATGAGCATTCACTTCCTTCAGGAATTTTGTAACACAATTATCATGATTTGCCTCAAAACCACATTTCAGACAAGTTGAGCAAACAAAGTGTATAGATTCAAAAAAGGATCTAGGATTCTTTGAGTGATCTTCTACGGGAATCGATTTAATCGATACGTAACTACTCTTGGAAACAGGCAAATTCCTAGTCTTTTCATTTGTGGTTTTCTTAGTATCCTCTAGGTTGTGATTCTGAACACTGTTTTTATGACTAACATGTTCCTTTGGTCTCACAAATGACACACGCTTTGGATTATTCCTAGAAGCACTAGAGGCACTCATATGATAAGGTTATGCAACAACACATTCTTTTTCATTAGGTCTTGACTGTGAAGTAACTGGTTTTTGACAAAACTTGTTTTTCATCAACTTGGGAGGCGAACCGCAATTTTGAAAATTTTGGTCGTTCAGATCTAAACGCAGTCGGTTGGCTAATAACACTTTGTTTCCTAAGAGGTTGTGAAGGTGGTTTTCCCAAGATTGATGGTTTTGCAAACTTAGTGTTCACACTAATTCCATATAATTTTCTTAATTTATTTTTTAATGCAGCAATTGCAAAACCTTTTTCCTGAAGTTGAGCTTTGAATTCATCATTTTTGGCAATCAAAGAAGTTGTTTGTTCAATAGTCTTAATCTTCTTTTCTTTGATTGAATCATACAGATCTTTGTAATGCGTTTTCAAAGTCTCATTTTCCATAAGTAATTTAGCCACATTACATTCCAATCAGAGTTTCTTGATTCCAATGCATCAATGTCATGTTTAATATTGGCATCATTACTTTTCTCATGTATATTAATTCGAGTTTTCAAGTTGTTGATCGTTGAGTTTTTGGCTTGTAGCTGAGCTTTCAAATTGTTTATTTCACAAAATTCACGAAATTCAGGAAATTCTGGATTCTTACATGGTTTGATCATTTGAAGACTTTCTTCCTTTTGTTGTATTGATATTTCAAGTGAAATACAAGGTTTTTTAAGTTGTAGGAATTTGTTAGAAAGTTCATCATAAATTTCTTTTTCAACCATATTATTTGTTTTGAAAAACTCAGCCTTAAGCAAAGAACATTTAACTCGATCATGTTCAACATCCGGTCAATTTCTCCCTCCTTATGACTCATATTTGTTGAATCAGGATTGGTATTGCTATCAACCTTTTCCAACATATATGTGTCATAAATAGGTTCAGATTAATCAGTATGTTGTCGTTCACTAGCAGGGACATTATGTTGAACAGTTAAATGTACCTCAGTAAATGACACATGGTCATTTACTGGTCTGATATCTGCATACACACCATGTATGATGTAAGTCACTGAACTGTTGCCTGTATCATGCATATCTGACTTTTTCCCACTGGATTCTGTGACAACTGAACTAGCATCCAATGCTTTACTCGAATAAACCTTCATTTCCCTTGATTGGATTAGTTGTTCATTCATCGTGATGTCATACATTCGTTTGTGTTGTGCTCTTTCATCAATGTACTTCAAAACATTACTCATGAGTTGGAGTAGTGTTTCTCTGAACGCATCAACTTCAATTCCAGTGTAATTAGAAAAATACTTATTAGTCATTTGATTCTCAGTGAATTGTGAATCAATGAACGTTTGGAGTTGGTTGTTGATCACACAAAAGGCATCGTTGGATCTTTCTTCAGAAAAATTTCCTTTGTCAAGTTGTTGTTCAAGTTGGTCTAAATATTGAGTCATTTAGAAAGTGAAGGTTTGAACATCTTGACCAAAGAGTGATGTGAAAGCACGTTCATAAGCGAATGCACATTTGTATCCTGTTAAGTATCCAGGTCGTTCAAAGAGAACCTTGAGATGTGAGTGAAGTAGTTGAAAACATTCAATGCACCTTTCCTTTGCATTATCGGGCAATTTTTAGGGCTGATGAAGTTCTCTCTCAGAAATGACATAGACTGAAGTAGTAGACATGATGTGACCGTGCCTGGGAGCCTCAGCTATGACTGAATCCGAAGTGTTTGACATGTTGTAAATGTGCACGGGATTTTACGCTTCTATGATTTAAACCGAGAAATAGATTCTTTCGCGGGATTTTACAAAATAAAGAAGAAACCGTGAAACACCGAGGACTGGAGTTGAACTTGATGATCTATTGTTGGACCTGATGAACAGTTGATGGACTAAGTTATAAGTTGTTTAGTTGTGATCTTGGTTCGGTTGATGCAAGTTTGGTCTAAAAAATTTGGTGAATTGGTCTAAAAACTTAAAACCTCAATAACTTCACTCCGGAGGTGATTTGGGCCTCGAAAAATTCGTTTCAAAACTTTGTGGTGAAGCCTCACAATATTCAGCCTGTTCCGGATGTTTTGAAAGCTGATTCGCTGAAAACAGAGTTACGGTTCAAAAGTTATGGCCGTTTGAAGTTTTGACGTAAAAAGGTCAACTTTGGTAAAACTCCAAAAATTGGCAAATCACCAGATGACCAACTCGCTGAATCACCAACTCGCTGAATCACCAACTCGCTAGAAACACTAACTCGCTGAATCACTAACTCGCTGAATAACCAACTCGCTAGAATCACCAACTCGCTGAATCACCAACTCGCTTGAATCACCAACTCGCTAAGATCACCAACTCGCTAAAGTCATCAACTCGCTAAAGTCACCAACTCGCTAAAGTCACCAACTAGCTGAAAAGGTCAACTCGCTAGACGAACTTGCTACTACAATAGGACAAAAGGGTCACCTTCTAGCGTTTTGTCCTTATATCCCGAAATAGAAAACCGCCAAATCAATACACCCAACTCGCTAGAAAACCTATCAACCCTCTACAAAGAAAAACCAACTCGCTGGTAAGAACAACAACTTGAGGTGTATCAAACAACCACGAATCTGATGAAATCACTTAACCAAGAGATAAACAAGGTGCCTACAACACTTATAAGCATGAAAGTACAAGAAAAACACAACAAAAAAACAACTAATGAGATCAAACTAGGATAAAAAAACCACTAAGATAATTCGAACCATACAAAAAAAAACACAAAACCAAGCAACAAATCCGAGTATACAGAATCCTAGGATGAAACCATGGCTCTGATACCAATTATAGGATACTCATAAACTTAAACACGTGTGGTTTATGTGATTTATGGATCCAATTAGTATAGGAGTTTAGAGAGATGAAGTAGAGAGAAGTTGGGAGACTTTCTAGTGAGAGAAAGAAAGAAAGATTAGATTGAATGAAGTGAAAGTTCCAACCCCTTCCAAGCTAGGGAAGGGGTATTTATACTTACAACCGAA
>JARVZY010002248.1:0-17000 GCA_030686995.1 Artemisia argyi
GGTTCTCTTAGTGATTCATTTAGTGTTAACAAAGTTATTATTCCACACACTAGAGTTCCCATCCACTCTCTCTCTCTACTTACTTTCTCTCTCTAGGTTTAAGCTTGAATCATATGTGAAATAGGTTGTTCTACGGTCCTACAAGTGGTATCAATCGCCTAGGGATAATATAGGTTGTTTTAGGTTTGATTTGGTTGAAAAAACATGGTATAAAAGTGGTTGTTGTGATTCGAGGTTACTGTTCATCGCAACATATCGAGTTAGGTAATTTTCAGATTCTATCGAGTTTGGATTTTAAGTTCTATCGAGTTAGGTGCATTGTTTTTATCGAGTTTGGGTGTTTCTTTCGAGTTAGGATTCTGGTGTCTATCGAGTTAGGTGTAAATTATCGAGTTTGGAACTCAACTTTGGCGAGTTAGCCTGTCTTACCTAATCGTTTATCGAGTTAGGTTTATCGGTTATCAAGTTAGGGGGAAACTCTACCCAAATTTTTTAAGATTTATCGAGTTAGAAACTCATACTTATCGAGTTAGAAATTTAGCACTTATCGAGTTAGAAACTCATACTTATCGAGTTTGGGAGTTGTGAAACTTATCGAGTTAAGAACCCTACATGCACTTATCGAGTTAGAAGACATCTTAACATACCGAGTTACAAGTTTTCTAAGCTTATCGAGTTAGAGTACCAAGTATTATCGAGTTAGACCAGAAAAAAAAAGGACTTTTTTGGCGGGAAATTTTGAGTAAAATTTATTTTTCACACGAGACTAAACGTTCAATTTTTACGCGAGATTTAAATTTTGGTATAAGGTTGAAAATTTTGGCCCGAAATTCAAATTTTTTGGCCAAAATTCAAAAATTTTCGGTAAAATTTGGCGAAAAAATTTTCAAAACTCAAATTTTTCTAGTAACCTTAGAATTGGATTTTATAGTGATTTTCAAATTTTGTGAAAGAAAATTTTCAAACTCAATTTTTGGCGGGAAATTACGAAATCAATCAGATCAACCGAGAACGAACTTTCATCTTCACCAAAACATCTAATCTTCAACAACAACCTTTGTTATCTTTCAAAAGATCCTCAGAACAACGTTTCACTTTGAATTCAAATCATGGCAACTCAACAAGACATTCATGCTGCCGGTGCCGAAAACCGACCTCCAATGCTTGAAAAAGGTGGATATCTTCCATGGACAAGCCGCATGCTTCGTTACATCAAAACAAAGCCTGATGGTAAATTAATGATCAACTCCATTACAAATGGTCCATTCAAGCCAAGACAAGTTCAAATTGAAGGCAATCCAAATACAACACCTCCTACTCAACCATTCGTGCGTGAACAAACAGAAGCAGATTACACAGAGGAAGACAAGAAGCAGATCGCCGCTGATGATATGGCAATGCATTTAATCCAACTTGGATTACCACGGGAGATCTTTGCTGCGGTCGACAGTTGTGAAACTGCTCATGATATGTGGGAACGTGTTAGAAGGATATGTCATGGCACAGAGATTGGACAACAAGACGTTGAGAACAAACTTCTTACTGAATGGGAGAATTTCACATCCACCAAAGGTGAACAAATTGAATCATACTACACCAGGTTTTGCACGTTGATGAATGAGTTAATCAGAAACAAGTTGACACCTCGGCCAATTGCAACAAACATCAAATTCATCAATAACCTTCCAGAAGAATGGGGTCGTTATGTTACAATTGTCAATTAAACAAAGGATTTACACAAGGTGAATTATGATCAACTCTATGACTTTTTGAAGCAAAACCAAGCTGAGGCTAATGAAGTAAGGAAAGAAAGATTGGCTAAGAATCATGATCCTCTCGCATTAATTGCTAATACACCAACACCATTACCAGTGAACACGCAACCACCATCATCATCTTCCACTCACAACTACATGCAACCATCATCCATTCTACAACCAACACCGGTCTACCAACAACAGTTCTACCCACAACAACAACAAGTTATTCCACAACAGCAACACCCACAATTCCAAGAACCAGAATTCACTGACAATGATGAAGCTACTGCAGCATTGTCCCAAGCGTTTGCTTTTCTGTCAAAGGCATTCCAAGGACGTTATTCTACACCAACAAACAACAACCAAAGGATCTCATTGAACACTCGCAACAAGCAGTTTGCTCAGCCGAATTTCAATATGGGCAATGAAGGCCAAATGGTTGGAGTTTATGGGAATCAACAGGGATATCAGAATATGCAGAATGCAGGTCAGAATGCAGGGAATCAGAATGCAGGTCAGTTTGCAGGAAATCAGTATGGTCAGTATGCAGGGAATCAGTTGGGTTAGTTTGTTAGAAATCAGAGGGGTCAGAATGTTGGTAATCAGACAATGCGTAATCAGAATAGAAATGTTGCAGCTCCAGTAGTTGGGAATTTGGGAAATGTGAATCAGGGTAATCCGGTAAAGTGTTTCAACTGTCAGGGTGTAGGTCATATGGCAAGGAACTGTCCTACTAAGCCGAACAAAAGAGACTCAGCGTACTTGCAGAAGGCAGTGCTGTTGGCACAAAAGAATGAGGCATGATTTCAGTTGAACGCAAAGTAGAATGATTTTATGGCTCTTATAGATGACATGGAAGATAGAGAGGATATCGATGCGAACTGCATATTCATGGCGAATCTTCAGGAAGCTAAGTATGACACGGATTCTGACACACTTCCTGTTTATGACACCAATGCACCATATGAGGTATCCACTTTCAACTCATGTCACAATAATGATATATTTGATATGTCTCCTCATGAGGAACATCATTTTGAGAAGCAAGCACCCACTTATGATACATTCCTGGACACGCCAAGTAGTAGCAATACTCCTTCAGCGACTCCAGATGTGAATCATAATGGAGGCTTCGTTTCACAGCATGCTGTGAATGATGAGGAAACACGTGTTTTATTTGAATCATTATTAAATAATTGTGGTATTGAAATCGAGAAAGTGAAAAAGGTCAATCGCGATGTTAAGGCCGCGAATGCTAAATTGACTGCTGAGCTTGAGAGTTACAAAGAAAACGCTAAAGCTTGTGAGTTTCATAACAAAAGATTGTCTGAATTAGAAACTGGTTATCAAAATTCCGTTTCAAGGGAAAAACAATTGCAACTCAAGTTTGATACACTTGATGTTAATTCTTTCAAGAAGATAAAAGCTTTAAACGCGGAAATTTCTGATTTACAAAACCAACTTTCTAAACAAAAAACAGCTTATACCAATCTTGAAAAAGAAAGGGATGAGTTGAAAAAGGATTTTACAAAGAAAGAAGACAAACTTTTGGCCGAAATCGTAGAGTCAGAACACATGATTGCACATTTAGAAGAATTAGTGGTTAAGTCGGGTCAGTCAAGTCAAACAATGAAAATGATTTCAAATCAAACTAATCCGATTTACCATACGAAACATAAAGTGGCTCTTGGTAACAACACCCCCAGTAATCTCAAGAATGCTCAGCAAGAACAGAATGTTTTGTATAATGGTAATGTGATTTACACTAAACATGATCCTCCCGTCATTCGGGATTCTGTGCAAACGATAGAACATGTCGAAGAGAGCATTTCTAAAATGAAACAAAAGGATTTGAAACCCATTGATTACAACAAATTGAACAAAACTTTCGGGAATTACTTTTGTTCCACAAAAAGAACCATCTGTGTTTTCCATAAAACGACCATTCTCAAAAATGTTTTATAAGAAAGTAATTGTTTCAAAATCTCTTTCAAAAATGGAACAAATGTCTTCTAACAACACTTTTAATACAAGTGAGGCTAGAAACATTCTGGATGACGTTAAAAAGAGAATTCAAGAACTTCAAAACATTGTTGCTTCTAAAACTACAATCGATATTAACAACTGGCATTCCAGTTTTCATATTGAGCAGAAAAAAGTTTTTGAAAACGAAATTACTATCCCACTGAATAACATCAGTGCGAGGGTAATCCATTTTGAAAAAGCTTTCATAAAAGAAACGGCCGACTTTGTCAAGGACCACAAATCCCTGGTAAACGAAGCTAATGAAACTCGTGAAAACATGAATGTTTTGGAAAACCTAAATGATTCTCTCTTCGAAGCTGTTATGACCACTGACATTATGTCCATCATTTTACAAACATACTCTGTTCAAGACGATGAAAGACTGAGAGCTGAGACCTCCGATATTGTTTCCAAATATGAAAATGCTCTTATAAAGCTTGAAAAAGAAAATGTGTCATGTTTTAAACAACTTGATCGAAAAAAGGAAGAATGCAAGTATGACAAACTGTCGTATGAGCATGCTTTCAAGAACATGAAAGAGCAAAATGATCTTTTGAGGGCTCAGCTTGAAAGTCAAAAAAGGAAGGGTGAGGAAACTAAGTTTGCAAAACCATCGACTTCGGAGAAACCAAATGTTCCAAATATGGTTCAAAAACCAAAAATGTCTCTTTCACGGTTTGCTCCAAAAGTCGATGAGAAAAAGGATTTGACAAAACCAGTCACTCCAACACCCTTGCCCAAGAAAATTGAAAATGAAAAGATTGTTGATAAAGGAAAAGCGGTTGTTGAAACACCAAAAGTTCTAGCACCTAGCCTTTTTAGGATTAGTCCCACTAATGCGTCTGCCTCCACTTCTAAGACAAATGCGTGCAAAAAGGATAATTCTAAAGAGTCTAGTGATGCTAAAAAGGACAACAACATAAATCCTAATGTGTGTGCCTCAACTTCCACAGGATTAGACAGCACCTCTAGGAGCAGCAGACTAAAGCCTAGGAGCAATACAAGGAACAATAGAGTCTCGCCTGCCTCTACGAGTAGTAGCAAGAATAAAGTTGAAGAAGTAGAAGAACACACTAGGAATTTATCGCTTTTTAATAAGAAACATGATTCATCTGAATGTAATGTTGAAAGTACTGGTTCTAATACTGTTTGTTTAATATGCAAGAAATGTTTAATTAATGATGTTCATGATGAATGTGTTTCTAAGAATGTGAATGGTACGCCTGAACAGAAGAGCGTTTCGAAAGGTCCTAGTGCAAAATCTAGATTTGTTGGGAACCTAATTAAAAGAATTAGGAACACCACTAATAGTCGTACGCCTAGGAACTATCTTAAGCATTGTGTTTGGATTCCAACGGGTAGAGAATTTATACTCAAGGATGGCAACTTAGAAATAGTTCAAGCTAAAAAAGTAGCAACTGTCTATGAGTGTGATTTTACTTGTACCCCTAACCCCATGGAACCAAATTCAAATCGGTTTCCAAATACAAACTCTTCTGTTATTGGCAGGTTATCAAAATATGTCTTTGGATCGTCGACTCGGGTTGCTCCAAGTACATGACCGGGAATTTAAAGCTGCTGATCAATTTCATCTGGAAATTCATGGGAACTGTACGCTTTAGAAATGATCATGTAGCAGCTATCCTGGGTTTTGGAGATCTTCAGTTTGGGAATTTTTTAATCACTCGAGTCTACTACGTCGAAGGGTTGGGACATAATTTGTTTTCAGTTGGGCAGTTTTGTGATGCAGATTTAGAAGTTGCATTCAGAAGAAACACGGTTTTTATTAGAAATTTGGTTGGTGATGATCTCTTAACTGGTAATCGTGGTACAAACTTGTATGCTATCGACATCAACCAAATGGCTTCTACATCACCAATTTGTCTCATGACAAGGGCAACCGAAACTAAGTCCTGGCTATGGCATAGAAGATTATCCCATCTCAATTTCGACACCATCAACAAGTTAGCCAAAGACAACATCGTCAACGGTCTTCCTAAGTTCAAATACACCAAGGATCATCTATGTCCATCATGCGAACAAGGAAAAAGCAAAAGAGCATCATATAAACCTAAAACCGTACCAAGTTCGGAAGCAAGGTTACATTTGTTGCACATCGACTTATGTGGCCCAATGAGAGTTGAAAGCATTAATGGGAAAAAGTATATTCTTGTTATCGTTGATGATTATTCAAGATATACATGGGTAAAGTTTTTGAGATCAAAAGACGAAGCACCAGGCCTCATCATCACCTTTCTGAAGCGCATTCAAGTTCTACTTCAAGCTCCAGTAAGGATTGTAAGAACAGACAATGGCACAGAATTTACAAACCAGGAGTTAAGAACTTACCTTGAAGATGTAGGAATTACACATCAAACATCAGTTGTTAGAACTCCACAGCAGAATGGGGTAGTTGAAAGAAGAAACCGAACTCTTGTGGAAGCTGCTCGCACAATGCTAATCTATTCTAGTGCACCACTATTCTTATGGGCTGATGCTGTTGCCACTGCTTGTTTCACTCAAAACTGATCCCTAGTACATCCAAGATTCAATAAAACCCCATATGAGCTAGTGAACAATCGAAAACCTGACATCTCTTACCTTCACGTGTTTGGCGCTATGTGCTATCCGACGAACGACAGAGAAGATCTAGGAAAGTTGAAAGCTAAGAGTTATATTGGAATCTTCATTGGATATTCAGAAAACTCGAGGGCATTCAGGGTGTATAATCGAAGAACTAAAAGGATAATGGAGACGATGAATGTGAAGTTTGACGAGATTTCACAAATGGCTTCTGAGAGATACGCTCTAGAACCCGCGCTTAATCCAATGGCTTCTAATCAAACCAGATTAGGACCCGCACCAAACATGCAGACTTCTGGACACATCAGTTCAGGACTCGTGCCTCAAGGAGCTCAGTCAACAAACACGGACAAACCTTCAGAACATGAACTGGAAAATTTCTTCGAGTTAATGTTTAACGAATATTATGGTGGATCTTTGACAAATGCATCTCCACAACATTCCGCTGCACCCGCTCAAAATCAACCACCACCACCACCACTGGATGCATCTACAACAATCGAAGCTGAAGCACCAACTACCTCAACATCATCTACATCTACTCAAGCCACTCCAGTACTTGAAACTGAACTACCAAGAGTTGATGAGCAAAATCAAAACACAAATTTTCAAGAAGAACCAACAAATAATTCAAACGATGTTGCGTTAGAAGAAGGAGAAGAAGTATTTGAAAACCCGTTTGCAACAGACTCTGCTGAATCTTCTTCAAGGTTACAAGAACCGTCTAACACACATATGTTCAACCAATGGTACCCTTCTACGTTTCAATGGACAAAAGACCATCCGTTAGTACATGTTATTGGTGATCCTTCAAAGCCAGTTCAGACGAGGAGACAACTTACCACCGATCTCGAATTGTGCATTTACATTTGCTCAATAAGCCTCAAAGAACCAAAGAACATTCTGGAAGCAATGGCAGAAAACCCTTGGATAGAAGCGATGCAGGATGAACTTCTTCAATACCTGTTACATGATAGTTGGGAACTTGTTGAACGACCACTTGATAAACGCGTTCTTGATCTCAAGTGGTTGTGGAAGAACAAACTGGATGAGGAAATGACTGTAATTCATAACAAAGCTCGTCTCGTGGCTAAAGGATATCCACAAGAAGAAGGGATAGATTTCGAAGAATCATTCGCGCCTGTAGCTAGACTTGAAGTAGTCCGGATTTTCTTAGCCTATGCAGCTCACAAAAACATCACAGTCTATCAGATGGACATTAAGACAGCTTTCTTGAATGGAACTCTGAAAGAAGAAGTGTATGTGAGTCAGCCAGAAGGATTCGTTGATAAAGAACATCCAGACTACGTCTACAAGCTTAAAAAGGCCATTTATGGTTTAAAACAAGCTCCAAGAGCGTGGTACGACGAACTCTCATCTTTCTTGCTCAATAACAATTTCACCAAAGGAACAGTTGATGACACCTTGTTTATCAAAAAATTCAAAGATGACATTTTGATTGTTCAGATTTACGTGGACGACATTATCTTTGGGTCCACTAATCCGAATCATTCAAAACATTTTGAAAATCTCATGAAAAGCAAATTTGAAATGTCCATGATGGGGGAACTAAAATTCTTTCTTGGTTTACAAATACATCAATCCCCTCGTGGTATTTTTATCAATCAAGCTAAATATACTATAGAGATTTTGAAAAAACATGGTATGGAAAACTGTGATTCTGTTGGTACTCCAATGGCCACTTCACCAAAAATAGGTGCTGATTTGTTTGGGAAACCCATCGATCCGAAGAAATATCAGAGCATGATCGGTTCTCTCATGTACTTAACTGCTAGTCGACCTGATATTCAATTTGTTGTTTGTTTGTTAGCACGGTTTCAGGCAAAGCCTACCGAACTTCACCTCAAAGAAGTTAAAAGGATCTTTCGGTACTTACGAAGAACCATTAACATGGGACTTTGGTATCCGAAGGATTCGGGGTTTAATCTAACAGCCTTTTCAGATGCCGACCATGCAGGAGATCAAGTTACAGCAAAAAGTACATCAGGTGGAGCACAATTTTTGGGTGAAAAGCTAGTAAGCTGGTCGTCAAAGAAACAGGATTGTACTGCGCTATCAACCGCCGAAGCCAAGTATGTGTCTCTATCTGCGTGTTGTGCCCAAGTTCTTTGGATGAGGACACAGCTCACAGATTATGGCTTTACTTTTGACAAAATACCTATGTATTGTGACTCAAAAAGTGCCATAGCCATCTCGTGCAATCCCGTACATCACTCTAAGACGAAGCATATCAAAGTCCGCTACCATTTCATCAAAGAACACGTGGAAGAGGGTACTGTTGAATTATTTTTCGTTAAGACTGATTACCAACTCGCTGATCTATTTACTAAAGCCCTTCCAAAAGAAAGGTTTGACTATTTAGTTCGACGAATTGGCATGCGAAGCCTAACTCCTGAGGAGCTAGAACGTCTTCTCGAATCTTCTTGAAAAATGTTTTCAAAATCGCTTCGCTGTAAATATTTTAGAAAAAAACAAAATACAAAATTTGAAAAACCAACAAAAACAAAATACAAAAATATAAAATTTGAAAAAATACAAAAACAATATAAAATCTAAAAATCCAAAAATATTCTTCTCACGACATGTCTCTCGTATAAATCAATATTCTGTACGTTTCTAGAAATGTCATTCAAAAATGATACGGACATGTACAGATGCTTGAACGGGAGTTCTTTAAAATGTTTTTTCTAAAACATGTCGTTTCTCAAAAGTTCCTTCACAATGGCTTTCGTATACCTCAGTACGAAACCCGTACTTAAACGATGACTTCTGATTATTTTCAAATCAAGGACTCGTATTTTCAAGGACGAAATCTTTTTCAAAAAGTTCGAGTCTAAACAAACGAAAAGGATTTCTATCATAAACTCGTTTTCAAAATAGTAATCTTGAGCACTTTTTCAAGATTCATCAAAAGATTTTTCAAAATCTTTCAAATGAGTGCTCAAGATAACTCCCTCTAAACCCTTAATTGATTTTAAAATATGCTATCATTAAAGGGGGAGTACAAAAACAAAATGTTCCGAATTCATGCAAAATGAAATCTGTCTATCTCTCCAAAAAAAAGCTTTTTCTTAATCAGTTGATATAAAAAATATCACGATATGCTATTTTTGAGGGGGAGAAGACATGATTAAAATGTGATCAAAGATGTTTAAAGCTTGTGACTGAATCTCAAAAGAGCTAGAATCAGAATGTACCAATGAATTGACGAAGCTTAAAATGTCAGTAATCGAAAAGACTTGTCCTGGACGGGTAATAATTTCAAGCTAGTCTAACTAGTGATGTAAGCGTGTCTTGAATAGGACTTGTCTGAGTAGAATGTACCATATCGAGAGACTTTCTTTGGACTTGACCAGGATGGGTAATAACTTCATGCTAGTCTAACTAGTGATGTAAGCGTGTCTCGAATCGGTCATGTTCACTGAAAGTGGATCAATTCGAAAAGTGCAAACTCCTCACGCATGTGCAAATTTCTTAAAAATCCATGAGCACATGTGAAGGGGGAGTCTTTCAAAAGAAACAAAAACTCTCAAAGTGTCAACAAAAATGTGTTTATATTCAGAAACACTTTGAGAGATTTTCAATCAAAGATTTCATGGCAATTATAGGATTCATGGAGTTATAAGGTGACTAAGGTTAGGATAAACCGTCCTATGATCCGCCAGAGCCGGAGGGATCTACCCAAGGACAATTCCAATAGATTAGAATTAGAAGTCCTTAGGTATGATTGAAAAAAGGAGAAAATGAGAAAGGAGAAAGAAGGGGTTGAAGAATTAAAAAGAAAAGTTATGAAAAAGGGTGAAAAGAAATAGCCCTCCAAATGTTCAACCTTAGGGCAGACACCGGGTTCAATTCATATGCTACTGGTTGTTACTAAGGTGACACCGGTATTGAAGATAAAAACGTCATGGACCCAGTGACGCACTGCACTAAACCTTCTAGCCACTCAAGTTCTCTTAAAAGAGCTTGTTTCATTCTCACGGGGAACCGGCATAATCTATCGACCTGTCTCTTAGAGATGGTTGACATTGAAGCAGGAGACCTCTCCCTAATCTCCGCATAGGAAACCAAATGTGCACTTATCGAGTCTAGAGCCCCGAGATTCATCAAAAGATCTCATAGTAACACATGATATTTCTACACTGGTTGTTCATCATTAAGGACACCAGATGTAAACCTAAGAGTCCTTCGCAGATCTTAGCAATCTGCCAGAACATTTATGAGAGGATTCACATTTGTGATTCTCAATGATTGAATGGAAATTCCTGCCAGGGTCAACATCAAACAGCCCTGACAGCAGGTCACTTCGGTAATTCTTTATGGGTTACGCCTAGTGTTCGCGGTGGTTTCAATCGGTCTACAGTCGTGGAGTGATCCCCAACGACTCACCCAGTCATTGAGCTACTTAGTAGGTCTCGTAAGCTCTTTCGGGAGTATCTGATATGGGAACGGCCATGGTAAGGGTTAGAAGGAGTCTTCACACTATGCTGTGGACGATCTCTAATTCCTTATCTGTAAGTACCGGTTGATTTATTGCTAACTGTTTACCTGCAGATATACATCATCTCCATGGCGAAAGATTCCACATGCTCATACATGCATCACAAAGTCAAAGGAAAGTTCTCACAAAGATCAAAGGATAGCAACAGTCAAAGAAAGATTCTACGTCAAAAAGAAGAATCTACAAAGTAAAGTGACAAAGATCAAAGTGAAAGAACGGAAACAACAAATGCATGTATCACAAAGACTTAAGACGTATGAGCATGTTGGAATGGCAGACAACCACCACAAACACAGAAGTGACGAAAGGCAGATGACATCATTGGATCATATCAACATCGATGAACAAAGAACAATGAACAAAGTTTTATGACTCATCTAATGATTCTTAAAGACGTCAAGAGCTATGAATGTTAAAGTTAAAAAACAAAGATGATGACGTCGCGCAACCTCAATGACCAACACTTAGGGGGAGATTGTTAGCATCGTATTTTATTTATAAAAAGTGTCGGTCATTAACGTATTGTTATAGGTTGCTTTAGAATATCATTATGATTAGTTTATGTGTATTATTCATGTTTTTTAAAAGTCTAAGGGCCATTAGTGTAATAATGTATAAGATAGATGATGCCCTAGACTTCAAGTATAAATACTCTTGTAAACCTCATTTGAGAGGTTGGTTCTCTTAGTGATTCATTTAGTGTTAACAAAGTTATTATTCCACACACTAGAGTTCCCATCCACTCTCTCTCTCTACTTACTTTCTCTCTCTAGGTTTAAGCTTGAATCATATGTTAAATAGGTTGTTCTACGGTCCTACAATCTTAATTTTTGGTTTGTAGTTAGGCTTTGATTATCCATGCATAATATATATATATATATATATATATATATATATATATATATATATATATATATATATATATATATATATATATATATATATATATATATATATATATATATATAAGAAACTTATGACAACTGTAATATATTATCAATCCATTAGCCCTTTATAATTTACCCAAACATATAAACTTGCAATTTAGGATTATTTGAGGACTAAACTTTTTTTACATACCAATTGATTAATCTCTACCTTTCATCTTTATTTGATATATGGATGAGATTAATCCCAACAATTAAAAACACCAACTTTCATCCTGTTTTTTTAAACTAGTCGGATACCCGCGCATAGCTGCGGCGAAAAATATAGTAATATGGTTAGTAAATGAATTGCTAGCCCAACTCTCCCCGCAATTCCCTACCCGTTTAGTGAATTCGTTTCACAACACTCCGAACGTATATGTGTTTGTTTGGGTTTTCCATAGCTTTCTCGTGACATCATTATTACCGTATATAGAAAGATCTTCGCAATCTTTTTTCCGTCAAACACTCACCCAAAAATATATGATTTTAACGAATCAAGATTGTATTGATTGAAATAAAGTTTAAAATTGTAAAATTTTGAATAAAAACCCCACTAAAAATCTACAAAACAAAAAACATGTAAAAATATATCAAAATGGATGTTGAATTAAAGAGCACAAAATTTTAGAAAATATGGTGAAATTAGATAACAAAAAATAAAAAATAAATAGATAAAAAGATATTTCAATTTGAAAATAAAGGTGAATTTTAAGTTGGGAAGTGACACATGTCACCTTATTATTAGAGCTCCTTATCTTAATTTTTGTTTAGGAGTTAGGCTTGGTTTATCAATGCATTATATAGTAGTATAGATATTAATTTTTTTTCAAACTGTTAATCATTAAGCAAAAAAATATATAGGCTTGGTTTTTCCGTATTTTTCACGTGTTTTTACATTTTTTCTTGTTACTGAAAGTTGCATGAAAAAATCATATGTGATTAACACTAATATCACATGTGATATTATATATCATATGTGATTTAACACTAATAATATCACATGTGATTTTTCATGCAAATTTCAAAAGACGAAAAAACTATCAAAGTGCCCGTCTATAGAAAGATAATTAAATATTCGTCGTATAATTATTTTCGCTTAACGATTAACGGTTTAAGAGATATTTAAATTATGAAAAAATATGTGAAATATTAAAATATTTTTAATCTCAACCGTTGATTTCATTTTAAAATGAATGGTAGGGATGAGTCTTGTAAAATAAGTTTGATATGTAAAATAACTGTACTCTAAACTAGCTTGTTGACTTTTTTAAAGTCCATAAACATCTCAACTAACCTATTTAGCAATGTATAATTGGTTAATAAATTGGTTAGACACACTTTAGTTTTCTCCCTCTTTGATTCATACACATGAATTAGTTAATCCAATGGTGATTTATGTTATGGACTCTATGTCACGATAGCCATGTTAATAAACCTCCGTTAAAGATGCTCTAAATTACATTGCATTTTGTCAAATACTACTTGCGCAAATCGCAACCTTTTTTCACATTGTACCACGTACCCAGTTCGGCCAAGTTATATACAGCTTTCAAAAAAAATCAGAAAAACCTTTCGTACAAGTAAACTGATTGCATACGACCAATTTAAGATCAAATCTTAACTGCAATTTATAATGTTACATGTATTTTGTGATTGCAAATGCAATCTCCTGCGCGTATGCAGCAGCTTCCTTGATTGTTATACTGGCAACTCGTGGCAAAAATAAGCTTGCTTCATTGATTATAATTATTTTAGACTTAGCGATGGTGGCATTGCTCTTCTCAGCCGTTGGTGCAGCCAGCTCTATTGGCGTTATTGGATACAAAGGCAACTCACATGTTCACTGGGATAAGGTGTGTAACGTGTTCAATAAATTTTGCCACCAGGTGGCCATAGCTGTTTCTTTGTCATTTGCCGGTAGCATAACGTATCTTCTGCTTATTGTTATTTATGCTTTAAAACTTCATCAAAAGTTTTAAGATGTAAAGGATGCGGTTGTGATATACTCCTGGTGGCAAAATTTATTATCAGTGTAACTTCATCAAAAGTAGTAATACTTATTTGTTTGATCAGTGTAACTTATATTGCTCTTTTTAATGAATTTGATTCAATATTTTATGATTCTTATTTGTTAGCTACGAATTTGATTACAGCTCCATATAAAATCAGATTACAATGACTATAATTAACAGTAAATAATAATAGAAAATTAAAAGCAAACAGAAAGGGGTAGAAGAAGCAGAAGACAAACACTAAATTACGATAAATATACAAAAGCAGTAAAGGTCGGCCAAGGCACGAGGCTCGTGTTTAACACGGTCCTCTTAAAACAAATTTTTCGTCTGTTTCACAGGGTACAACGGCCAAAGCAGATGCACTGCCGAATTTGGACAAACTTGCCTGAAAATTCATGGAAGCAGTTGCATGATCTTGATCGAAAGAACTGCTGGAAATTCGTTTGAAAGTAAATGGAGCTGCGAATTTTGATATGTCAAAACTTAACTATTTCTTAACTTGAAAATGAAAATGAAATGTTGATAAAGAATTATTCAAATCTTAAGAATGAGGATCTTGATAAATTCTTGATTTAGAGAAAAAGAAAAAAGAACTTGAAAATACACTTCTCAAAACGGGACAATCAATTCAGACAATGCATATGCTTACTGCTAAGCCAAGTACGTATTTGAATGGAAAACAAGCTCTTGGTTATCAAAATCCTTGACATCTCAAGACCGCTATCAAATATAAGAAATGTTTGTACAATGTTGAACTAGTGCTGAATAGAAATGTACAAGCTTTGTGTTCCTAATTATCTTGAGACCATACAACTAGCTTATGAAAGTCGAAACTTTAATACTGAAAACGAAGTTAGTTTTGATTACACGAAAATAAACAAGCTTTATGATGATTTCGTAGCACAAAAGGTCAAATCTAAGGAACAATTTTTTTTCCAGAAATGATCCTTACCAAAACAGTCTTTTATCAGAGGAAGAATTTCCTAGAATAGATTTTTCAAAGAAAACTTTTAATATAGAAGAACATCTTGGACTAACTCAAACCAATACTCCTGTGAGTGAAGGAATGAAGGCGGTTAAAATGTTGAAAGCAAAAATTGATTTACTTCAAAGAACAATTGATAGTAACTTGGTCGTTACTTCTGACATTTTCCGTTTAAGAGTTGACCATGAAGTTTACACCATCGTAAAAGAACAACTTCTACCGATGTTAAGATTTTGAAAACTCGTGTTATCAATTTTGAAAAAGACATAAAAGCGGAAAAGACAGAAGATTTGGAATACCTCCATTCTCTTGAAATAGAGATTGAGTATCTCAAGTCTGAAAACAAAAAGATTTACATATTGAAAATTGACATTGATTAACTTTTGGAAGATGTTGTAGAAACTGATATCGATTCCATCATCATGCAAACATGTGGAACCGAGGACTATGAAAAACTCCTAACCGAGATCTCCATTAAAACTGTTAAATATGAATGCTTTCTCAAAAAGTTCGAAAGGAAAACACTCGTCTTTTTAAATAACTTGATTCAAAAACAGAAAAGTGTAAATTGTTACAACTTAAATTACATGACAATCATATAATTACACATATAACATCAAAGTAACATGCGGAAGCTAGGATCATAATTAACATATAATAGATTAACCATAATTTAAACAAAGAACGTACCTTTGTGATTCTAGCACAAACATGAATCCACTTTAATAACTTTCATAAAGTGATCAACCCTAATTAGGGTTTTAGTTAGGATCTTTTGATTAACCCCTTACCGTTTTGTTAATCGATCAAAAATATTAACTATAGTGAGTTAATACCACATTCTTGTACACACAAATTAATAACAAATTAATGTGATTGCTAGATCAAGAAAACACCAATGTTTTTGTTTAACAAAAATCGACCAAAACCCTAAGAGGGTGTTTCTCAATCGGTTTCACAAAGAAAGAAGAAGAGAAAACCAAAACTTTAGGTTATGTGTACAGGAGATGCAAACAAATGACCTAAAGGTTTGTTCATATAGTTGTGGAAACTTGGAGTCCAAGTTTGAGTGGGATTGGGTCTCCCCACATAGCCTACGACCAACCATCCCTAGGAAAGGGATTCATAAACCTTCTCGATCTCCTAATTTCACTTTAGTCCTTCTTTTTTAGTCTCTAACGACCGTTAGGCAATTACCGTTAAGTATTAACCATTGTTAAATAATTATTAGTGTTTAAATAATTAAATATATGATGTTTCATATATTAATTATTGATCATTAATTCTCATTCGCAACGTGTGCAATCCCGTGGTCTCGGGTTCGAAACTAGATATATACGTATTAATATTTTATCCACAAAACCAACAGCTCTCACTTGTATATCTATTAATAGTATAATGACATTGGTTAGCATCTAGCAACATGCAAATGCCTCTAGTTCAACTCGAGGAAGGTCTTCTGGAAAACCCTTTAATGATTCATCATTATTATTATCCTTTTGTTTCTAATATCACGTTAATAAAGATATGAATCTCAGTCATTCTTTATTTAACAATTATGTTTCTCGTTGTTTATGATAGAGCTAAATTACCAAAACATCTGAACTTATTTCATATAGACTTAAGGCGTGGCCACGCAAACATTTTGTCAGCTCTACGAGGGACCCAACAGTATTAAACTTCAAAAAAAATTGAATGACGAAATTCTCTCTTGACTACAAGCAATTACACATGAACTTTGCAACACTTTCGAAAACAATCCTTATAACTACCAGTTACGGATAGCAGTAAATTGTTTACAGAAATGCACTACATCCATGACTCTTATCTGGTATCTCAAGTCTGAGGATAACTATTTTCATGATTTACTTAATGACAAGATCCATAAAGTAAACTCATGTAGTTGGGATAAGTCCTATATTCAATTCATTGAATGTCATGTGAAATTGGTATGACTACGCATCAATATACTTTCAAGTATATTCTAACCAATTGATGAGTGTGTAAATACTCATCATTTCTGTTACATTTAAGCTGCAAAAATATATGAAAACACACAGGAATGCCTTGAAATATATAAAATTATCCCTGGATTGTGTTTTTATGCATAAGGATTGAAAACTGATGAAAAACAAAACATTTCACATAATTTACAGTTTCAGTCCCTGAACTTTGGAAAAT
>JARVZY010002249.1:0-109000 GCA_030686995.1 Artemisia argyi
TTGGTCCCGTTGCTTACTCGGTGTTTCCCTTGCTTGTATAAGTGAGAAAACACTTCGACTCGTGGTATACTCTCTAAATTGTATAATTTAGAAAGTTTTGGTGCAAAGTTTCTAGAACACTGAAAAGTTTCTAGAACACTGAAAAGTTTCTAAAACACTGAAAAGTTTCTAAAACTCTGAAAAGTTTCTAAAACACTGAAAAGTTTCTAAAACACTGAAAATTTTCGAGAACACTAAAAAGTTTCTAAAACACTGAAAAGTTTCTAAAACACTGAAAAGTTTCTAGAATACTGAAAAGTTTCTAAAACACTAAAAAGTTTCTAGAACACTGAAAAGTTTCTAAAACACTGAAAAGTTTCTAGAACACTGAAAACTTTCTAAATCACTGAAATTTTTTTTCTAGAACACTTTTAGAAATTTTTTTTCTAGAACTCTTTTAGAAAATCTTTTGGTGGACAAAGTTTCGAAAATTGTTGGTGTATTAAAAGTTCGTTGACCAAGGAAAGTAACCTTCACCAAACCCAACTCCTATTTCGTTGAGCCGATCCAAGATCACCTTTATCACACATTGTTTATACAATGGAAATGAAAGTGCAAATCCAAGAGAGAGATTCAAACAAAGTATTTACTGTGTTCAAGTCATATGTAGAGAAGTTCATCAATACTTATGGTTATGACTCAAGGTTCGATCAGGCATTTGAATACTTCGTCCGAGTCCGATATCACAATTTCAAAGACAAACTCAAACAAAGCCTGAATCAACTTCAACAACAACTTAATGAAGAAGAACTTGATATGAGTAACTGCAAGGATGCTCTTAAAGTGATCCAGACTCAATTTCAGAGTATCTTTAACCCTTGGATAATGGGATAGTCAGAGTTTATCGATGCATTTTACCAAAAATTTTGGGTAAGCTATACGACCTTCAGAACTAAATGCATAAATCAAATGGATGAACTCGAAAAGATACTTGATGCTGAGGATGCTGAGTTAAAAGAGATTGAGAAACTCACGGGAAGTGATTCATCATCAGAACAGCAGGTTGAAAGCAGCAGTCCTAGCTATGATTCAAATGCTGATGGTACACAAAGGAATGAAGCTGTTTGGGATACCGAGGATGATCACATCAGACCTTCATCAGACACAAATAAATTGGCTATGGTACAAAATTCACATGCTCATGATAATGGTAATATCTTTGATAATGTGTTTGCTCATAATCAGACACATCCTGCGCATCCTGAGTCTATTAGTGACACTTATGTGGTGGAACAAAATGATAGTAATATCACTTTTGATACTCCAGATATGGATCCTAATAGAGGTGAGCTTGCCCAGGATGGATCTTCTTATGAACAAGATCGTGCCTTATTTGCTTCATTAATCAATAATTTCAAACATGAACTTGACAAGTGCAAAAACGACAATCGTGAAGCTAAGCAAACGAATGTCTTATTGACAAAAGAGCTTGAGAGATTTAAAGAAATGGAAAAAGGTTTTCAAAATGTAACAAAAAGAAAAGCTGAACTTGAATTTGGAAACTCAAACCTTAAATCTCAAGCTTGGAAGTTTAAAATGAATGGAGAGTCTGTCAAACCAATTTTAAAAAGAAATGAAGAACTTGAAGTTGGTTATAGAGAAGCTGTTCTTCGTGAAAAACGTTCCATTCAAAATCTGGATTCTCAAATGGTTGTTAACAACAGAAAGGGTCAAGCGCTTTTAAGAGAGAACAATGATTTAGAAAGTGAAAATTCCAGGCTTAAGACAACCACTTCAAATTTTGAGATTGTTAATACAAAACTTGAAAAAGAAAATCAAGAATTTTTTAAACGAACAAACGATCTTGAAAACAAACTTCGAAAATTGGGACAAACTTCTCAGACAATCAACATACTGCCTACTAAAGATGAGGAAGTTTCTAAACAAACATCTGGAATTGGTTTTGAAAATAGTGCTCAGTTGGGAAATGGAAAACCGTGTTTTTTAAACAAAGTGAAAAAGTTGACACCTATTTTGTATAACGCTGAAGATATGGGAAAAGAATTGTCAAATGATCTTTTGTTTGAATCTCAAGATATTTTAAAATCTGAAGAGGAGAAACGTTTGAAAGTTAAACAAAGAAAAACCCCATTCTCGTACCACGGCTTTGTGTATGGTTGTACACAATTGACAGATATTCCAAAAGCACCTTTCAAAAGAAAAGACACAAATGTGAAAAGATTTTTCAAAGAAGCTCAACTTGCTACTTATGATGCTACGTTATGGCAAAATAGAGCAAGGAAACAATTTTGTAGTCTTAAACATCACATTGAGCATACGTTAAAGGCCATTTGGTTTAAGCAAGTAGACATCGATACCAGCGTTTTCTCTAATCCTCTTTCATCAGATGTACGCCTTAAGATTGAAGTCCAAAAGATTTTGAAAGATGGGATTGAACCTCATGTGAAAAATCTCAACTTAAGTTTTGAGTACTTTGAAAAACATCTTGTCACTGAAATGAGAGAAGATTTAAAGTATGTTCATTCTCTTGAAGATGAATTTGATGAAAAATGCTTAATATTTGACATTCAAAAAGAATATTTCACAAATCAAATAGAGTCGTTTAAGTCAGCATCTATCAGCCATGAGTATGAGAATGTGCATTTTGAACAAATATCTTCTTTGAAATCTGAAAATGTTTGTCTCAAAAAGAAAATCACCTAGCTTTCAAAAGAAGCAGCTGATGTCAAAGAAGAACTGTCAAAACGAACTGCACAGTTTGAGAAAGATTTAACAAAACTCGAAGCTCAAAGTATTTCTTTCCAACTAAAACTGCAAGAGAACAATGAGAAAAAGTTTTCGGAAAACGCTTCGAAAAGGAAAAGAAAATATTTTTGAAGAAAACTGTGATGATACGAAAATCAAGTTTGATCTTGATGAACTTGATACTAAAAATCTTGAATTGGAACATGCTGTGGCATCATTACAAAAAGAAAATGAACATTTGAAACAAACTTACAAAAACTTGTTTGATTCAATCAAGCGGTCAAGAGTTCAGAATCAAACTTCAAACAAATCTGACTCTCAGATCACACCAAATCATCTTTTTGAAAAAGAAAAGTCTGTGCTTCAAAAGAAAATTGCTGAATTGGAAAAAACAATTGCACAACAAACCAAGGATTTTAGTGATGCCAAAAATGATTTTTCAATCGAAACCGACAAATATGAAAAATATTTTGCACATCTTGAAAATCAAAATGCTTCTTTGCAAGAAAAACTGTCATCATCAAATCATCTTTCTCTTCAAAAAGAATACAATGATTTGAGAACATCATACAATGCCTTAAAAGCAAAGTTTGATGTTCTTAACCGGTCAAAAGGAAAATCTCAAGTTTCAAACGAGTCTAAACCACAAGTAAGTGTTTCAGAAAAGGTTTACACGGGTGAACCTTCAAAACCATTTTCTAAAAGGGTTTCTCAATTTACCACCTATTCTTTGCAAAAAGGAAGGAAGTTTTCAAAGAGATCTAATTTTCTGAAACATTTACTCCTAAAAAGGTTTCAAATGCAAGTGCTCATAAAGAAAAGAATCAAGGTTTTCAAACTCCATACTCTCGTTTTACTCCGGTAAAGCCAGTGTGGAAACCAAAGCAAAGTCGTTCAAAACATTTGAAATATTCATACTCTGAAATGCTTCCGCTACAACAAAGGAATGGCTATGCTTGGAAAAATCCTAATTCTGGAAGGTTTCCATTCATCCCAAAAACGAATTTTCGAAATGAAACACCGAGTTTCAACAATGGATGGAAAACTTCTTCTTCAAGTTTTAAAACTCCAAGAGAGACACCGAGTTTCTCAAACAACTTTCAAAAGCAAAAGAGTTTTAAATCACCGTTGATTCCACGAGCTTTATTTCAAAATGAAACACAGGTTTTCAGTCCTCGTTGGAATTCAACTTCTTTGTCTCGGATTGACACAACTTACAAATGGATTTCAAAATATGGTAACCTAGTTGGCGCCGTGCTTAAATGGGTTCCAAAAGTTGTTGTCTAATCCAAATTCATAATGGCTTTCGTATACTTCAGTACAAAACCCGGGCTTCAATGATAACTTCTTAGTATTTCAGCTAAGGACTCGTTCTTCAAAGAAAGGAAAGTGCTTAAATCAATTCAAAGGTTTTAAATATTTTTTGAGCACTTATCCTAAAAACATTATGGCTTATGCACACATAACAGTGTATAACCCGCGATTTTCAAAGAAAGGACCCTGTTGTACATTTATGTGCGACAATCCTAAAAGATAAGAAGACTTCTCACAAAAAGGCTTATCAAAGTCTTCTTAATTTTTTGAGCAAAATTTTGAAAAGTATTTCAAAAGGTTTTTAAAACTTTTTACGATGTAGCTCAAGATATTACTCCCTCATATCCTTAAATCGCTTAATTTAATCAAAATGTTCTGTTTTTGTGGGGGAGTAATAAAAAGAAGTTCCAAAAAGTCATGCTTAAGAGAAACTAATTCGGAATTATCAAACATCCGTTTCTCCCCATATGCTATCCAAAAAAGAAAAGGTTTTAATTAATTGGTATAAAAAATACCATGGATATGCTATTTTTGAGGGGGAGAAGACTTGATTAAAATGTGATCAATGTGTTTAAGATTGTGGCTGAATCTCATGCGAGCTCGACTCAGAAATGACCCAAGAATTGACAAAACAACAAAAGTTAGTAATCGAAAAGACTTATCCTCGATGGGTAATAACATCAAGTTAGTTACTAGGGCTAGTTGTCACCTAAAAGCTGACAATGGAACTCTTTAACAAGCCACGTAAACGTGTCTCGAAAAGGATTTGTCTTAGTAGAAATGTACCATTTCGAGAGACTTTCTGTGGACTTGACCAGGCCGGGTAATAACTTCAAGCTAGTCTAACTAGTGATGTAAGCGTGTCTCGAATCGGTCATGTTCACTGAAAGTGGATCAATTCTAAAAGTGCAAACTCCTCACGCATGTGCCAATTTCTTAATAAATCCATGAGCACATGTGAAGGGGGATTCCTTCAAATGAAATGCAAAACTCTCGAAGTGTTAACAAAGTATGTTTTATTATCATATACACTTGGAGAGATTTTCAGAAAAAGGTTTTATGGCATGTGATCAATAAATCTAGGATAATCATGGAGTTATAAGGTGACTAAGGTTAGGAAAAACCGTCCTATGATCCGCCAGAGCCGGAGGGATCTACCCAAGAACAATTCCAATAGTTAGAATTAGAAGTCCTTAGGTATGATTGAAAAAAGGAGAAAATGAGAAAGGAGAAAGAAGGGGTTGAAGAATTAAAAAGAAAAGATATGAAAATGGGTGAAAAGAAATAGCCCTCCAAATGTTCGACCTTAGGGCAGAAACCGGGTTCAATTCATATGCTACTGGTTGTTACTAAGGTGACACCGGTATTGAAGACAAGACGTCATGGACCCAGTGACGCATTGCACTAAACCTTCTAGCCACTCAGGTATCTCTTAAAAGATATTTGTTTCATTCTCACGGGGAACCGGTGTAAACTATCAACGTATCTCTTAGAGATGGTTGATATTGAAGCAGAAGACCCATCCCTAATCTCTGCATAGGAAACCAAATGTGCACTTATCGAGTCTAGAGCCCCGAGATTCATCAAAAGATCTCTTAGGATACACTTTCCTATGATTACACTTGTGTTCGCCAAAAAGGACCCAAGTTGTAAGAGTCTTTTATGAGATCTACGGATCTTGCCTTATCTATCATGATTGTTACTAAGTCCCAAAATGGTCTACAGTCGTGGGGTGATCTCCAGCGACTCACCTGAATCATTGATGTACTTCGGTGGATCTAGTAAGCCCTTTCGGGGGTATCTGGTTCAGGAACGGCCTTGGCAAGGGTTAGAGAGAGTCTTCACACTCTGTTGACGATCTCTAATTCCGAACTTGTAAGTACCGGATGCTTTATTGCTAACTGTTTTATGCAGGTACTGATGAATGTTCCTTGGAGAAAGACCGTTACCATCACTCAAAGATCCACATGCTCATACCCTACAAAGCTCTCTTCAAAGATCAAAGCAAAGCAAAGTTCAGAAGGTTTCTAAGTCAAAGTCAAAGAATCTACAAACTAAAGAAACAAAGATTAAAGTCAAAGAAAAGAGAACTTCACAAAGATTCAATGTCAAACAAAGTATGAGCATGTTGGAAAAGACGTAAAGACAACAGTGTAAAGATGTTAGTCAAAGGCAAGAATGACCAATCGACATTATTCAGAGATCACAAAGCATGATTGGAACATAGGAACTATCAAAGCTATTACACAAAGACTCAAAGTTCAAAAAGAACAAGCTTCAAAGATCAAGGTCACAAAAGAGAGATCTCAATGATCACCCTTAGGGGGAGATTGTTAGCATTAGAAGTGTTGATCATTTATGTAATCAAATGGAGATCTCAATGATCGTCCCTTAGGGGGAGATTGTTAGCATTAAAAGTGACGATCATTATTGAGTCGAAAAGTATTGTAATAGTTAAGTATATTGGGCTATGAACTTGGTACTTATTAAGTATATCATGTAAGCCTTATTAGAACATGTAAACCAAGTCCAAGCCTAAGCCCATAGAAAGCCTATGTATGAAACTATAAAAGGCACCTTACCTCTCATTTGTAAGGTGTGCTTGAGTGTGTATTGTGTGTGTTTCTATAATAATATTCTCTCTTCTTTCTTTCTCTACTTTCTCTCTCTAACATAGATATATATACATATATATACATATCAAGTCACCATACATATATATACATATCAAGTCACCATCTTTCATCTCTACTTCATATTTGCTTCTATATTGGTGTGATAAAGTTGTGATATTTAAGGTCTTACACTAAATGTTGCAAAAGGCAACACAAACATACAATTCATGTGGCCATTGGATGATCAATAGTCACACAAAACACACATTTCTTCAATTTAAACACCATATGGTCACACATAATCACACTTTTGGCCACTTTATGTGTCACAACTCATCATTTCAGGTCATTTCCCAAACTTTGGAAAAACAATATTCATCAAACACTATTCATCAAAACACTATTCATCATTTTACTATTCATCATATTTGGTGTCAGTTTGACATTCCGAGAAGTATTCAGGAATTTTACTATTCATTGAACACTATTCATTGCCGGAAAAGTTTTCACTATGCACTTGCATTACTCATTTCATCGTAAATTTAGTTTACGGGTATTAAAATTCGCGTAACCGGATTGGTTTAGGTGTGAATTCATTTCATTAGTACTAAGGACACTGCATACGGACTAGAGACAGTCTGCATATCATCATAACAGCATTTTCATGTTATACCACTCTTAGGATTTTCAAATTTATATATTTGATACATTTAACGTTTTCCTTATAATTATTTATAAATAAACGTTAACACCCGGTTTATACACGACGAATATATCTAAATATTCCCACAATGGTCCCGACATATTTTTATATCCATTTTATCATCATAAAAGTTATAACATTCATTTACCCAGTATTTTGGAAATTTATTTTATTTATAACGTGAGCTTATGAATATTACGACGGTTTTCAGGAAAACTAAACAATAATCACCCGAACACTCAGTAATTGTACCCAACATATTTTTAACATTTTTATGACTTTATTAAGTCCCGGTTAACTTCGTTAATATTCATTTCTAGCAAACCCGGTACCCGATTTTAACTAATAACACAAATATACACTAAATCCTACACTAGAATCCCAATTAAATCAAAACTACCCCAACCCCCCCCCCCCTCATCCACATGAGCCGGCCCCTAAAGTCCTCACCAAGGCAATCTTTACATTTTTTTTAACCTTGGGCATTTAAGTATACATATTATACATTATAACCAGTTATACTTATTTACAAAAACCACTAACACATTATCATACATAAACTTGAGAATCAAAAAAGCAAAATCTCATCCCTTCTATATCAAAACCCATGACCAAACTCAAGAACCATGATCAAGTGAAGATTTTTGAAAAGTTAAAGCATAAAAGTTGTTCATTTTACCTTCCTAATCAAGAATCTTACAACAAAAACACAAGTAACACAAGGTTTCTCATCATCTAATCACCCATTATTTCAAAGTGAGTTATCAACTTTATTTTCATAATTTCGTCTAATTAACACTTGTATCTTATGGTTTTCATGCTTAATTTCATGTACAAGTTAGCTATACCACACTATTTTTGTTAACTTTTTGAACATACAAACCCTAGATTTTGATTTAGGTGTTCCTTTGTTAAATTAACATGATTACTAGTGATTAGGAACCCATGGCACCCTAAGAAGGTTTATGGTAGGATTAGTATAGATTTGTGGTGTTTGCAAGAGAATTGGTTGAAGTAGAAACTAGTTTTGAACATGAAAAATGGATTTGTAACAAGTATATAAACCTACTGTCCGATTTTTGTAAATCCAGGAAAATTAGTAAACATAAAGGGAACTTTGGCAAAATTTTTATAAAATACTTTCAAAAACGAATCCGTCGGCGAAAGAACGGATTAAAAAGAGTTTATAACGAAGAAGTTATGATTTTTGCAAGTTTATTGACGAAAACTATATTTTCTGAAAATACATGCTGTTGGACGTTTTTCATCGGACAAAAAGAGGCTTTAGACGTAACCCGGAGGAGCCAAGCTTTCCAAAATATATTACTACATACTA
The DNA here is from genome assembly GCA_030686995.1 of Artemisia argyi. Classification (NCBI taxonomy): domain Eukaryota; kingdom Viridiplantae; phylum Streptophyta; class Magnoliopsida; order Asterales; family Asteraceae; genus Artemisia; species Artemisia argyi. The sequence goes on from JARVZY010002249.1 coordinate 8,714, forward strand.
AGACGTAACCGTGGATATAAAGAACAAGTAAAACGGACTTATAACGACATAGATATTCACGTTTCAATATCGGCAAAACTCATATTGTTTTGACAGCTTTTAGACCAAAAATAATATTAACACTACGTAGTAACTCTAGATTTCTAGAAATAATACCAAGTACCCAAATTCATAGCTAATGAAGTATTACCGATTACAAGTATATTTTTATCACTACAAGGCGTTATATCAAGGATTTCAAACCGAGGATTTCAACACTAACATGATACATACGATATATACATATATATATATATATATATATATATATATATATATATATATATATATACATTTCAACTAGTTTTATTTTTCTAGTTGCCTTATTTTCCTAAGTCTTGGAAAATGTATATTTTTGATAACAACAAGTATTTTTCCAAAGAGTAGAGTGGTATAGGAAACATGTGCATAGACATTCATAACATCATTTCATGATCTAAAGTAGATCGTTCATCATTCATATTAGGTTGCGGCTAGTGTGCGCGCCTTGTTTTGTTCAGCTCATTACATGTTCATGATACCATCATATCAGGTGAGTTTTCATAGCCCCGTTTTCAATACAATATTTTGATTTCAAATCCCACGGGGGAATACATTGCATCAACCATTTTAGTACGAGCCCAAGTACCAAAACATATGTACATTGCTTAAGTTGCCTTACCAACCTGTTAAAGTCCCCTATTTATTATCATGGACCGTTAATTTACCGATTAAGCGAGAGTGAGTGGATAGATCTATCGAGGGTGACGCCTCCATCCGTGGTAGTTATTACCAACAGTAAGCGGATGCATTTCATTTTGACATTTTGGGAGTGTTCTGGTAAAACATTTGGGAGGGGCATATAATTTCATCAGTCATAGCTTCAGGGTCATGAGCTTAAGGTCTATTGTACTATTTTACTTGATTTTTATCTTGCCCTTATACTTGTGGTGGCCGTACATCATTACATTTTATAAACCCACGGAATTCACCAACATTCGTGTTGACATTTTAGCAATGTATTTCAGGTTATTAAGGTAGCTCATGTGACATGCATTTGGACCTTCATGGAGTCGCGGAGTCGACGCGTCTCACTATTATTTCATGCACTTATGTAAACGTTTGATCTAGTATGACTTGTTTTTCATAAACATGCAACACCTTTTGGGGACCTCATTTTGTAAACTCTGAATAATTTCAATGATCAAACGAAGTATTTTCCAAACGACACTTTAGGTCGTTCAATGTAACTGTAACTGTGATGCTATGACAGACACCCCCAGGTATTCCATTCCGCTGCAAGTCAGGTAAATTGGGGGTGTGACAGATTGGTATCAGAGCTAAGGTTATAGCGAACTAGGATGTATCTTGGACCCTAGACTATAACCACATCATCATAGCATCTCATCATTTCATCATAAGTGCATAATCATGATATATGTTGTTTCATGCATACCCTGTGCGAGTTATTTATACTCATATTTGTATATATATATATATATATATATATATATATATATATATATATATATATATATATATATATATATATATCATTTTATTGACCTGGTTCACAAGTGACATGCCTTCAGATACTCACCCTGACATCCTTTTATCGGATTCCGACATTGAAGATGCCTTGTCATCTTCCACTACCATTATACCACCAGTTGCACTTACACCACCATTAGCACTATTGATTTGCCATAGGAACAGGGTTTTCGTATCATTCAGCCCAGACATAGAATGCCTTTTGGTGGAGTATTCAGACTTAATCTTAATGGACTTATTAGGATGTTTATTGCAAGGAAGATAGTATGTTTCTTTCCATCACTAGTAGAGCACTCACTACTCAGGTACTACCACCACCATCAGTTACTTATTACACTATTGGTCGTCCCATAGTGCGTACTTTAGTTTTACCTCTTAGATGTCGCGAGGTAGCGCGAAAGAGAGTAGTATTCCATTCACTAGTACCACCATTGTCATTTTCCTTTTCCATTCCCACTTGCCATGAACTAGATAACACCTGGTAGATAATAACAATATCACGGACTCAACAAAAACATCCGCAGATTCTTCAGGAATGGTTCAGAACCTACATATCTAAGATTTGATAGATGCACAACTTCAGACACCACTTCAGGAATATCTCGACCTTATGATGCCACAAACCTGATTTCACACAGACGGACACCAGGAAGTCCCTAGACCAGACTTATATCCTCACTAGCTTTTACTATTATCCTAGCCACAAAAGGTGTGTGACATAGTCTAAAGAACTTGTTGTCTTTTTATTGTTGTACAAACAAATATATCAAGTGTGACTCTACTATGTTAGGAATGGTTGTGCTATTTGTGATATCGGTTCACGTAGACCAAAATTTTCATGTATTATATTTAGGTGTTGTGAATATGATAATTTCTATTACCTATAGATTCTCATGGTCTCTTATGATTTGATGAAGAGAGATTTAAGCAAACCACTCCAAGCATGACGCAAGCTGCTGTTGGACAAGTCATTTCCAAGAACATAGCCACCGCCCTCACTAAGGAACTTACTCACGTGGAATTTATGGGGTGCAATCCTCCCTCCTTTAGCGGAACTAGAGACACAAAGGAATTTCTCAAATGGTTCGAAGAAATAGAAACAATATTTCAATGTGGCAACTGTCGTAAGGAAGACAAGGTTAAGTTCGCCACATGCACTTTTCATGATCATGCCCAGGAATGGTGGACCAAACATATTAAGATGGTGGGAGTTGATGCTGCTTACTCACACTATTGGGAGAAACTAATAAGGATGATGGGTATAACATTTTGTGCAGGAAGTGAATTACGAGCAAAAGAACAGGAAACACTAAACTTTACCATGGTAGGAAATGATGTTGACGAGTACACTACTCATTTTTATGAATTAACACGACTAGGTTCTACAATGGATGAACCGGAAAGCAAGAAACTTGAAAGGTACATCGGGGGACTCTCCCATGAAATTCGTATGTTGGTCATCGCATGGGAACCCGATACCATGTCTGAAGCTATCAAAATGGCGATCGAAGCAAAGGAACTCATAGTTCACGCCGAGACATCAGGAAACAATAGTGACAATAAAAGGAAGTGGAACAACAATCTAGGTTGCAAGGCTGCTCAACAATCACCCAAAGGACAAGAAGTGAATAGAGCCTTTGCTGCAGAACCGCACACAAAGAGAAGGTATGCTGGAAAGTTACCTTACTACAACCTGTGCAATCAACATCACCGAGGTCATTGCAGTAAAACGTGTGGAGTGTGCAAGAAGCGGGGTCATTGGACTGAAGACTGTAGGAAACTCACAAATCAGAAGACCCCAGGGAGTTGCTTCAAATGTGGAAACTTAGGGTATTTCAAGAATGACTGCCCGGAGCTAAGGAACAAGGAAAATCAGGAACTTGGAATCAAGACTGAATCGCTCGAGGAATAGCGTGAGCTTTTGAAAGATAACCGTCAGGATATTAGCAACATCAAGGATAACAATAATGTTTCAGCAGGAGGAGCTTTGTTTCAATATATAAACCATAGTTCGAGCCCATTAGGGTTGTATCTTTCCTTTTGTACTTACCGTTGGTACGATGACATAACTTAGTTGTATTAAGCACTTTTCTATCCAATGTAGTATCTATCCTTTGTTACCTCTGTGATAATCATAACCATAGTTTACTCCATTTTCTATCCCAATTGCTCAAACTTCAATCGTTTCGCAACATTTTAGCATTGTCTTATCAGGGATTAGGCTGATTCCGTTTTTGATGAATTAGTAGACCATTACCATTCGACAAGATTCACCCACGTATCCAATATACCATTCAAGCTATTTTACTATCATATGGGGAAATTGTTTTACAGAAAAATTTCTGAAGTAAGCTATTTTATTACCATCCTATAAATTGATTTTCTGTCATTATACCAAGTATTTACTATTATTACGCGAGGCAATTTTCATGTTATTTGAAAAAAAACATCAGGATACCATTTTTAATAACAATACGTTGAACACCATCTAAAACTTTTGAGAAAAGTTATGATATTTTGACAAAATCTAACATCGCATCACTAGTCCTCAATTATACATAGCCTGATCACCTATGTAAAATTCAGGAAGGATTATGCCATGAAGGAAATAATTACCTTTTCAAAGAATTGTTAATAACAATCTTCATTTAAAAGTTTTGTAAACAAAGGAACTCTTCCATAAACATCCCTTTTGCCGAACAATCCCTGGATAGTTACCCCACCTGTCACCCACTTAACCATTAAGTTGGATTTTCCCATTGACTTCCCTAAGAGAGACTTTCCATATCAATTACATGCAAGATTCCTCTATACAATAAAAGCAATGAAAGGATTACAAAACTACTAAACAGAACTAGAAGTATATAGTGAGAGAATTCATAACTCAACAACAAATTCTAAGATACCGCGAGACCATCCGAATCACCATCTCTGAATTAGTTGTCAAATTCTATCATTTAAAAGTACTAGCTAGACTGAGCTACAGGATTGAACTCAATAAATGTCCGCAGGACAACACAATAGAAATAAACCAAGCTTCTAATTGAGACTGTAGAGCATTTCATTTAAACATGGCCTCATCCATACATAAACTTTCCTGCAGTAAATTTTCACAAAGGACAATTATTTGAATCAAGAATATCGATGTAGATTCCTCCAAGGCATTATGTCTCAAGAAATTTCAGATAACCTCACATTCATACCAAGAAAGGGATCAAACCAGAACATATCTCCTTATCTACATGGGAAAACAGAATAGACATTCATCGACACAACATCAAGTGATACCTTCGTCTTGCCAATTACAACGATAAAATATTTCAGGACTTAAGTTAGTCTAAATACCTATGCTTGTAGTTATACCTGATAACCACCAATAGGCATTATTCAACCTCAGGAATTAAATGTTAGACATCTATGCATGTAAGCGAACATTTCCTATTCTACCATTTTATCCTTGTTTGTGTTTTCACTTTTAAATAAAGTTGATGCGTTTAGATAAATCAAATACCTTGTGGAAAAATGATTTCTGAAATTCCTATTTTGAACAAGCACGATCCTTTTTGGTCAATCTTTAGCAACACTATTGTACAATGAGAAATATACATAGACATCAAACTTTGGTAAGCAGTCTTAATCACAACATGTTTGAAAACATTTTCTATTTCATAACTACTGAAATTTTGAATCATCAGGAAAAATATTACTTAGTAAATCATTTGCTCCATTTTCTAAATTCGTTTATTCAGAAAAAGATTTCAGCCAAAACTCACAATCGCGAGACAAATTTCCAGAACCAATTTCCCTACAACATCGCTTATGCATTTAGGATTTGTGACTTGACAATAAAGAATATTTGGAATATGTGATGAAGGAATTAGGAAGGACACCACAAATTAATCATGAACTTCCGTAGTGGAGACCAAACCCACTAGAAAAAGAAAGACATATGTCTTATCATCCGTTGGAACGAAACACAAGGAATCAAATTGTTACCTATATTCTATCCCTTTCAGATAACGCCAAGTTCGAAGGACCGAACGATGTGGAATTAGTCACAAAGGTTTATTGTACCCATTTCAGTTATTCCTGTTAAGGAAACCGATTCACCTTGGACTTCAGGTAATCATTTCAGAATTTCCTTCAGAAACCCATTAAGATGTAAACATCACCTATCATCCTCAGACCGATGGTCAAAGCGAGAGAACAATTCAAACATAGGAAAGTATGCTCAGAGCATGAGTGATTGACCCTAGAAATGGTTAGACTAACCAGTTATCATAAACCAAATTCAGTTGCAATCATAGTTATCGCGCGAGCATAGAGACTACACCATTTGAGGCACTTTATGGTCGAGGTGCCAATATCCATTGACGGATCGAATTTTGGAAAAGCCCAACATATTAGTCTAGTAGGCATTCATGAAATAACCAGAAATTTCCTACAAGTCAAGAATGAGTTACAAGTTTAATAAGTTGTAAACCATTAAAACTTCAAGTTGGTAGGCAGAGTTATGTTGAAAGTTCTGCCTAGGAAAGGCATGATATCATTCAGAAAACTTGGAATGTTAAACCTGATATACACTAGACCATGTAATATTTCAGACAGAGTAGGCCTAGTGGCCGTCAGACTTGAGCCTTGATAGAGAACAACAGGATTACACAACCATGTATTATCATCTTTTCAGATTAGTCACTCATAATTCCATTTGGAAAGGAATCCAACCCAAAGTCAAACATAAACCTTGTAGGAGAACAAGTAGAAATCATGGACAGTTAGGTCGAACAGTTGAAGCAGAGTCGAATTCCTATCGTTAGAGTTCGCTGGAATTCTCGAATATCATCACCTTTTCACCAATACGTCTTCAGAGACCAACATAAATTGAACTTCGAGACAAAGTTCCTTTTAGAGGGGAAGACTGTCACAACTTACCATTTCAGGTCATTTCCCAAACTTTGGAAAAACACTATTCATTATTTACTATTCATCATATTTGGTGTCAGTTTGACATTCCGAGAAGCATTCAGAAATTTTACTATTCATTGAACACTATTCATTGCCGGAAAAGTTTTCACTATGCACTTGCATTACTCATTTCATCGTAAATTTAGTTTACGGGTATTAAAATTCGCGTAACCGGATTGGTTTAGGTGTGAATTCATTTCTTTAGTACTAAGGACACTGCATACGGACTAGAGACAGTCTGCATATCATCATAACATCATTTTTATGTTATACCACTCTTAGGATTTTCAAATTTATATATTTGATACATTTAACATTTTCCTTATAATTATTTATAAATAAACGTTAACACCCGGTTTATACACGACGAATATATCTAAATATTCCCACAATGGTCCCGACATATTTTTATATCCATTTTATCATCATAAAAGTTATAAAATTCATTTACCCAGTATTTTGGAAATTTATTTTATTTATAACGTGAGCTTATGAATATTATGACGGTTTTCATGAAAACTAAAAAATAATCACCCGAACACTCATTAATTGTACCCAACATATTCTTAACATTTTTATGACTTTATTAAGTTCCGGTTAACTTTGTTAATATTCATTTCTAGCAAACCCGGTACCCGATTTTAACTAATAACACAAATATACACTAAATCCTACACTAGAATCCTAATTAAATCAAAACTACCCCAACCCCCCCCCCCCCCCCCTCATCCACATGAGCCGGCCCCTAAAGTCCTCACCAAGGCAATCTTTACATTTTTTTAACCTTGGGCATTTAAGTATACATATTATACATTATAACTAGTTATACTTATTTACAAAAACCACTAACACATTATCGTACATAAACTTGAGAATCAAAAAGCAAAATCTCATCCCTTCCATATCAAAACCCACGACCAAACTCAAGAACCATGATCAAGTGAAGATTTTTGAAAAGTTAAAGCATAGAAGTTGTTCATTTTACCTTCCTAATCAAGAATCATACAACAAAAACACAAGTAACACAAGGTTTCTCATCATCTAATCACCCATTATTTCAAAGTGAGTTATCAATTTTATTTTCATGATTTTATCTAATTAACACTTGTATCTTATACTTTTCATGTTTAATTTCATGTACAAGTTAGCTATACCACATTATTTTTGTTAACTTTTTGAACATACAAACCCTAGATTTTGATTTAGGTGTTCCTTTGTTAAATTAACATGATTACTAGTGATTAGGAACCCATGGCACCCTAAGAAGGTGTATGGTAGGATTAGTATAGATTTGTGGTGTTTGCAAGAGAATTGGTTGAAGTAGAAACTAGTTTTGAACATGAAAAATGGATTTGTAACAAGTATATAAACCTACTGTCCCATTTTTGTAAATCCAGGAAAATTAGTAAACATAAAGGGAACTTTGGCAAAATTTTTAGAAAATACTTTCAAAAATGAATCCGTAGGCGAAAGAACGGATTAAAAAGAGTTTATAACAAAGAAGTTATGATTTTTGCAAGTTTATTGACGAAAACTATATTTTCTGAAAATACATGATGTTGGACGTTTTTCGTCGGACAAAAAGAGGCTTTAGACGTAACCCGGAGGAGCCAAGCTTTCCAAAATATATTACTACATACTAAGACGTAGCCGTGGATATAAAGAACAAGTAAAACGGACTTATAACGACAAAGATATTCACGTTTCAATATCGGCAAAACTCATATTGTTTTGACAGCTTTTAGACCAAAAATAATATTAACACTACGTAGTAACTCTAGATTTCTAGAAATAATACCAAGTACCCAAATTCATAACTAATGAAGTATTAGCGATTACAAGTATATTTTTATCACTACAAGGCGTTATATCAAGGATTTCAAACCGAGGATTTCAACACTAACATGATACATACGATATATACATATATATATATATATATATATATATATATATATATATATATATATATATATATATATATATATATATATATATACATTTCAACTAGTTTTATTTTTCTAGTTGCCTTATTTTCCTAAGTCTTGAAAAATGTATATTTTTTATAACAAGTATTTTTCCAAAGAGTAGAGTGGTACACGAAACATGTGCATAGACATTCATAAAATCATTTCATGATCTAAAGTAGATCGTTCATCATTCATATTAGGTTGCGGCTAGTGTGCGCACCTTGTTTTGTTCAGCTCATTACATGTTCATGGTACCATCATATCAGGTCAGTTTTCATAGCCCCGTTTTCAATACAATATTTTGATTTCAAATCCCACGGGGGAATACATTGCATCAACCATTTTAGTACGAGCCCAAGTACCAAAACACATGTACATTGCTTAAGTTGCCTTACCAACCTGTTAAAGTCCCCTATTTATTATCATGGACCGTTAATTTGCCGATTAAGCGAGAGTGAGTGGATAGATCTATCGAGGGTGACGCCTCCATCCGTGGTAGTTATAACCAACAGTAAGCGGATGCATTTCATTTTGACATTTTGGGAGTGTTCTGGTAAAACATTCGGGAGGGGCATATAATTTCATCAGTCATAGCTTCGGGGTCATGAGCTTAAGGTCTATTGTACTATTTTACTTGATTTTTATCTTGCACGTATACTTGTGGTGGCCGTACATTATTTCATTTTATAAACCTATGAAATTCACCAACATTCGTGTTGGCGTTTTAGCAATGTATTTTAGGTTATTAAGGTAGCTCATGTGACATGCATTTGGACCTTCATGGAGTCGCGGAGTCGACGCGTCTCACTATTATTTCATGCACTTATGTAAACGTTTGATCTAGTATGACTTGTTTTTCATAAACATGCAAAACCTTTTGGGGACCTCATTTTGTAAACTCTGAATAATTTCAATGATCAAACGAAGTATTTTCCAAACGACACTTTAGGTCGTTCAATGTAACTGTAACTGTGATGCTATGACAGACACCCCCAGGTATTCCATTCCGCTGCAATCAGGTAAATTGGGGGTGTGACATTATGCTTAATTGTATGTGACTAAATATATAAAAATAAAATGTTATGTGTGACTATACAGTGTTTATGGTCACTAATACTGCTTAATCCAACGAAATTTGTACCCAATTAGTCACACATATTTAGGTTTTGGTTACTGTTTTGTAATCGCGACTAAAAATATCGCGAACATGTGACCATAGGTACCCTATGGTCACGCGACCTTTAGTCACACACACTCGAAAAATCATGTGTGACTATATGTATTTCACCACACATATTTGGTGTAGCCAAATCCAGTTTTTGTTCTAGTGTAAACAACTAATTTCACGTTTTTGTTATGTTGTGAAGCTTATTTGGTTTACAACGCCCTCCCTTCCACAGGAGATTCGAGGCTGTAACTTTATTATTTCTGTATTATTGTAAACACTTTAGGAAAACTGTTTTGATTTTTTCAATTTTTATATTTTTATAGAAAATATATACAAGACAGAAGAAGACTTATCAAAACACGATTTCTCAAAACGAATATTCAAAAACTCACTTCAACCTTCCCCGGCGGCGGCGCCAAAAATTGATTGTGTCAAAATCAATAGTATATTTATAAGTATCGAGAAAATCGGCGAAAAATATGGATTTACCGAGTCGTTTCCCAACGAAAGTTGAATGGAATCTCGAATATCGATTCGTGAACCGTGTAGTGAAAAGTGAATAGTGAAAAGTGATGGTGAAATTCAAATTATGAAAAGAAATAGAGAATAAAGCAGAAAGTACAAGCTATATATGCACAAGTGTCTAAAATTAGAAAACGTAAATGCAAACGCGATTATTAAACGTACGTACGAAATAAAACGTAACTTTTATACCAAAAATGACCTACAAATGTGAAACAAGTTTCTAAAAATCTTAAACTACGAAAAAGAATTTTGAGAAAAAGAAAAATATTTTTTTTGACTTTTTATTTATTTTCTATGAATTATTTTATATTTATTGAATTAAAAAGTAATTAAAAATAAAGGAAAATGTAAAAAATAATGGGAAAATTATAAATTCTATTCTGAAAAATCTAAAATATTATAAAAGAATTATCTAAAATATTTTTGTATTTTTAAAAGCTTTTTCTGATTTTTTCTTGATTTTTGTTTATTAAAAAGGATTTAAAAATGATTATAATTGAAGAAAAATTAAGAAAAATATCAAATCAACTTAGAAAAATATGAAAACTTTACAGAAAATCTAGAATATTATGAAAAGCTTCCAGAAAAATTTTGAAAAGAAATTAAGTAGCAGAAGTGCTTATTTAGACAGAAACAGCTTACGGCAAGTGCTTATTTATAAGCACTTGCTACAAAACTATACCAAACTTGAACCACAAATGCAATGAACTCAAATAAGCTCAGTAATGCTCAGAAATGATGAGATATCTCACAGAAATACTAGATCCAAGCAAATAAGCAGTACAGCTATAACTAGAGATAAGCAAAAACAATGACAGAATAAGCTAGGAAGCTAAGAACTGAATGAAATAACAAAACTCAACCAAAGAAACTCTGATATGATAAAATAGCACAAGCAAAAGCTCAAATAAGCACTAGCAGCCGTAATTTCCAAAACAGAAACCTAGTTCAATCACCTATATTGCAGACAAGAATAAGCTGACTAAATACGCTCTAAAGTACAAACTTAAGGGGGGCAAAAGCTCATTTATACTACTGAGAGTCTAAAAACAGTAGAATCCCTATCTCTAATAACTAATAGATGCTCTAAATTGATACAAGATAAGCAGCTAGTAGAGTCTATAAACTGAAATCAGTTGACTAAATGAATGCTCTAACTAATTGACTTAATCCAACTTTTATTGATTATAACTACTCCTATTTGTAATTCTAAGCTATAATTCCACTATATTAAGCTACTATGAACTAGATTATAACTATATCTTTAATGCTACTAACTGATTTCTAAATTTCTAACTGTTAATGAGATTTGAACCTTACTTTGATTTTTTGCAAAATGAACTACTGTTTTATTGTTCTGAATAACTCTTACAATACTAAAACAACCTAAGTGTACCAATTAATTAGCTACTCAACTACTACACACCTCAGTAAACCACAAATCCAAACACTGCCTTAATAGACATATTGTACAATGAAACTTCAATTCAAGCTTTTAATCACTAATCTACTAATCCAAAAAACTATTTTATCAATCACAGAAGCAAATCAGCTATCACAAGCAACATAAACAATCAAATACTTAGATCCAGAGAAACACAAACATATAACAGGTCTTATATCAAAAGCTCTATTTAAATTGAAAATGAAACTTACAATCACTCTCAGCATGCACAGAGAGTTTTCCACAGTTGCCTATCTTTAAGATAGGCTAGGACCTTCCATTTCTATCCCAAACTATCAAAACTCCACCAATTAACCACCCAATTCTGCAACAGTTGACTTACTTTGACCAATAGTACTAATGAACAAGGAATTTAAGTAAAAACTCACAAAAGCTTTGTAAAGCTTATTTGAGATGTTCAAAACTCAGAAACAAACTTAAATGAAAACTGCTTTCAAATTGAAAACTAATTTGATGCTATATTTTTTTATTTTTTGTTTCTATAAAAACTATTGCATGACATAAAACTTTGAAATTGATATGTAAGATAGACTGATGTAAAATAAGCTGATAACAAAGAGATTAAAGCTAATTAAGAACAGTAACAACAATAAGATGAAAAGTTTAAAGAAAAGCTGATTTCATTGAAAATTAAATTGAATTACAATAAAACTACACTAAAAACATTCAAAGGAAATTTTGGCAGAGTTTAGCTATCCTAAAACTCCACCCCTATTACACTAATACTACACCTCTATTTATACTAAAAGAGTGAGAGGGATTAAGAGTGAGGTAGCCACGGATTGCCAGCTTGGCAATCCGTGTGGTGTGCTTCTTGAGTACCATTCTGAGCCCTTGATCATCCTTCAATCATTACCCAATGATGAGCACCCTTGGATCACTATCAATGACGTGTAGTATCTAATCATCAACTACCATCTGTCCCCATGTGTGCTTCTTAGATCCCCTGACATACCATGACATGCTTCTGACCTTCTAGAAGTACATTGATTTGACCAATTTGCCATTAATCGCTGTAATTATATGGGTGGGGTAATTAGGGTTCATGGTGAATAGTTATTTTCTGGGAAAAGGGGTGAAAAGGGGGTCGGGTAAAAGGGTATTATTAAATTGGGATTTGACCGTGTGGTATTAAGTGTTGACCAAGGGTGTTTATGGATCGGGTCAAGGAAAATGGGTGGTGGATTAGACTTTTGTTATAAAATTTGGGCTTGTGTATTTTTGTGGGTTTGGATTAGACTTGGACTAGGCTTTGTAGTTGTATTTTCAGATTTTGATATTAGTAAAAAGCAAGGACCAATGGTGTAAATCTGAAATTATGAGGACCAAATCTGTCATTCTCCAATAATGTGATCCAAGGATTTATAATGCCATTTTCAGATTCATAAAGGACCAGAGTGTGGAAAACTAGAAGGGGGGGGGGGGTTGAATAGTTTTATGTCCGTTTTAAAATTTATAAAAACAAGTTTGTTTTAAAAACTTCGATTCTAGTTTATGTGATCTCAATACTTGCACTATATGAACAATTATATAGTAACTAACTAACAAAGCTAATATTGTAAAAGTAAATAAGTAAGTAATGAAAAGTGTTGGAAAGATCAAACCACAACACACTCCACTCCACTCCCCGAGTCACCTACTCGAGAGATTTCTTCACTATGTCAACAAACTCCCTTATGGCGGAGAAAACCTTACACACCAATGTACACACCACAACTTCGTCACACCTTGATCACAACTTCTACACAACTTCTTCACACCAATCTACTTCACTACTTACTACTTCACACCTATCTACTTCACACCAATCTTCTTCACAACTACACTACTTCACTACTACACAACTTTTTCTCCCTACACAACTTCTACTTCTCCTAAACTACTTATTACAAGCACAACACAACTTCACAAATAATATACACAATATACACAACTACACTTCAATACTTCTTGAACTTAGTTGTAGAAGGAGTATTCTTCTTTTGCACTTTGGATGAGGATGGATGAGAAGGGATTGAATCACTTGAAACGAGGATTAGTAATCTAAAGATCAAATGGTTTTGGAAGATGTTTAGAGAGTTTTAGATCTGAAATTTTCGTGCAAAAGGTGGCGAAAAATTCCAGATTTAAGGTGGTATTATAGGAGAAAATTCTGACAAATTCTGACACAGAAGCCTGGCCGGTCCCCTTAAATCATGGCCGGCCCCCTTAATTTTAAGGGGACTGCCCCTTATAATTAAGGGGGCCGCCCAGTTGTAACGGCCAGAAAATCTGTCATTTAGTGGGGAAAGTTTATTTGGTGAAAAACTAACTGATTTTGGTTAAAAATTTGAAATCATATATTTAGTATGATTAAAACATTTTTTTTATTACCAAAAGTGTTTTTCAAAAATATATCATATGTTTATATAATTAAATAAACTTTGTAATAATTAATTAAATACCTCTTTGATCATTAGATGTATTAAGCACTTGTTTATTCATACATTAAGTGATTAAGTTGGATATAATGATATAAACTAGCTTAATACTTGTTTACGTAGTAATCTTACGTTTGTTGATTTTAGATTTTGTGAACGTCAAAACATAGAGATATCGAAAAATACAAATAACGTTTTTATGCATTATTTATGTCAACAATCTCCCCTTTTTTTATGATTACAAAATCTAAACTCATTAAGCGAAAATTAGTATATATACAAGTATTATTGTGAGGAGTTTATATCAATTCTCCCTCATTTTGTTAGCATTAAAAAGGTTATCCCGAAGTCGGATGAGCTCCCCCTTGATGTATACTCCCCCTCGTTTTAAGGTTAAATGACAAATCGAGATATGGAATGCTTGCAAAAATATTTAGAACAAACAAAATATATATGCATGCAACAATTATATATAAAGATAAGGCAAGCAATATAAGCATGGAAGAAAACACTTCATTAAATAGATAAAAACACAAACATCATACATCCAAGATGCATGATCAATACATCAATACAACTAATACAACTAATAAACAAAAACTCTAATAGAAATGTTTTTCCTAGAGCTTGTCATCAAAATGGTTTAAACAAAGTTATTCTCCAACCATGAGTCATGCTTAATTTGGGAGGAGCAATGTTGTAGGTGGAGATGATGGAGTGAATGGAGGAGTGTTTGATGGAGGTGGAGGTGTGGTTGATGTTGGTGGTAGAGGAGTAGATGTTTTTTGTTGAGGTTGAGGAAGCAAGCTTTCAATATATGAAAACATGTAACGGATTTCATCTCTTAATCCAAAGATGATTGTGCGGTTATGGATGCAACAAAGACAAGTATCACCATAAGCTTCAAGCAAGCTCCATGGGATGGGATTGTCGGTTGATGGATTGAGTGGTGATGGTGAAAATTTTGCATCAAGAGGTGTGATGGGTGATAATGAAAGTGTTATGTCTAAGGTTGCATTTTCAAGAGGTGATGGTGGTGGAATGCTTGGTGGAGGTGATAGATGAGTGTTGATGTAGTCATTGATGGATGATGATGATGGTATGGAAGAGGTGGAGGTTCCATGTGTTGATGGTGTTTTGGATGGTGCATTTGGAGCACTAGGAGATGAACATTGAGGTGGTGGTGATGGAGTGGTATTGTCTTCATTTGTGAGATCAATAAAGAGTTGTTTTGGTGGAATGATAACAAGTTTTTGTTTCTTGGCATTGTTAGAGGTGGTGGTTTTTGGTGATGAAATGATGAATTTGTTGAGGTTGATGATGATAAGGAAGTGTGGATGAAGGTGGAAGGGGTTATATAGCATTAAATCATGATTAGAAATGGTAGTAATTTGAAATTGCATTGTTAGATTCCAAAATCAGTTTAGTTTTTAAGGGAAATGGTAGCTGGGACTAGCAAAAGAAATCACAAGCTGCAAAAGAAAACAGTGTAAAAACTGTTCCAGATGGCCGGTCCCCTTAAATGCAGGCCGGTCCCCTTAAATTTAAGGGGGCCGCCCCTTATGAATTAAGGGGGCCGCCCATCTGACGACCAAGAAATCAAAATTTTTCTGTAGAAACGTTATATTCTGTTTTGTTTTTGTAGCAAGCTCTATCTGGACATTTCACATTTGTTTTGGTCTATTAGAAAGCATACATGTTATATATATACATATACGTATATATAATCATACACAAATTATGCAAGTATAGATTAAAAGCAAGTATAAAAACATGCATACATGTAGAGCAATTAATAATAAGAAGTAAATAACAATATAGTTCAAATATGTCTAGAAACATAGCAACAAATATCACATAAGAAACATATTACAAATAGTTTAAGAAGAATAATAAAGCCAATTTCATAGTCATCATCACTACTTTTTCTTTCCAAGCACCCCATCAACAGTAGTGGCAAATGACTATAAGTCCTACTCATCGTCATACTTTAGATATGAGAACGTAACAAGAATGCTAGGACGATGAGATTTAAACTTACGAGTTTTGCGGGTTTGAGGAAGAACGAGAGAACGAAGGGTTGGATAGATAGATATATTGATAAGTGCTATCATCGAGATCAGGATAGTTTTCAATGACATGCTTGTGGAGACGAGTGAGAAACATACCATACGGAAGAATAGCTTTAGGATTTCCTCTTGCACATTCAATACGTTTGATAAAGAAGTAAGCCAAATTGTAAGGTTGCTCAGCAACAATACAATACAGCATGTGAGCGAGACAAGCCGGGAGATTGTCGGAGTGTCCATCGGAACTGAACGCATTCTCACGAACTAGTTCTTTCCAATGCTCCATGTCGGGCCTTAATTCTTTAAGAAGAATTTGATTTTTAGAAATAGAGACATGTTTGGACTTGATGCTTTGGGTGGAAGTTTCACATTCCAACCCGAGCATTTGACGAATGTCTTTGGGTGATGGAATTTCTGAGACATAAGGACCATGAGTAGGATGAAAACGTTGGAGAGCACAAAGATCCCATTCATTAGTGAATACAGATTGACCGGAAAAAGGAATTTGAAGGATTTGACCAAATTGTGCAAGAGTGAGAGTAATAAATTCATGTTGGATCATGAATGAAATGAAGATGGAACGAAAGTCATCAGTTTGAACCGTCACTTGGCTATAGAAGTCAAGGTTGAAGCGAGGAATGATGGGTTCATTAATTTGGAAGAGACATTCAAATTGGATATTTGTGAACGAACTTTCGATGAAGTCGGATTGATAGTAAGCTTGATCTACGACTCGACCTTCATGAATGTTTCTATCTTCTATATGATGATAGATACGTAAACATACATCGACTCTAAGACGATAATCCCAAGAAGTAGTTTACCATGTTCCTTATTTTAATTTTTAACTCGTTCAAGATATATTTTACGATGTTTAGCAAGTAGTTATGGACAAATCCAAACGCCCTTTTAAACATCTTAATATATCATGAAATTTACTAGATTTACTTTAGGTTGTAAAACTAGCCATTTCTTACGAGTTTCTTATGCATGTGATTTGCTTAAGAAAAGGATGGTTTATGTTTTGACTCAAAAATGCCATTTTTGGTACAAAACCAAACGCTTCCTTAACTAGACACGTACACTACTAGTATGTCAATATATATATGAATTCTATATCTTGACAAGTCTGAATTACTAGTTTTAGGTTTATAATCTTGACAACGTTTTATAAAAATTACAACGACTTAATTTCGACATTATTTGGACATAATACAAACACCCTCTTATCGCTTACACAAATATTTTTACTTAGTCGAAAAATATAGTTTCATGTTTTACAAGTTATAAAAACATAGTATGATTAGTTTTAACAAGTTTTTATAGAATTATTCAACAATGTGTTTACCAAAATTTTTGAAAAGGAGTGTATGAAATTTTTCAAAAAATTTCGACAAGAGAGTTTGTAATTATTAGTCTCTAGTGTTAATTAAGCATCCTAATCCTAAGGGAAGCATTTAGTTATGGAAATTTTATACCCAATTCGAAAGAAAATATGAATTTGAAAAAATTATTAAAACATGCATAATCTTGAGTTTGACCAACTTAGATGGAACTAGATGAAATGTGTTATGAAAACCTTACAATATGTAATGGTGATTGTGTTAGATGAATTTTCCGTTTACGAAATAACCCGAATTATGTGATTTGGAAGTGGTTTTAGGTGTTTTGGGGTTTGGAATTTCGTCACAGCAGCAGCAGAAGATGGGGGTAATGAGAAAGAGGAGTGTTTGGCAAAAGAAATAAGAGGAAAAACGATTTGGGACTATCAAATGGCCGGCGCCCTTAAATATTAAGGGGGCCGCCCTTTATTTGGCTGCCGGTCCCCTTAAACATTAAGGGGGCCGCCCTCCAAAACTTGATATTTCGAGGTTTTGGTTTCTGGAAAGAACAGGAAAATATTTATATATATATATTAGATTTATATTTAATCAAAAATACGTTGGAGAGTATTCGCACGGAAGGAATTACTTGACACTTTTACTTGACATTTCGTCAATTAAAATTTCTTGATCATATCGGATGAAATTTATCAAGTTGTCAAGTGAACGAGAGAGTTGTGGAAGGTTTATATATATATATATATATATATATATATATATATATATATATATATATATATATATATATATATATATATATATATATACGTATATAGCATGGGCTTATAAGACGAGAATATAGGAGGGAAACGTATGCAACGGAAGACGGGAGTTTGTTTCATCCATAGATTTTTCGACTCATCTCTCTACATCAGCATGAGTGTCGTTGAACATTGAAGTTCAATAAGGCAAATGGGGGGAAAGAAAAGGTTCGTAAACGAACAATTTCTAGTTCTAGAAAGTCAACAAATGAATTTTCTAGGTTATAAGATCCTAGATATAGCTAAGTATATATATATATATATATATATATATATATATATATATATATATATATATATATATATATATATATATTAATTATAAATATATAAGTATATATATATATGTATAGATATAAAACTAGAGGAAACTATAGGCCAAACAAAATCACATAAAAACTAGAGACTAAACTAAGCATGCATTTCTTGACAAGGAAATAAAAGGAAATGTGTACCTTTCGTCTTCAATGCGTTTTTCTTCAAAGTCTTCAAGGAATTGTACGAACAAGAGGTGACAACTAAAATTTCCATGTTTGAATGGCGAATTTTCTACGTTGGTTCCCATTGTCTCATTTGACCAAAGTTATTTGATCCGAACATGTTTTGTATTTGACTTGGGTGCATATATGGTGGAAACATTCCCCACGGATTGAAGTTCCACTTTTGTTGATTATTGTTAAAGTTTCGTCTATTTTGGTTTGCTCTTGGTTGAGGTGTTCTAGATCTAGGGTAAGAATTATTTGGTTTCCTAGGTGGTGGAGTTTTAGATCTTGTTTTAGGTTAGATGATCCTACATCGGTCTTTAAAGATGGTTTATAAAACGGTTTTATTTCTTCATCACTAGCAAGATGTATTTTCTTATCATTTACGAATATATACTTAGGATTAGATTTTATAGGTTTTAGTTCATTGAGTTCACTTTCAGATTTGACATTTTTAATTTCACTTGTTGAAGCTTCGGTTGAGTTAAATCCTAAACCGGTTTTATCTCCGGATACTCTTTGAATACTTATTATTTTACTAAGTGAATGACTACTATTTTCAAATTAATCAAGTTTGCAAATTTCTTCCATGAGTTTTTCATTTTCACCTTTAAGCTCTTGACATGATTTACATTCTTCAAAAATCTCCTTACCTTTTCCAAGTTGATGTATTTTAATTTTTAGTTCTAGTACTTCATTTTTCAATTGGTTGTTTATGTATTTTAGTGATTTGTTTTTAGCCATTACTTGTTGTCCTAGTTTGCATAATCTATTATATTCACTATCTAAATCTTTTTCATCTAATGATAAATTTTCGTCACTAAAGTATTCGTTTTCGGAACGTACCTCACTTGATGTCTTAGCCATGAGACACTTTTCTTCCATTGTCGTTTCTTTCTCATCTTCATCGCTATCACTCCAAGATCCTCCAAAAAATGCTCTTTGATTTTGATCTCTTGTCATCATTGGACATTTTCCAATGAAATGATTTGGATCACCACACTTGAAACATTTCCTGTCATTCTTGTTATTTGTTAGCATTAGAAGTGTTGATCATTTATGTAATCAAAGGGAGATCTCAATGATCGTCCCTTAGGGGGAGATTGTTAGCATTAAAAGTGACGATCATTATTGTGTCGACAAGTATTGTAATAGTTAAGTATATTGGGCTATGGACTTAGTACTTATTAAGTATATCATGTAAGCCTTATTAGAACATGTAACCCAAGTCCAAGCCCAAGCCCATAGAAAGCTTATGTATGGAACTATAAAAGGCACCTTACCTCTCATTTGTAAGGTGTGCTTGAGTGTGTATCGTGTGTGTTTCTCTAATAATATTCTCTCTTCTTTCTTCCTCTCCCTCTCTCTACTTTCTCTATCTAAAACTAGTCACGGATTTCATATTCTTTGATCAACCTTGACCTCCCGAACCACATGAATCATCAATACTTTCGGTCCTACAATTGGTATCAGAGATACGGTGTTGTTATATCAATGATTTGTGTGGTTTCGTATCATGTTTTTTTTGCTGTTTTTACCCACTATTTTCGGACCTGGAAATATTGTTTTCTTATCTTTGGGTAACAGTTTTCTGAAACAGTTTTTTGTATCCAAATGGTCTATAACAAAAAGTCTTATGCTTTTATGTCTAACTGATGACTGTTTTTTTGTGTCAATTTGGCCTCATAACAGTTTTTTAGTTAACTTTGTCTTTCTATGACTTTTTGGTTGTACCATATCGTGTGAAAAAAATGGTCATAAACATGGTCTCAAATGCTGGAATGAAGCTGGACGTAATTTTGGTCGGAAATATCGCCGGAAAAAAGGTCGGACTTTCTTTACGACTTTCTTGTAAAGAAAGTTTCGAAAATGTGAAACCCTTGACTTTCGCAATTCTTGTATAAGTATTTTCGAAAAGCTTAAAACTTTCAAAAAATTTTCTGGTATAGAAAAGTTTCGAAATTGGTTGAGAAAACTTTCGAAATTTTTTTAACAATGTTTCGAAATTACAAATGTTTCGAAATCAGAAAGTTTCGAGAAAAATACTTTCGAAAAGTGACCAACTTTCGAGAACAGAAGATCAAAATGAAAGTCGACCCAACAACATCAAACCAAAACCAACATCTATCCTAAACCCAACAACATCAACAGTCAACAACAATCTCACTTCATCACCTCACAGTTACAAGACCAAGACTCGTACTTAAATGAAAATTAAAAGAAAAGATCTCAGTTCATCTCTCTTTGTGATTAAAGATTCGTCCATAGACAAATGCCACAAGAGACCACATCATCGATCCTATATGAAGCCAAGCTTCATTCAATATCCGAAACAAAAGAAGAGGAAAATAACAATCATGTCATTTCCTTTTTCTCGGTTCGTTTAGACCGTAACAAGAAAAACACAACATATAAAAACCTACCCGCGACCACAAGGGATCTTGAAGCCTTAAACTTGCTATGTTGATTTGAATACAGCAGAAAACGAATATCTAATATGGGTGAGATGGTGTTTGTGTTTAATCGATTGTTGTGGGTTCGGATATGAATGATAGAAACTATGATGTGAGAAGATGAGATTGAGAGGTGCTTAGCTTTTTATCAGATTTGGTGACGCAGGTACAAGCAGATTTGGAAGAGAGGATAAGATGTGGTGGTGGGAGCGGCGTATTGTAATGATATGTGTTTTAGGGTTAACACAAATTATATGAGGTGTGTGTTTAGGGTGAATTATTAATACGGGACTTATCATTCTTGCTTTGAATTGGGCTTATTAATTAAACGGGCTTACTGATTGAAATGATTAATATCAACTTGAACTGGCTATGATTTGAGCTAGGGATATTTGAGCGAGATGTTGGAAATAATCGATATGGACTGGGCGGGTATTTTCATTTAATGTACCTCTGGCTTAACATATTGGTCTGGTAATTCATACGCATATCAATGGGTTAAAAAAATTATTAAACACCCAAAAGTATTTTACAAATATTTTTGGATATGTTTTGATAATTACGTGGCAAAAAGAGTGGTATTTTGGTTTTTATAAAAATTTTCACGGGGATACTACTTTCATGGCTAAATTTTAAATGTTATCAAAATGTGACTACGGAGATTATTTGTTTATTACTTATTTGAGATTGAAGTGACGTTTCATGGGTGCGTGTACTTAGTATCTCAAGGTCTAGGGGTTGGTTGGATGAAAGACTTTCGAAGATCCTTGTTTGAGCATTTATAGAATAGTGATTAAGACTTGGACATCTAGCTATGTGTGAGATCTATAAACGCATAAGTTGGTTCTTAATGCTCACAATAGCTATCACTTTAAGGAGTTACATTGTAGTGCTCAGTGTCACAAAAGATTGTGGATTGTTCAAGAGGCGGATATACAATAAAGGATGGATGGTTGGGTATATGCCACTACCTATATTGTAAGGAGTGACGTTGTTGTGCTCAATAGGTTCTTAATCACACATAAGTACAAGCGTAAGTCACAAGTCTAGGAATTTTACTTCATTCTCAAGTTTGTCATATCGGGTTGTCTCCATAGATGGTCACTTACTATTAGCCATTGGAAGTGACATGAGGTTTGATAAGAGGTTGATCTGAGGAGAATTGTAGAGAGAGTAGTTGTCGACATCAACTCATGGGGTATTGATTTGTATGTTGCTTACAGTTGATATTTCTATGTACACATATTTATGATGATTCCGAAAGATCGTCATCATCCTGGAGGGAGAAATGTGTACATCGGCACTTTTATTGAAGATCTGGAAGCATTCTAAGTGAGTTGAAGATGTCGATATGATGCTCCCCAAACAAACCTGTGAAGAAGTTACAGTTTATCAGTCTATTATCCATTTTCCGCTGTGCATGACAAGATAAGAGACTGAAGATAATTTGGGCATAATTCAGAGAAACTTCTTCTACAAGCATAAAGGTTATATCTAACGGGTTTTCAATTTGGGAGGGAGCATGTAAGTGAAAAGGGCTTACTAATTGGGAGGGAGTAATAACCCAATTAGATTAGTACATGATTCGTTTGCAAGTAAAGAGAGATTGCTGGGGATATTTATGAAGATAAAGAGCTATGAAGTCTTCCTCAGCATTGTTGCGCTTACTTTGATTGTTTTATTTTACTTGTTAGGAATCATTGTAACCAATTCATGTATATCTCCAGCTGGAGGGAGATTGTTAGAAATGAAGCTGAGCGATATTTACGTGAATTGGAGTAGACAACTAATATGCATATAATGCAGGGACTACTAATGTCATATTGTAATAGTTGTCTTAAGTTTGCCCTATATAAACCCCTCAAGTCTTCACTTGAGAGGTGTGAGTGTGTAACCATTTTCTCTTAATAATAATATATTTGTTCACCTCTCCCTCTCTCTACTTTCTCTCTCTAAAACTAGTCATGGATTTCATATTCTTTGATCAACCTCGACCTCCCGAACCACATGAATCATCAATACTTTCGGTCCTACATTATTCTTGTCATCCTTATTCTTTTGAAATGCTTTCCTTTCATCATGTGGTTGCCTTAAAAATCTTCCTCGCCTTTTAAAAAATTTCTTGAAATCTTTTACGGCCATGGCATATTCTTCGTCCTCACTTTCGGAAGATGAGCTATCTTTGTTGATGGATTCCTTTCTAGCTTTCAAGAGGATTGACTTGCTTTGCTCTCGTTTTCCTTTGACCATTTCGGAGTCCTTCTTTATAATTGCTTCGTAGACTTTCAAATTTCCAATTAATTCATCAAGTTGCAACGTTGACAAATTCTTTGATTCTTCAATAGCCGTCACTTTAGCTCGCCATTTTGGGTGAAGAGCCCTAAGAAACTTCCTCACAAATTCTCACTAGAAAAATTCTCATCAAGTGCTTTTAAACTTGTGATGATAGTGTTAAATCTAGCGAAAGCATTATCAATTGATTCCTCTTCCGGAATTGTGAATTGCTTATATCGTTGAACAAATAGATCTATTTTATTATCTTTGACTTGATTATTACCTTGGTGAGTTATTAATAAAGAGTTCCAAATTTCTTTTGCGGTTTCACACATAAAGATCCTTTCGTACTCTTTACGTGGTAGCGCATTATAAATAACCATTTTTGCTTCATTATTTTTAGCAAGTTTTCTTTTTAAATCATTATTTTGTTTTTCAAAATGTACGATTTCATCTTTCTTTGTTTCAGGGTTATTTTGAATGGGTAAAAAATCACCATTAGTAAAAACATGCCAAAGATCTAGATCTTTTGATTTCACATAAGTTTCAAATCGATTTTTCCAATATAAAAATCCATCACTTTCAAATAGTGGTGGTCTTTGCATAGATTGCCCTTCTAAATATTTTTAAGATTCCATATATCGTTACAAGTTTTAAAATACAATATTTTTTAAAGATCTTGCAAACGTGGCTCTGATACCAATTGTGGAAAACTAGAAGGGGGGTTGAAAAGTTTTATGTCCATTTTAAAATTTATGAAAACAAGTTTGTTTTAAAAATTTCGATTCTAGTTTATGTGATCTCAATACTTGCACTATATGAACAATTATATAGTAACTAACTAACAAAGCTAATATTGTATAAGTAAATAAGTAAGTAATGAAAAGAGTTGAAAAGATCAAACCACAACACAAGGATTTATAGTGGTTCGGCTACAAGGTCACCTTCCTTGTTCCTACTCCACTCCCCGAGTCACCTACTCGAGAGTTTTCTTCACTATGTCAACAAACTCCCTTTTGGCGAAGAAAACCTTACACACCAATGTACACACCACAACTTCGTCACACCTTGATCATAACTTCTTCACACCAATCTACTTCACCACTTACTACTTCACATCTATCTACTTCACACCAATCTTCTTCACAACTACACTACTTCACTACTACACAACTTTTTCTCCCTACACAACTTCTACTTCTCCTAAACTACTTATTACAAGCACAACACAACTTCACAAACAATATACACAATATACACAACTACACTTCAATACTTCTTGAACTTAGTTGTAGAAGGAGTATTCTTCTTTTGCACTTTGGATGAGGATGGATGAGAAGGGATTGAATCACTTGAAACAAGGATTAGTAATCTAATGATCAAATGGTTTTGGAAGATGTTTAGAGAGTTTCAGATCTGAAATTTTCGTGCAAAATGTGGGGAAAAATTCCAGATTTAAGTTGGTATTTATAGGAGAAAATTCTGACACAGGAGCCTGGCCGGTCCCCTTAAATCATGGCCGGTCCCCTTAATTTTAAGGGGACCTCCCCTTATAATTAAGGGTGCTGCCCAGCTGTAACAGCCCGAAAATCTGTCATTTAGTGGGAAAAGTTTATTTGATGAAAAACTAACTAATTTTGGTTAAAACTTTGAAATCATATATTTAGTATGATTAAACCATTTTTCTTTATTACTAAAAGTATTTTTTCAAAAATATATCATATGTTTATATAATCAAACAAACTTTGTAATAATTAATTAAATACCCCTTTGATCATGAGATGTATTAAGCACTTGTTTATTCATACCTTAAGTGATTAAGTTGGATATAATGATATAAACTAGCTTAATACTTGTTTACGTAGTAATCTTACGTTTGATGATTTTAGATTTTGTGAACGTCAAAACATAGAGATATCAAAAAATATAAATAACGTTTTTATGCATTATTTATGTCAACACAGAGTTATCATTCTTCATAAATATTCTTTAAAGGACCATAACTGACAACTTCTGAAACTTAGATGACTGAATCTGACAATCTCTAAAACTTAGACCAAGGATCAAATAGGATGAATCTCAAATCTCTGAGGTCTTGTAAGGCTCAAAATTGACTTTCATTTACTGGTCTGCACACATTCTACTCACGTGCTCGTTTTTGCTAATTTCCGTTTGTTTTTCGTCTTTTAACAAGATATCCGTACCTGCACGTTCACAATCATAAAAACACACATTCTTTGGCATTTGTTAGCCTAATTAGTCTATTTGGGTCGGTTTTTGGCTATGAAAAGGTATGTGAATTAACGCATACCAGGTCTTCATTACCTTTGTTTAACAAGTGTCTTGCTCATTCATAGCTTAAATATACCTGATTCAACTTTAAATTTCAAATGCAACCCATATAGGGGTGTTTGGCACAAGCCGTTTTTTTAGCCCAAAATCAGTTTATACCCACTTTTCCAAATAAGATAAGCTTTCTTTTACTATTTTTAGTAGATTTCTCATTAAAATTTTCATTACCAAGTAGTTTTCAAGTAGTTGAGCTTGTTTTCAAAAGTTTTTTTTCTTGACTGTTATAGCGTAGAATTGGTTTAAGCCATTTTGTAGTTGTTAATTTTGCCTTAGAATACTTCCAAATAGGTTAGTATAAGTGTCTAGGATCTGGTCTTTGAATGTTGTGGGTCAAAAACTCATTTTTTACCCATGTTAAACCACCCCACAGCCACTTTGGTTTTTATTTTTAATTTCTTTATTTTTAGCTCATTTGTCCTAAAAATTGGTACAGTGGTAAATTGTTTACTCATCTAGTTCATGGTAATTTTAGTTTATTTTATTTAATTTTCTTTAACAGCTTGCCCTAGGTCCAAAGTTGTCCCTCTAGCTTGTTTTTCCCATATTGCGGCCTAGTAGAATCAATCCATTAGGAACCTTTTTAGCTTAGTTTGTGCTTTTTAGTATTTAGCTTATAGAAGCTTATTGTTTTTTTTTTTGGAATCATTTTTTTAAGTTCATCTATTTTCTCCTACTATTCTGATTTTGCTTCCCCAATTGCTTGTTTGTTAGTTTTTATAAAATTTTTTAGTTGTAAAAGTTGTTTATCCTAATGCCTCGAATCTGTTTGTAAAATTTTTTTTGAAAAGAAAGAATGTTCTTTTAAAAGGGTATTGCCAGGGTCGAACCTGGGTCACCCAGTTCACACCAAACAGACACAAACGCACACCCACCATTTGCTCTATCCTTTGTTTCTTGTTAGTATCTTCCTTATTTTATTTATAATATAGTTCTTGTCTTTGTTTTGCTTAGTTAACTTGTTTGCTTTTAGATTGCTTCTTTTCTGCTTATTTAGGACTGTCATTTTCCCCTCCTATTTTTCCTAAGTTCGTTTTAGTATAATTTAATTTCCTGTAAATTTTTAGATTTTTCCAAAACTTTTTACTATTTTTAATGCATTTATTTAGTAAAAATAGTTTTTAATTCATAGTAATTAGAAAAATTATAAAAAAAAAAAAAAAAAAAAAAAAAAAAAAAAAAAAAAATCTCGAATTTTTCCATTTATATTTAGGACATACGAAAAGTAACTTGGTACCCGTAGCCCTTTTAGATCTTAGATTTCACTTTTAAAGCCGTTACCGAGCCCGGTAATGGCACGTTTTTTATTTTTGACACGTTTTAGGTTATTTTAAGTTACGTTTAAGGTTTATAGAAGTTTTCAAATAGTTTTTCACTTTTAATTTCGTATCCGTAGTTTACATTAGGTAGTTTCCTATATAGTTTACGTTTTTTATTTTAACGCGTTACGTTTTAGGTTTAACTTACGTTTTAGTTAATTTGCAATTTACATGCTTTCGTTAATTATTTACTTGCTTTATTTTGAGTTATTATTTTGAAATTAGTTTAGAATCCCAAAATCTCTTTTATCCCGATTCACATCACCCGATCACGAAACGAGATTCAAGTTTCCATTTCACACCTCGTCGGGACTTAACGACCCGGGAAAACACTATACACACATGTGGAAAACTAGAAGGGGGATTGAATAGTTTTACGTCAATTTTTATATTATAAAAGCTTTGTTTGCAAAATAACCGATTCAAGTTTTATGTGAGATCAATAAGCAAACACTTATATAAACTAATATCTACGAAATGAAATAACAACCATATAAGTAAATAAGTAAAGAGATAGAGATGGAAAGATCGCACCACATGACAAAGGATTTATAGTTGTTCGGCTACGAAGCACCTCTTCGCCCTACTCCACTCCCCGAGCACCTAACTCGAGAGTTTTCTTCACTACGTCAACAAGCTACCTTATGGCGGAGAAAACCTTACACAACTTTTGCTTACACCAATTTACGACACTAAGCTAAATGTCGAGTCCTAATAGTAACTAGAACCAATCTCACACCACTACACGCCTTCTTCACAACTTAACCACACCACTACTACTACACAACTTCACTACTTCTCTTTCACAACACAACTTCTACTTCTACCCAACACAACTACTTCTATTCACAACTACTAACACACCTAGATCCATCTATTACACAACTTCTACACCTTTACAATATACACAAGCCTACAATACTTCTTAACAAGATGTTGGAGGAGTATTCTTCTCTTGCACTTTGAATGTTAAAGGATTGGATCACTTGAAACAAGAACTAATATGTTTATGATCAAAGGATTTAGGAAGATGATTTGAGGGAATTAGAACAGAAAGTTTTAGTGCAAAAGGTGAGGAAAAAAATTCAGATTTGAACCAATATTTATAGGCAAAGAAATCTGACACAGGAGCGTATGTCGGCCCCCTTAATTGTGTGCCGGCCCGGCCCCCTTAAAATTAAGGGGGCGGCCCCTTATAATTAAGGGGGCCGCCCATATGAAACGGCCAGATTCTTTGTCTTTTTTTGGGGAAAGTTTATTTGGTGAAAATTTAAATGAATTTGGTTAAAAATTTGAATTCATATATTTATTATGAAATAAACATTTTCTTTAGTTACCAAAAGTGTTTTTCTAAAATATATAAAATGTTTATACAATTTTATATAATTTGTAATTAGTAAATAAATCTTCCTTGATCATAAAATGTATTAGGCACTTATTTATTCATACATTAAGTGAATTAGATGGATATAATGATATTTTGTCTCTAAATACTTATTTACATAATGATTTTACGTTTAATGATTCTAGATTTTGTGATCGTCAAAACATAGGGATATCGAAAAATATTAATAACGTTTTTACGCATTATTTATATCAACAATCTCCTCCTTTTTGATGATTACAAAATCTAAACTCATTAAATCAAAAATTATTATATATACAAGTATTTAGTGAGTTTTATATCACTTCTCCCCCTTTATGTAAACATCAAAAAGGTTGTCCCGAAGTCGGATGAGCTCCCCCTTGATGTATACTCCCCCTCGTTTTAAAGGTTACAAGAAAAGTCGAGATATGGAATGCTTGCAAAAATATTTAGAACAAACAATATATATATGCATGCAATCTTATAATATACAAAGCTTAAGTAGTGTTATTAATGTAAAGTGGTCATCATAAATGTTTCATGCATTGATTGTGACATGTGTATGCTTCATGTGTAAGTACCTTGGTTTGAGTTTCATGCTTAAGTTGTAACTACATCATATCTTATATATATATATATATAATAAAGCCTTCAGTGTCCGAATATAATATAAAGCCTTCAAGCAACTCAAACATATTTGTACATTAATTTTAAGCAGCTCAAGGATCTCTGTACATTAATTTTAAGCAGCTCAAGCATCTGAATTAATATTCACATAATGGGCATTTACATGTTAACACATAATGGGTATTTACATGTTAAGTATATCAACCATCTATTTATCAGTTACATCACAACTCCACATTACATGTTGCCTCTATAAATGTTCTGAGTAGTTTGAAGTTGCAGACACCTCAAACTCTCAAACTTGAGCTTACATACTGAATCTAATCTCACAATGGCAAACAGGTCAGGTCAGGCATCTCAAACCAATGACAAACTTTCTGGGAAAAATTCCACCGAGGCAAACAGCCAACTTTTCCTTGATGCACTTGATGTGGGTGTCACATGAACTATAGTTGTTATCATCTGTAGAAAATGGGATGTGAATGCGAAATCCGGGCGTTATTTAAGTACAGATTTCATTGTTTCTGATGGGAAGGTAAGCCCTTGGTTTGTCTGCAAGTTAAGCAAGTAGTGACAATTAGAAATGCATTTTTGTATCAAATTATAAAAAAACAGAAAGATGCATGGGTTGTGTATTTTCTATATGGTTTGGGAATCAGTGGATACATACATTGTTCACTAAAGTTCTTATTTTCTCTTCTTGGAGGGTAATATCATGCACTGTACTTCAAAGGCTAGCGTTTCACATAATTTTGTTGACAAGTTAAAAGATGGTTTGATTTATTCAATAAAAGACTTTAGTGTCATAGCAAATAAAGATAAGTACCGTGTTTTGAAGGACTCTACTTGCATGATTGAATTTGATGGAGCAACGACCGTAAGGAAAGTTGTAGTCAAGGCGGACGGTTTTGTCAGACATCCTTTCCAATTGGTAGCATTTGAGAAACTTGAACCTACAGGCAATAAATTTCTTATTGGTAAGGTCATGGATGTTCAATATTTTTTGTTGCTTTCGAAATTATATCTAGAGTTATCATTTTGTGCACACGTTGCAGATGTTGTTGGTTACATTACCAATGTTGGTAGGACCACCTACCAGAAAACAGGTTCAAGAAGTTTTGATTTTTATCTTGCCAATCAAAGGTATTTGTTATTCTTTATTGTTTTTACAAGTAATCATATGTTGCTATCCTAATTGATGGACTTATTTTGCTTTAAATAGTGGCCAGTCAATTAGGGTTACGCTATGGGGGGGGGGGGGGGGGGGGGGGGCTATGCGAATTGTAGATAGAAAAAAAAGCTAACATTCTGGGCTGTGTGCCGTGGTTTTAACTTCAGTCAATGCTAAACACTACAATAGTAAGAGTCCATTTAACGTAATTTTTTCCCATTGTTTAAAACACTCAAGGATTAACTAATTATGTGTACCTACCTTTCAAATAAGCTTTATTTGTCGAGTAGCTCCTCCACTCTCATTCTGGATGATGATGACATTCCAGCCCTGAAACAAATAAAAGGCGGAGTTAGGTAATCAAAGTTACATTTTCCATAGACCTTTAATTACTTGAATGATGTTAGTCATTATCCTTAATGTTGCTTGCAGTGGTGTGAAACATACAAAAGAAAGTCTACCGGTTGATCATTCTATACCAAATCCTGGGACACTTGAAAATGTGTTGATGTGGGCAAGAAACAGGCAGAATGATGTACTCGTCTTCTATTCTAATGTTCTGTTAGCGTAATTATAGCCTATTGCCTACTATTAACCTCCTGTACCGCTTTTCAGAGTTTAACCTTTCACTGTAAGGTGAGGCAAAACAATATCATAACGAGAAAGGGATGGAACTATCCATCGTGTGGAGGTCAAAAATGCAAGAAAGGGTTAACCAGGCAGGAAGGAAAATTCTGGAGTGAAGGATGTAACACAGCTGTGGACTACCCAGTTATAAGGTGTTGCTCTTTCTTTAAAATAGAAATTGATTTGTTTTTAAAAATATTATCCAGGAACCACATTCCTCAAATGTGTTAAAAAATCAATGAGTTTTCATTTAAATTTTAAAACGATGAAAAACTGCGACATACCATTCAATACAAAAGTGAATGTGTTTACATGTTTTTATAAAATTATTATTGAATAGCAATCGGAGTCGCTATTTACCTTCGCTGTGCAATATTGGATGTGCATGTGCAGGCTTGAGATTGGTGTCTCGGATGAGACAGACCAGACCGTTGTTGTGATGTTTGACGAGACTGCAACAGAGTTGGTTAAACACTCAGCAGCCTCACTTTTTGGGACAGAAGGAGAGGTACATTAATAATGTTAAAGAGATAAAAGAGTATCGCAATAATTTTCTCTAACCTTATGTTCCTCTGCAGGATTCAGAAGATCACGCTGTGTTGCCCCGTGCCATAGCTGATATTGTAGGCAGTACCCACACTCTGGAGATAAAAACACATACTTACTATGAACATGGAAGCTATGAGAGCTTCACATGTTCTGCAATATGTGCAGACCAGCCTGATAATGATAGTGCAAGTTGTAGCATGGTCGAAAAAGCTGTTGCTTCTGAGTCAACTCCAACTGAGCCTTCTGATGAAAAAACCATTGAATTGGAACAATCAGATATTGGAATGGAGGAAGAGAAAGCTAACCAAGCTGATGCTACTCAAAAGCGTTGGTTGAAGAAATTATCAGATGAACCATCACTCTCTACTCCATCAAAGCCTACTGAAGAAACAATCAAGAAAAGGTTAGGCAATAATTCCTCCATCCACATTTGGAAACAGTTTAAACTATAATTGCTTACTTGTCATTTATGATTGTATTATTTAAGGGATGATGTTGAGGATTATGACACTGAAATAGAAGAAGTGGCTAAGAAAAGAAGGTTTGGATATAAATTATGACATTACCTTAATATTGTTACAAATCTTAGACACTAGCGTTGTATTTATTTCTTTATTATTTTAGGGTTGTTCTTGAGGATCCGGACACCGAAAAAGAGCAAGAAATAAAAGACAAAACATTGGAGTCTGCTAAGAAGAAGCTAAAAAAAAGTATGTATCCTATATAAATTATCACATTACCTTAATATTGTTCGAAATCTTAATAGTTGAATTTCTTCCATACTTTATTTAGGATGGTTGTTGCAGCATCGGACGAGGAGTAAACAACAAATAATCAAGATCCTTGAAGCATCGCCTGATGAGTGAAGTATGAAATGAATAAAAATTTAGGAAAATTGTAATAAATTGGATCCTAATAGTTCATAGGATTCTGGATTTTCAAACCTTTGAGACAATAGTTATGTTTGGTTATTAGTTTTCATATTTTGAATGGATTGTTTTTGTTTCCATGTTCGAATCCTGCAAATCAAATAATGACATTATTCTCTGCATAAATGTAACAAACAAACCACCATAATTATTTATTATTACTTAATTTGCCACATTGTAAAATTGACATGCCAACACTTATTCATAAACTACACAGCATTGATTATTTAAACTACTTAACTAAATTTCATGTTAAACTTCTATTTTAAATTTAAACATCGTATGTTTCCATCTTTATCACTGCTTTTCATTTTCTTAGAAATAAGTGCTTCACATAATTAAACTTATGGAATACCAGAAAAGCTAAGCTTAAATAAACTACACAACATTGATTATTTAAACTACTTAACTAAATTTCATATTAAAATTCTATTTTAAATTTAAACATGGTATGTTTCCATCTTTTGAACACTTCTAAATTGGAACTCTCAACAGTCATTAGTAACTTATCACTGCTTTTCATTTTCTTACAAATAAATGCTTCACATAATTAACCCTTCAATGTCATAATATAAACAGCAAACTGATATCTTCCTAACAGCACATCCCAATATTATGTCTCAATTTAAAAACATTCAGCATATGCCATCTCATATCCTAATGCTAAAAAAAATCAAAAAGTTGTGCTCATCAGAAATGTCAATCTAGTCCAAGGTTTCTGCATTGGAACCCATTTAAGTATCAAAAGGCTAGGACAATCAGTTATTGAAGCAGAAATCATCACTGGGTCAAATATAGGAGACAAGGTTGTAATACCAAGAATTACATTCATATTAATTATGACTAGATGGCCATTCAAAATGAAGTGCACACAATTTCCAATAAAAATATGTGCTGCAGATAACATTCACGGAGTCAACCAAGATAAAGAACATGAAGATTCAAGCACTCAACAAATAGATTGTTAGGAAAAAATAATAAGATGAATTACAGATATTGTTAGCTGTTTGTGGCTTTATGCCTTATCCATAAAATAACTTATGTGTTGATTTTGTGTCTTTCTTTAATGAATAATATAATATCTTATGCTTTGTTTGTCAAAAACATTATGAATACCTAATAAATTTACTTTATGGGTGAGTGGAAGTTACAAAATTATTTTGTAACTGCATGAAAGCTTAATAGCTTGGTAAGGCTTTTAAAAGACACATTCTAACCTCTACTATCACATGTCCAGTTATTTGTTCACACACACATATCGCTATCCATATTTGAATATCATGGCATTCAGCAAAGAGGAGATCAGCAAGTATTTTCACCTGCCAGTAGCCCAGGCTGCGAAGGAACTTAAAGTGGGTTTGACTGTTTTGAAAAGAATCTGTAGAGATCTGGGTTTTATGCGTTGGCCACAGCGTAAACTGAATACTTTAAATTTAGTAATCAGTAGTCTCCAGGCCAGACTTCATTTGAAGCTAAAACTCTATGTTTATGGTTTACTAATGTTACCTCTAATCCAAGTTTATCATTTGGCAAAATAATAAGAAGCTAACCTTATAATATTCCATATTATTGGCTAAATTCGCTTGCATTATAGGCTGAAAATGGAGGTCCAACAGTTGATGACTACACCAAAGTAATCATAACAAGGTTGAAAGAAGAAAGGAGGCGAGTACAAGAAAATCCTGATTACAAACATGCTCCAAGCACAAAAAAATTGAGGCGTCAAAACTTCAAAGCTATATACAAAAGAAAGAAAGAGTTAAATTTGGACACACCAACAAAATTTGAAGCTACACCATTGGAGTCTATCACCAAAGAAGAAATTGCCCAATATTTTCACTTGCCAATATCGGAGGCTGCCAGCAAACTTAATGTTGGGTTGACTGCTTTTAAAAAATGCTGTAGAGATATGGGTTTTAAGCATTGGCCACATCGTAGGCTGAATAGTTTAGACTTATTAATCAATACTCTCCAGGTCATAATGTTACCTCTAATCCGTATATATCATTTGACAAATTAAATGTCTAGATTTATTAAAAAAGGAAATGTTATAACATTCCATATAATTAACAACATTAGCTTGCATTATAGGCTGAAAATGGAGGTGCAACAGTTGATGAGTATACCAAAGAAATTATAACAAGCTTGAAAGAGGAAAAGATGCGAGTACAAGAAGATCCTGATTACAAACTTGCTCCAACCACAAGAAAGATAAGACAAAGGAACTTCAAGGCTACATACAAAAGAAGGAAACACTTGAATTTGGACCCAACTACAGGAATTGACGCTAGATCGTTGGAGGTGATACCAACTGATAACACAGACTCTCAACAGATGAATGGTGATTATGGTAGTGACAATGATAGCCTAGAGTAGTTGAAAAATAATTATCTTAGAGTTTACAATGTTAGTTATTAATAAATGGAATGTTGTTTGTCGTTGTGTAATGGCTCCATATGCATTAATACAATATTTCTATTTTATCGTCTATATATGATTGAAATATTAACAAACAATTGTGACTCTAAATTAATCAAACTTAATATGAATCACTTTACAAAAACTACTGATAATTCCTATCATCTTGCAAATACCATAAAATCTTAAACATATTCAATATTGATTATCAATAAATATAACATTTATACCACAAAATACCAAAACACAAGCTGTTCAGCTTCATAATTCTATACTGTTACAAATATTTATCTGATCTTTAGTAACCTATGCAACACAAACAAACAGCTACTGAAACATATTCCATATTGATTGTCAATAAATATAACATTTACACCACAAAATACCAAAATCCAAGCTGTTCAGCTTCATAATTCTATACAGCTGCAAATATTTATATGATCTTTAGTACCCTATGCAACACAAACAAAAACCTATTTTTATGAAACTATGGATCATGGTAAGTCTAAATTTAATAGTTTTTCATATATTTAAATTTTTCATGCTATTAGAATTATCGATTTATCTATTTTACAGATTCACTTAGTAAGTACACCGAGATACCATCCTTATCAAACATAATCAACAGCTCTATAATTATTCAATCATATACAAATATCAGATCCGATGGCAAAATTGAGAGTTATTGTGGTCTGAGAATAAGAGAAGTAATTATGCACGAAGCAGGTAAACACAAACACATCTATATTTTAGTACAATGAATAATCACTGTGCCTATGCTAAAAATTCAAAATATTTGCTCAGGAACATTGACAGCTCCAGAAAATAAAAGAGAAAAAATTAAACAAAAAGCAGCAGTTCATGTTCTAACATATCTAAAAAAACCCGCAAAAGATATCAAGGTAAATTTTACGATACATGTATTGTATAATTTATTAACAAATATGGTAAGTGTAAATCATAAATCTTCAGGTTCTACTTCCAATTACCACTTACCAACAACAGATATTATATCAGAACAAGTGAAACGCCGTATGCCTAAACAAAACCATAAAAGAATAGGACTCACATCTACAGGTAACTTTTCCACTAATTTTACTCAATTTCATTTAAACTACAAAGATTTAAAGGTAATTAACAAAATTCTTTTATCATTACTGTTGTTTTTTAAACAAGGGGTTGCTGTCTCTTACCATAACATTGGGCCACCATCGTATAAATGCGGTAACTATCAAGCAACCATGTGGTATGAAGAAAGAACTAATAAGGCTTTCAAGCCTTTAAATCCAACATTCTCCATTTGTTGCCAAAGTGGAAAAGTGCGGCTTTCAAAATTTAATGAAGCACCAACGCTGTTAAAGAACCTACTTGATTATACTGATTCTTCTGCATCAAATTTAGAGAACAGATTAGAATATACAATAGTATGTTTTGCTTTACATCTTTTGGAACAAAAATAGATAACTCGATTAATTCAGGACGGGGACCAGACACATTTAGAATCAACGGTCAAAACTATCATCTAATTGGGTCTTTGCTTCTAGCACAAGGAGAACAACCGAAGTTTGCTCAGCTTTACTTCTTTGACACACAGAATGAAGCTCACAATCGCATGTATGCTTTTATTGATAAACAGACAGAACACGATATTGATGAAACAACAGTTGTGAGCCTGATTGCAATGCTAAATCAGTCAAGCGCAGTTACCAAGGCATTTCGCATGGTGAGGGATTGGTGTGCTTCACATGATACGCCTAACTTACAATTGCGGCTTATTGGCAACAGAACAAGTGCACGACAGTACAACACCCCAAGTGTGTCTGAAGTAGCTGCTCTAATCACAAATGATTTTGGTCAGGGCATCCCATCACGAGATATCATTGTAAGCTGTAAGGATACAGGCAAGCAACGAATATCAGAATTACATCCATCCTACATGGCACTACAATATCCTTTGTTATTTCCATACGGAGAGGATGGATTTCATGATAGCATACCTTATCATGACAATACAGGTGTACGAAAAACTATATGTGAATACGTTACAATGAAGGAGTATTACGCGTACATAATTCAACAACAAAATAACCAGGGTACTACTTTGCTAAGAGGAGGGCGGCTCTTCCAGCAAATTTTGGTGGATGCATACACGGCTATCGAAGAACAAAGGCTTAAATGGAAAAGAAATAATGAAGACAATCTACGTGTGGATCTTTATCATAATGTGTTTGATGCTGTTACAAAAGGAGATACAAACGCGGCTGCAATTGGAAAAAGAATAGTTTTACCCTCAACTTTTGTAGGCAACCAGAGATATATGATGCAGAATTATCAAGATGCCATGGCTCTATGTAGGACCTATGGTAATCCAGATATGTTCATCACGTTTACTTCCAATCCAAAATGGCCCGAAATTGGCGAAATGCTTTCCCATATTCCTGGCCAGAAAGCACACGATTGACCGGAAGTTGGAACGCGGATTTTTAAAATTAAATTAACTGACTTATTGGATGATCTTACAAAAAAAAAGATTTTTCGGCGATTGTTGTGCAGGTAATACAATTCACAACCAAGAGTCAATGACACTTTTGCTTTAAACCATTATGATTTCTACCTAATACTTCTCAAATATTTTATTTCAGTTGTGTATGTTATCGAATTCCAAAAATGTGGATTGCCCCTTGCACATATTTTACTGTGGCTCGAAGAATACGCCAAGTGCAAGACGGGGGCTCAAATAGATGATATAATCTCAGCAGAGATTCCATGCCCAATAAATGATCCGGAAGGATACAAAGTTGTTACTGATTATATGTTACATGGACCCTGCGGGAAGGATGTGAAGTACGCCCCATGCAACATAGAAGGAAAATGTTTAAAACATTTCCCTAAATCATTTTATCCAGAAACAACAATTGATGGAAATGGCTACCCTGTTTACCGCCGGAGAGATAATAAAGTCAATGTTGTAAAGGGTAAGGTCACTTTCAATAACAGATATGTCGTTCCTTACAATTGATATCTTCTACTTAAGTACCAGGCACACATAAATGTTGAATGGTGCAATAGATCAAGGGCAATTAAGTACTTATTTAAATACTTAAACAAAGGGCCTGACCAAGCATCTATTGTCATCGAAGAAAACATCAAAAAGGCTGATAAAGAAGATCCTACAAAGATTGTTGAAGTTGATGAAATTAAAAATTACTTGAATTGTCGCTACTTAGCCCCATGTGAAGCAGTTTGGAGACTCTTTTCTTTTGATATCAATTATTCCTACCCATCAGTCATGAAGGTAAATTACCACCTACCAAACCAAAACGCAATAACACTGCATGATTCTGAAAGTTTACCAGCACTACTTGCAAAGGAAGGTATCAACATAACTATGTTTACCGAGTGGTTTGAGCTAAATAAACGTGAACCAGAAGCTCGGGAATTGACTTATGCTGAAATTCCTAAAAAGTATGTATGGCATGAAAAAGAAAGAATTTGGAAACTTAGAAAACAGAAAAAATGCATAGGCCGGATGGTTTACTCCAACCCTGCATCAGGGGAACGTTACTATCTCAGAATGGTACTAAATGTAGCCAAAGGTCCTGAATCGTTTGAAAAGCTGATGACGGTTAACAAGAAAACATATCGGACATTTAAGGAAGTCTGTTTTGCATATGGTTTGCTCAATGATGACAAAGAATGGACCAAGGCTATATCATAGGCAAGATTATGGGCATTAGGACCTCAATTGAGGGACTTATTTGTAACAATATTGTTGTTTTATGAAGTAAGTAGGCCACGACAATTATGGCAAGAAAACTGGGAGGCTTTATCAGAAGATATTTTACATAAAAAAAGAAAACACTTCAGGTACCCAGGCTTAGAACTTACAGAAGAACAAATTCAGAACTATTGTTTGGTGGAAATAGAGGAACTGTTACACAAATTTTGTAGATCTTTAGCCGAATTCGAAGATCTCCCACGACCAAACCCAAAGCTACTAACAAACAGGGACAATCGTTTGATTAGAGAAGCATTGGACTTTGATATGAACAGAAGCAAGATTGAACCTGAACAGCTTCATTCAATGTTAAACACATATCAACATCTGATCTATCAAGCTGTTATTGAGTCTGTATACACTCAAAAAGGAGGGTTTTTCTTTCTTTATGGGCCCGGAGGGAGTGGTAAGACTTTTTTATACAAGACTATAATATCAAAACTAAGATCAGAAAAGATGATAGTTCTTGCAGTTGCATCTTCAGGTAAATCATTTAATATACATTTTACAATTATTATACATACAAATCATGCACTTCAGCAATATTAGATTGATTAAACAATGGCTTCATTACTCTTAAACTAGGAATTGCTTCTTTACTACTACCGGGAGGGAGGACTGCTCATAGCAGATTTGTTATTCCATTAGAGTTAATGGACAACAGTACGTGTGGTATCAAACAAAACACACACCTCTCAGAATTAATGAAAGAGGCCAGGATGATAATTTGGGATGAAGCAC
Source organism: Artemisia argyi (assembly GCA_030686995.1). NCBI lineage: Eukaryota > Viridiplantae > Streptophyta > Magnoliopsida > Asterales > Asteraceae > Artemisia > Artemisia argyi. The sequence goes on from JARVZY010002249.1 coordinate 48,091, forward strand.
AATTGACTCAGCGATATGCTTTTGAAGCTTTAGACAAGACATTGAGGGATATACTAGGGTACGAGAATCCTGAAAATAGAGAACGCATCTTTGGTGGAATGACAGTGTTACTGGGAGGTGACTTTAGACAAATTTTACCCGTAATCCCAAAAGCCAAAAGATCAGAAGTTATTCAAGCTTGCATAAACCGATCAGAACTATGGAAAGCTTGCAAGGTTTTTACACTTACACGTAGTATGCGAGTAAATGAGTATACAGAAAATGGAATCATTGACACTCAAAAATAAGAATTCAATAAATGGGTGTTAGATGTGGGCGATGGGAATTTGGAAGCCAAAATTAAAGAAGGGGAGGATGAGCCAACTTGGATTCATATTCCACATAATTTTATAATAAAATCAGGCGATTCACCAATTGACCAAATTGTCATGGAAACATTCCCTGATTTTACAACAAGGCAGAAAGAAGATGCGTATCTAAAGGAAAGGGCTATACTGACTCCAAAAAATGAAGACGCTGATGCAATAAATGAGTATATGTTTAAAAAATTAGCAGGTGCATCTGTCACGTACAATAGTGCAGATGAAATGTGTAAGGCATCAACTAATACTCTTGGTCAGGATCAGCTATATCCCATTGAGTTCTTGAATTCCTTGAATTTCCAAGGTATGCCACCGCATTCTCTATGCTTAAAAAAGGAGCTCCCGATAATGCTTTTGCGAAATGTTAATCCTAGCCAAGGTTTATGCAATGGAACCAGGCTAATCATTATTGATCTTGGCCAGTTTGTTATTCAAGCAAAAATCCTAACTGGATCACATGTATGCGATATTGTTCTTATACCTAGGATCACACTGACATCGACCCAATCAAAATGGCCTTTCATAATGAAACGTAGACAGTTTCCTGTCAGGCCATGCTATACGATGACCATAAACAAGAGCCAAGGCCAGTCACTTAGGTATGTCGGTGTCTACTTACCCAACCCTGTATTCAGCCATGGGCAGCTATATGTCGCACTATCTAGAGTGACAAGCCCTAACGGTCTAAAAATACTAATGGCGGAAGACGAAGACATTGAATTCAAAGACCGCACATGGAATATTGTCTATAAGGAAACTTTCAGTAACCTTATTTAACAAGTTGTAATACTATTCTCATAATAAATAAATGATACTATGTATATACTATGTTCTGTTACTTTCCAAAAAATTTATATTGTTAACACTAATTCAATACTACTATATATCTGTTCATTTATTACAAATAGTCAAATCAAATGCACTAAATAAATAATCAGTCCTGAGAACATACATTCAAGTATCAAACACACCCACCCCCTCCCACTTCTCAGTTTGTTGACAAGAATCAGGGAGCACCAGTCAAGTAGCATGACTTTTAGCCAGCTTTAACCATATATGACAATCAGATATCCAAATCAGAAACATTAAAATTCCTATTAGGCAAACCAAAATTGCACTAAATGCTCAGTTTCTAAGCCGACATGTAGCAAGTTATACTAACAATAACCACTCAACCAAACATTTACACCACATATAACAACCTTTCTAAACAAAAATAACTAACAAAAAACAAACAGGGTACCCAAATTTCTCATTGATTCAATCCTACTGTATATCTGTTCATTTATTACAACTTCAAATGATATAAGACAATATACAAGACAAACAAAACAAAAATAGCTAACACAAAACAAACAAAGAATCAAAAGAAACTCCTTATAACACCACAAACACATATAACTCACATATAACTTCAATCAATCTCAACTTCTCAACACAAATTCCCTTAACCTACACTCCGTCGCATGCAATTCTACAAAAACCTAATAAAAAACCTAGAGAGAGGGCGTGAGAGGTAATTACATTGCACGCAAGCTTCCAGAATAAACCAACGATCAAGAACATCCACCAATAACCAAAAACGCATCGGAAAAATACCTGAAACAAAGAGATTGAAAAATTAATAACAAAACGAAGGTTGTGAGGAACTTAAGCATACTTTAACGGTTTCATATCTCAATGCTAAACACCTCCCAAACTATCAATAAAACACATGTTTCTAAAGCACTCACTATTTTAAAAATGACTAATCTTAATATACAAACAAAAACATATTATGAACAATAAACTATCTTTAACCTGAATGTGCCTATGCTCTCTCAGTTTCGACTAGCACACTACAGCCCTCTATGAATTCCACCCATCTTTAATCATACGAACATCTGACAACCCTTGCACCAACAACAAACAAATAAACAGTATATCATATAACCAAATTTTAAATAACAGTGGTGCCGGACCACACCAAGTGAACCCATTACTTGAAGATAACAATTCATAAAGTATATATATTTTAAAGACGGTGGACCACTAATTAAAATAAGTGTGCTTTCTTTAAAAGATATTTGTGGTACACGGCTACAATTTGGTATGAAAATAAGGTGGTGTTTGTTTGTTAAGAGGATTTGAATCTGAATCTGAATCTGAACCGCACATCTGAATCTGAATCTGATGCTTAAATGTCTGAATCTAACCGCATCTGAACGGGAAAAAAAAACTCGTGTTTGAACCGCACATTTGCTTGCTTGTACTAATTTTATTTTTTTTTTGGTTTTTATTTGTGTCAGCAAGAGGCAACAAGACGCATTCAGACACCCCTCTCAAGTCTAAACCATTAAGATCTTACTGCATCTGAACGCATCTGAACGGGAAAAAAACAAACGGTCTGAACATCAAAATGTCTGACCGATTCAGACATAATGCCCATTCAGAGGCTGTTAAGAGGCAAAAAACAAAAAACAAACTCAGCCTAAGTCTGCTTTCTTTAAAATTTAGTAAAATTGGTGGACCATGAATGCAACATATTGCCACATCGCCCTATAGGATTTATTTGAAATTAAAAAAATAAAAAATAAAAAATAAAAAATAAAAAATAATAAATAAATAAATAAATTATTATAAGTTACCTTTATTTTTATGTCAAAATATAGGGTTGTTACAATTTTTAGAATAAATACAAAATATTATAAAAAATTTAAATATAATGTTACTATCACAAAATATAAAGTTTATAAATAACTACTAATATGTAATGAAAAATTTTAATATAAAATTTACCGATCAACTAAGGACATACTTACAAAACTCTAATAACAAACAAAAATTATTGAACATTACACTATCACCAATTACATACACCCCGCGTCGAAAGAAAAAAAAATTATTGCACATTACACTATGAACAATTAGATAAAACCCGTGTGCAACGCACGGGTCATAATTACTCGTATAACTAGAAAACGTATAAAATGCAAACAATAAATCTCAACAAGCATTTATTATTCATAAAAATAGATTATGTTGGAAAACATAATCATTTGTTACATAAGCATACATATATGCCTTTCTTAGTAAACTATATTAGATAATGCTAAGTTGCCATCTTGAGGTCTCTAGGACTTGCTTGGAGATTTGAATCATGGATTTAATGGAGGTGGAAATTGATGGGAATTTTGGTTGGAGAGTTTGGAATGGTGGATGGGGGTGAGGTTGGAGCGGAAGAGTTAGATTGTAGTGTTTGTTATGGTGGTGGGAAAGACCTTGTGAGGAGATACTCAATCCAAGTGCTCATTGAGAGCAATGGTTTGTTTTTGGAGAAAAATGCAACAAGGACAATTGTTGATGTGATTCTCAAGTGGGACGATGTTGTTGGATGGTGAGGATGGAGTGGTAGAGGGTTGTTCAACCAAATTGTGTTGAGCAAGATGTAGGGCAAGTAGAGCACTAAGCTCATGGGCTTCTTTGAGCTCCTCAACGAACTTTTTATGTTCGGAGGAAGGTGATGATGGAGGAGTTGGGTTGTTGTTTTTGTTGTTGGGGATTGAGGTTTGGACATTAGACATAGAATTTATGTATTGATGAGAAAGATGGATGTGGTTTTGAGATTGAGTATGTTCCTCAAAAGGATCATTTGGAAGATTTGTGGTGAGTGATATGGTGAGGTTGTCTTGTGGAGGTAGAGTGAAAGTATCATTTGGATGAAGTGAATGTTTGGTTGTTGGTTGGTTGGAGACAACATCATTAATGGATGAGAATTTTTGACATGTGTCAAGTTTTCTTCTCCATACGGGTTTGACGGTTATTCTTGCACCTCTTGTGGGTTTGGTTCTTGGATGATTGGGGGAAGACATGATTGATTAAGTGATAACAAACGATGAATGAGGGTATTTATAGTGTGATGATTTGGTGTTTATAGAAGGATAATATGTGGTGGATTTGATAGACAAAGTATGTTTGTGAATTTAGGGAAGTGGGGAATCAAAATAAGGTGAAATGGGCTAAAAAGCAGAAAGCAAACAGGGAACCTCGACCATCAGGTGGCCAGCCCCCTTAATTAATGGTCGGCCCCTTTAATTTTAAGGGGGCCGCCCGTTATAATTATGGGGGCCGCCTAATGCTTGGTTCCAAGATTGCCAGAAATGGTTTTTAGCACAGGTTTTTCCAGAAAGATGTTTATTTTGAGGTTTGGTTTTGGGCAAGTCCATCTCTTTAGGCAACTAAACAAGTATTATCTTGATGAAGTATGCATGGAAAGTATATATATGTAGGCAACTAAGCAAATATAATAGTTTACATGCAAAGGTAATAATGATAAAGAACAAATAAGCAAGTTATGTATCCTAAGGCAACAAATAAGGTATAGGGCAACTTAGTGAGGGAGAAACTAATGATGGAACAAATTAGGACCAAGTGAAACTTGACATTTTTCTAGTGTGTGCCTATATGCAACAAATATGGAGATGCGATTGCTTCGACTCCTAATGCAAAGAAAAACATGTATCCTAAGAAGTAATCTAAAGACTCCTTGATTTAATTTGTTTAGTCCATGATTGCTAAAGATATATATTGGATTATATATTTTGACACTTCATGTTAACTCTTATGCATGATTTTAGAAAAACGTTTTTACCATTATTTAACAATGTAAAATTTGAAAGTGATGAGTTTTCCAAATCGTGAGAATAATTTCGAAATGAATTGAGGTTTTCTTTTGAGATTATATATACAAAAAAAAAATATCTCAATTCCTGATTTTTTTGTGCAAAACAGAATCCTAGACTCAGATTTGAAAAGACGGAAAAGAAAAATTTTTGATGTTTTTAAATGCTCAGATGGCCGGCACCCTTAAGTGAGGCCGGTCCCCTTAATTTTAAGGGGGCCACCCTTATATATTTAAGGGGTCCGCCCATCTGACAGAATTTTTTTTTCAGAATTGAGAAATTTCAGAAATAAAATTTTAATCTATTTGTTCCATCATTCCTAATCTTAAACGTAAGTGGTTAAATAATTCACGCTTAAGGGGCTTAGTAAATATATCCGCAATGTTATCTTCCGAGGCTACCTTTTCTATAGTTATGTTTCCCTTTTGTACGTTATCCTTAAGAAAGTGATGACGTATTTCAATATGTTTAGTCCTAGAGTGTTGAACGGGATTCTTACTTAAATCTATGGCTCCTTTATTATCACACATTATAGGAATGTTTTCTAACCTAATGCCACAGTCTACGAGAGCTTGTTTCATCCATAGTGCTTGTTGACATGCTTTTCCAGCGCTTACATATTCAGCTTCGGTGGTCGAAATAGAAAGAGCGGTTTGCTTCTTGGAAAACCAAGACGTTAGGCAATATCCCATAAACGTGCAAATAACACTAGTGCTTTTTCGATCCATGTAGTCTCCCGCATGATCCGAATCCGCATAGACAATTGTTTCTATACCGGATCCCTTAGGATACCATAATCCTAAGTGTATAGTGCCTTTAATGGATCGGAAGATACGCTTAACCGCTTCTAGGTGAGAGGTTTTGGGATCCTCTTGAAAACGACAAAGGCAAACACTAAACATGATATCGGGTCTACTTTCTGTTAAGTATAGTAAAGTACCTATCATTCCTCTATACTTAGTGTTATCTACAGACTCACCTTCTTCATCTCTTGTGAGTTTCACTTCCGTAGACATAGGTGTCTTAAGGGGTTTTGAGTCTTCTAGGCCAAATTTCTTATGCATTTCCTTAATGTATTTTGATTGGTTAAAAAATATTCCATCTTTTAGTTGTTTTATTTGTAATCCTAGGAAGAAGTTTAGTTCACCCATCATACTCATCTCAAACTCATCATGCATGATTTTGGCAAACTCATCACACATATCCTGATAAGTCGATCCAAATATAATGTCATCGACATATATTTGAACAATGATGATATTTGGGTCGCTTCTTTTAGTGAAGAGAGTGTTATCTACCATTCCCATGGAATAATTATGCTCAACTAGGAAAGCTTTAAGTCTATCATACCAAGCTTTTGGAGCTTGCTTAAGACCATATAAAGCTTTCTTTAGTTTGTAGACATAATCAGGTTTTCCGAAGTCAATGAATCCTGGAGGTTGTGCCACATATACCTCCTCATTGATAAAACCGTTGAGGAATGCACTCTTCACATCCATTTGGTATAACTTAAAGTCTAGGGCGCAGGCATAAGCTAAAAGGATTCTAATGGATTCTAATCGAGCTACAGGAGCATAGGTTTCGTCATAATCAATTCCCTATTGTTGATTATAACCTCGGGCGACTAACCTAGCTTTATTCCTAGTTACTATTCCATTTTCATCTAATTTATTCCTAAATACCCACTTAGTTCCTATTACGGTTGCATTTCTAGGATTTGGGACTAGTTCCCAAACATCATTTGTTTTAAATTGATTTAATTCTTCTTGCATAGCCATAATCCAACTTTCATCCTTTAAGGCTTCATTTATATTCTTAGGTTCTATTGTTGACACAAAACAAAAGAAGTTATTTTTATCTTGAGCTTGTGATCTAAGTGTTCTTTGATTTAGGTGACCTATTATGTTATCTAATGGATGAGACTTTGATTCTTTAACATTTACAACTTCATTTTCTTCTAAAGTTTCTACTTCAAGATCATTACCTAAGGGTTTAGTTTTACTAACCTCGATATCTTCTTCTTCTATAACATCATCATTTTCTAAGGGTAATGTTTTAGGTAGTGGAGGAGTTTCATCAAAGGTGACATTTAGGGATTCTTCTACTTTCATGGTATGTTTATTAAGAATTATATATGCCTTACTATTTTGAGAATATCCTAGAAAAACTCCTTCGTAAGCCTTAGGGTCGAACTTAGTGAGATAGTCTTTTGTATTAAGAATGAAGCATTTACTTCCGAATACTCTAAAGTAGCTGATATTAGGTTTTCTACCTCTTAATAATTCATATGGTGTTTTTCCTAAGATTCGTCTAATGGAAACCCTATTAAGTATATATGTTGATGTATCTACGGCGTGACACCAAAATTTTTGTGGGATAGATTGTTCATTTAACATCGTTCTAGTCATTTCTTGTAAAGACCTATTTTTTCTTTCTACTACCCATTTGATTGCGGAGTACGTGGAGCGGAGAAGTTGTGAGATATTCCATTCTTGTCACAAAATTTTCCGAATTGTAATTCGTTATCAAATTCCCTACCATGGTCCGTCCTAATTGATACTACAGAACATCCTAACTTATTTTGTACATTTTACTAAATATCTCAAATTTTTCAAAAGCTTCGGTTTTATCACTTAAGGATCTAGTCCACGTGTATCGTGAATAATCATCTACTATAACTAAGGTGTAACGATTGCCATCATAGCTCCGTACAGCGGATGGACCAAAAAGGTCCATATGAAGTAATTCTAAGCATCTAGTTGTGGATAACATATTTTTAGCTTTGTGACTAGCATGTGCTTGTTTTCCAATTTTACAAGCATCGCAAAAATGTTGATCATATCTTAGACTAGGTAAGTTTCTAACTAGTTCCTTAGACGCTAAAGATTGTATTTGTTGCATGTTTTCATGACCTAATCTCCTATGCCACAAAGTGGAGTTTTCATCTATAGTAGCTAGGCATATCTTATCTTCCGGTTTGTCTCCTAATTTCATAACATATATACCTCTGTTCCTAATTCCTCTACCTGTAACTTTCTTATCCTTAATTATTTCACTATCTTTTTTGGTAAAGGTAATCCTACACTTATTATCACATATTTGGCATATACTAAGCAAGTTATAAGTTAGATTATCTACGTGCTTGACATTTTCAATAGTTAGAGAGTCTTGAGAGATCGTACCTTTACCTATGATTTTTCCACGACGATCACTACCAAAAACAACATTACCTCCGTTGTATGCCCTATATGTACAAAATAGCTTGCGATTCCCCGTCATGTGTCTTGAGCATCCACTATCCTTTATCCACTCATCGGGACTAGACATATTTCATCGGGTGCATGAGCCACGAAACATTTGTGCTTCATTGTTTCATCTTCGTCACTAGAAATTCTTCTTCGGGTGATTTTCCTTTTATCTTGTGCTTTTAGTCGCTTCTTAATAATATTCTTGAATTATTTTACGACCTTTGCATATTCCTCATCTTCACTTTCGGAACTATAATAGTCATCATCATTATGTTCGATCGTTGACATTGTACACCCTTCTTGTTTGCTCTTGGTATGACTCATGGGGTTTTCGTCATTATTACCTACACATGCAAAATTTGAACTAGTAGCACTTGTACTCATTTCAACTAAATACTTATCTACTATACTTTCAATTTCAACAATTATATATAAAAAAAAATTTCTTTGGCTTGACATTTCTCTTGATGAAAATTTAAAAGACTTTTCCACATATCATTTGCCGTTTGACAAAAAAATATTCTTTCATATTCAATATTTGGTAAAGCTTTGTATATGATCATTTTAGCAATATCATTTTTATCAAACACTATTTTGAAATAATTATCTTGTTTTTCAAAAGTGGTTTTTGTGGATTGAAAATTACCAATTGAAATGACATGCCAAAGATCATCATATATTAATTTAACATAACTTTCGAATCAATTTTTCCATTCAAGAAAACTTGTATTTTCAAAATATAGTGGTTTAAATGTCATGTTCCCTTCTAAATATTTTTCCGATTCCATAGATCGATTTCAAGTTTTAAAATACAACTTATTTTAAAAATCTTGTTTAACGTAGCTCTGATGCCAATTGTGGAAAACTAGAAGGGGAGGTTGAATAGTTTTACGTCAATTTTTATTTTATAAAAGCTTTGTTTGCAAAATAATCGATTCAAGTTTTATGTGAGATCAATAAACAACACTTATATAAACTAATATCTACGAAATGAAATAACAACAATATAAGTAAATAAGTAAAGAGATAGAGATGGAAAGATCGCACCACAAGACAAAGGATTTATAGTGGTTCGGCTACGAAGCACCTCTTCGCCCTACTTCACTCCCCGAGCACATAACTCGAGAGTTTTCTTCACTATGTCAACAAGCTCCCTTATGGCGGAGAAAACCTTACACAACTTTTGCTTACACCAATTTACGACACTAAACTAAATGTCGAGTCCTAATAGTAGCTAGAACCAATCTCACACCACTACACACCTTCTTCACAACTTAACCACACCACTAGTACTACACAACTTCACTACTTCTCTTTCACAACACTATTTCTACTTCTACCCAACACAACTACTTCTATTTACAACTACTAACACACCTAGATCTATCTATTACACAACTTCTACACCTTTACAATATACACAAGCCTACAATACTTCTTAACAAGATGTTGGAGGAGTGTTCTTCTCTTTCACTTTGAATGTTGAAGGATTGGATCACTTAAAACAAGAACTAATATGTTTATGATCAAAGGATTTAGGAAGATGATTTGAGGGAATTAGAACAGAAAGTTTTGGTGCAAAAGGTGAGGAAAAAATTCAGATTTGAACCAGTATTTATAGGCAAAGAAATCTGACACAGGAGCATATGCCGGCCCCCTTAATTGTGTGCCGGACCCCTTAAAATTAAGGGGGCCGCCCCTTATAATTAAGGGGGCCGCCCATATGAAACGGCCAGATTCTTTGTCTTTTTCTGGGGAAAGTTTATTTGGTGAAAATTTAACTGAATTTGGTTAAAAATTTGAATTCATATATTTATTATGAAATAAACATTTTCTTTAATTACCAAAAGTGTTTTTCTAAAATATATAAAATGTTTATACCATTTTATATAATTTGTAATTAGTAAATAAACCTTCCTTTGATCATAAAATGTATTAGGCACTTGTTTATTCATATCTTAAGTGAATTAGATGGATATAATGATATTTTGTCACTAAATACTTATTTACGTAATGATTTTACGTTTAATGATTCTAGATTTTGTGATCGTCAAAACATAGGGATATCGAAAAATATTAATAACGTTTTTACGCATTATTTATATCAACAACACCGGAGCACATACACTAGGGTTGACTATATTGACCATCCTTGGTTAAGTGGTTGATCTGAGCGTATCAAATTTTTGACGCCGCTGCCGGGGAGGAGTGAAAGCCGAAATCGTTGTCGCTTTGAAGATTAGTGAAGTGAAGACCCTTCCCTCGAGAAGTTCCGTACTTTTTTTGTATATATTTTCATATAAACCCCAAAAAGAATCTTCCCATCCTCTTTCATGTTTAATCCTTACCCCTTATCCCTCTTTCCCGTTTAATTCTTCTTCTTTTACCCTCTAAACCCATTTAATTCTTTACCCCTTACCCTCTAACCATTTAATTCTATCTCATTATACCTCTCTTATGTTTAATTCTTATGGAGTCTCTTGGTTTTCATTGTTTTCATTGCAAAAGTCCGCTGGAGAATGGCTATCATTGTTTCCGGTGTGTTTGTGAGAAGTGTGGAAATAATTGCAGAGATGGATTTTGTAATTTGGGCAATTTGTTTATAAATCCAAATTCTTTTAATGATTCACTAAATTTTTCTAACTACCGTCCCAAGACGTCTTCGTTTGATCAATCTTATTGCTTTAATTATGGAGATCCGTTAGGAGATGGTTCACTTTATGAACGGTGTTTTTGCAAAGAATGTTGATTTACTCGTGGACTTTGTATGTGTTACGCTTCGAGAGCTGAACCCGCATTCACCTCCGATTATGATTCGAAATCTTTCAGTTATTCTCAAAATGATTTTGACCACCCTCCTCATAACTCATACGAGCAAGAACCATACTATCAATCTTCCAATGATACATCATTTCAAGATACACCGAGTTTCTCTTGTGAATATTGTGTAGGTCCTCACCAAGGTTTTCATTGTCAAACAAGGAACACGTTTGTCTATGAACAAGTTCCGTGTAATAATCAAAACTTTGGTTTTGATCAATATCCATATAATTCACCGAATCAATCACAAGAATCATATTGTTGTGAGTACTGTTGAGGTCCACACTTTAGCTCCGATTGTCAAACAAGGAATCCATTTCCTTATGATAATTACGGCTATTCATATCATGACCAACCTCCACATACCAAATGATTCAAACAACTCCTCAACAACCCCAGCAAGACCCTTATCTTGAGATTCTAAATTTATTGAAAGAAGTTAAGGAGTTGGGTAATACATCGAGTTTTTCTTGTACAGATTGTGGGGGTCGTCCTATTGATGATCAATGTCAACCGCGGAGTCAAAATAACTATGAACCTAATCCTTGTTCTAGTTTTGACACTTCGAGTTTTGAAAATTTTTCACCGCCACAATATCCCATCATTCATCAATATTCTGGGAAATCTATTGCAGAATTGCTTGCCGAAGAACGAGTTGCTCGCAACGAAAAAAGCATGGAAGAATTACATTCCGAAGAGCAAGTAGCTAGAACTCGTGTAATATTTCGCAATACTGCTCTTCTCGATGATGATGATGATGATGACGACGACGGAGTTACTATTCAAATTTGTAAATTTTATGAAACTTCGTCAGCTGCTATCCCACCAGTCCAAAAAATACAGGAAGATAAAACTATGATGGAATTACTAGGAGAAGAGCGAATGGGACTTATAAAATCCATGTATGCTAGCCCTTCTCAACTCCCTCAGTCTACTGCAATCACACCTGAAGAGCCCATTAACTCTCTAAGTATAGGAAACGAGCATCTTAGCACTATTCCAAAAATGGAATCGTCTAGTGTTGAGGACCTTGTCCCAATCCCAAGTGAGTCCTAGGGTATTCCTGATTATGCGTGTGATATGTCTTCTCTTGATTGTTCTAACAATCATTTTGAGACTTTCTCTGATTCCGATAGTGATTATAGTGATGACGATTCATTATCTTGTAAAGACATCAAATTTGTTGATGCATCACTTCCACATTCCGAGATCGTCAGCCTAGAAGAGGAATTTTATGAGCTTGTTTCCGAAACATTCAAAATGACTATCACCAATCCTCTTTTTGATTTCGAATCTGAATTTACTTTAATTTCAGATAATCCAATCTTTGATATTCAAATGGAGGATAGTGATGAGTCAGTAACAGAACAAGAGCTCACAAATTTACATCATATGATTGATCCTCTTCATGACGAGTTCTCCGGTGAACTCACTCATATCATACCTCCACCAAAGCATGATTATTCTGATTTTAAGGAAGATCCTGACCCAGGGGAGATGTACTCAATCATGAAAGTTTGTTCAATGATGACTTTTACCCGACCCTCCCGCCCGGGATGTTTTCAAACCAAACGAGCTTAAACGATGAAATTCAAACTAACCTTGATCTTGAGGATGAAGATCTTTTCATCATTGTCATCAAGATCCTTCTTCCTTTCTTCACCTATCCAGTGACTTCTTCTCTTCTTCACTCCTTTGTGAGTGAAGATACCATCTTTAACCCCGGCATCTCAATTTATTCTTTTAAGCCGGTTGTATCTCATCGGAGTGGAACTTTCACGCACTTCAATGTTTTTCCAAACATTTTGAAAAAAAATCCGATGGAGATTATCTCTTCCACTTGCTTCCCCAAGGACCAATGAATTCGGGGTCGAGTCAAGCTCGTGACTCGGTTAAAAAAAACAAAGCACTCATCTTATTTCCTTTCTTATTTCTAACACTAAGTGTGTGGGAGTTTCCCCTACTTTTTTGCCTTCTTGTGTTGTGTTGTTTGCCTTTGTTTTCAGGATTCCCGTAGATCGTGATGATTGATGCACTTGTTTTCAATCCAACCACCCAATATCCGATCTTTTCTTTTTTGCTAACCCAGTGATATTCTTTATAATCCTTCGTGTGAAACAGGAATTTGTTTCCACACTTGGATGGTGGTATTACCTTTTTCCGTTCAAAGTTTCGACTAAGTGCCGGTACGTTGAATATTGAGGGCAATATTCAATTCTAAGTGTGGGGGGTTGGGGAATTCTTGCGAATTTGACCCATTTTGAAAAATTTTCGCATGTTGTTCCTTTCTAATCCCTAGTACCCCCCGTTTTGACCAAAATTTTTAAAATTTTTACTGTATTTTCGTCAAAAATTGCAATAAATAAGAAATTGCTATACATTAATGCTTCAGTATTAATGGAAAGTTTAGACTTGATTAGGCTAGAACAAGGGGAATCCCGACTCTACTAGAGTGTTGATCTAGTTGCTTTCCTTACCGTTTTAGGCTAAGTCTTTATGAATTGTGCAAATGAAAATGCTAAGCGTGGAATAGCGGTTTTCTTTAGAGATTATATAAGTAATCTATGGCTTTTCGCTCCCAGGAGCTGCTAATTTGACTTAATAACGTGCTTATTTTCAAAAATTTGAACACAAAAAGCATTTAGTTAGTAAAAACAAAGTTTTTATACGGTTTCGACACGTACTAGTTCAAAGTTTTATTTACATTTTGGAACAAGCATACTTTCATGAAAACATAATAAGAATGCAAATGAAAATGAGAAATTGCTTCAAAGTTGCGAAAGTTAAAGTTTTAAGTATGAATCAGTGCTATAAACTACGGTTCGAGATCGGTCCTTTGATCCTTAATTCTGAAAGGCGTTAAGGTCTTGGAATTTCCCCGTGAAGCTCCGTTAGAAAAAAGCCATGAAATGAAAAATGAAAAATGAAAAAAGAAAAGAAAAGATGAAAAATGAAAAAGAAAAAAATGTGTATGTTGATTGTGAATAAATGTACGAAACTTGCTTGTTGTAAAATTTAAATAAACCTCTTAATTAGTATTCGCCAAAACCTTATAAAGATTTTACGGATATTTGGAAGTTTTTTATTTCAAAGACCCCTTGAGCTCCGATACTATTCTCGAGGGTGAAGACCTAGCCTCCTAAGTTTACTAAGGACAAGTTGAGAAGAAAGTCGCCACTTGGAGTGATCTCATCTTTGAATCGCTAATTACCAAATAGTCGTAGGTTGCTATCTATTTAAGCTTAATTTTACTTTAGCGGTAGCTTCGTAAATCTTTGGAATCGAATTCCCGCTGATTCCGATACTATTCTCTGTGAGGTGTCAAAAGCCTAGTCACCTAAACCATCTGGTTGGGATGTGCTGAGAAGAAAGCCGCTACACGGAAAAGGCCCTTTCGATCCTTAGATTTTGCGGTTTTCGGTGAATTAATATTAACTTAAATAAATAACAACCCTAATAAATGTCGATTTTTCCAGTCAAAATTTTGAAAACAAGCACACACACATAACTTATAGATAATTGTGGGAGTGAAAAGTTAGTCTCGATTTACACAGATTACTAATATAAGTAGCGTTAGCATTTTGCCAAAACGTTGCACAAAGGTTTTAGACTTGGTTTGGGAAGTAATAAAAAGAGGATAACGATTACAATTCCCCGGAGACACCTATATTGTGTGAATCCCTTTCCATGATGCTATCTTTTGTAAATCAAGCATGATACTTACTTTTATAATTGTTTGAATTAGTTGAATTGAATAAGAGGTCAAAACGGGCTATGCATGGTAACTTAATAAATCTTGTAATCATTTCATTACTTTATATGATCGGATTGCTAGGGACTAGCAATTGCTTAGTGTGGGGGATTGGTGAGTGGCCTTTTACTCATCATTTTAGGCCCGAAAAACCCACCAAAACTACCAAAAACACCCAAAATGACCATATAATATCACAAATATCCTTTGAATGTGTTTTTGTGTGTTTCAGGTACAAATGGATTGAAAACAAGGCAAATGTGAGCAAAACGGAGCTTGGATGGGAACACGGAGCTAAATGGAGCATTAGCGGATCGACTCGACATATTTTTGAAGAAAAACGAAGAAAAAGACAAAGAGTCAAATATCGAAGTCACTCTCGGAGTTGTGACATGGGGGGAGGCATGGAAAACCACACCAAACTCCAAATTACCCATTTACCCCTTAACCTAAGACTAAATCACCAAAATACCCTTTTTATCCCTAAGCCGCGATACTTAAATGCAAAAATCATTTTCAGAAACAAAACTCGAAACCGTTTTCCCGAAACAGAATCAAAAACGAATTTTCCAAATAAAATCACAAAACATTTTTGATAAATGCTATTAAGTATTTTACTATTATTATTACTATTTATATTATTATTAGTATTATTAATATTAGTATTCTTAGTATTATTATGTATATAAGTATTAAAATTATTATTATTATTATTATTATTATTATTATTATTATTATTATTATTATTATTATTATTATTATTATTATTATAAAAAACTACAAAAGATATTTTTGCACAAATCAGTTTTTATTTACTTTCAATTTTACAAATAAACCTAAAACTAACAATAAACTTAACCAACCAAATCCAACAATACAAACCTTATGTTGGGAATTCTGCTAAGAGAGAATTCTGCTGAAGAATACTACTGAGAGACAGATTCTGCTGACAAGAGTGTTTCTGCTGAAGTCTAGTTTCAGCATTATTAGTTACTGCGGATATAGTTATTCCGTATTTATTGTAATATAGTTAGGATATGCATGAGTTTAGTTAGGAAGTGATAATGCATATCTTTTAGAAGTTTTTGTTGAACTATAAGACCTTGATAGATCTTCTTGAGCACTCTAGAATCGTTAGTTATGTTACTGTAATCAATAACACACTAATAGACAATCTCTGTAACTTGTATTTTAAAGCGGAAACAAACACAAGTGTAATACTAAGAACTCTTGATCCTCTATGGATCTTTTAATAATAATAAGAGTATTTTCTAAAACGTAATGCAATACATAATCATGTGTTCCTTTGATACACAAGGAACCCTAAACCGTTTCCCAAGAAACATATATTCTAAAACTTCTAAAAGATATGCATTATCACTTCCTAAATAAACTCATGCATATCCAAACTATAATACATAAAATACGGAAATACTATATCCGCATAAACTAATAATGCTGAAACTAGTCTTCAGCAGATACATTGCTTCAGCAGGAACCAGCTCTTCAGCAGTAACCTTCAGCAGAAACAGTCAGCACAATTCTTACTTAACAGAATTCCCAACAATCCTCCCCTAATCTTGAATTTGACCTGGTTAAGTTCAAGATTCTTGATAGATCTTCGAAATAACATACCAAGAGGATTGTAATAAGATAGCACCAGCAAAGAATCATCTTCAGCAGAATCTCTATGATCAGCAAATACTTGAAAGCTCCATTCTTTGCAGCAACAAATGACTTAATGTACATCAAAACAAATTATTTTCATACTATTCTCATCAGTTCCAGGTGTGTTAACTCCTGTGAGAGGTGAATCATTGAAAATAATGGATTTGATGTCTCTTTACCAATAGCCATTACTACTGGAGTAGCCAAGTGTTCTAAGGTACACTGATAACCACATGATTTTTAGCAAATCATCAGCTATAAACGGATTTGAGATATCTTTACCTGTAGCCGTTTGCTCAGGACTAGCCAATTATTTTGATGAAAATCATCTTGGTTAACTGATTACCAAATATGGTTTTCCACTGCCTTTACCACAAGCCATATACATGTGGGCTAGCCAATTATTCAGAATCCATAAAGGAAAAATCCATGGTCAATTGACAACCATTTCAACTACTCAGCAATAAAGCATGGGTGAGTTGAAAACCCTATGGTTTTGAGCAAACCATTACAGCTATCAACAAATTTGATATGTCTTTACCAAAGCTGTACCCTTTGGACTAGCCAACTTTGTGATGGAATAGTCAACATCAGGTAAGTTGATAACCAAACCTGCATACAATAGATACAATACTATACAACAAAATGTTAGTTTTTTTTATTTTTATTTTTTATTTATTTATTTTTAATAAATAAGAAATAAAAACAAATATACAACATGATATCCTTAAACAGAAGCTGCTCTGGAAGTCTTAATTCTTTGTTTGAAGACCTTCACCAAAGATTCAGCAAACAACCTTGCATTCCCAACTGGATCAGGAAGAATCTCCAACTTTTGTTGTAGCATTTTCTCCATCAGAGACACTTTCAGAGGATATCTTTTGGTAAGATCCATAATAAGCCTTAGACCAATTGTAGTTTCTAAAACATGAACATAAGGCATAGGATAAAACTTCCAACTCTGAACTTTCCATCTCTGATTGTTCTTCCATATATCATAGCTTGCACCAGTGGGAGTAGAAGAATCAAACAACACTTTTAGATCACCCAATAAATACAATCCAGACGCTGTAGGAGTATGATTTGCATAATACTTGGGAACCAACTCATATAGAGTGACCAAATCCTGATGATCCACAAGATGTAGAATCTCTTGAAGAAATGTAAAGGATATGAAAGTTTTATCCAATCTGTAAATGGTATTAACTTGACCATTTTCAGTTAACTCCCAGTGAACCAAAACATCTCTAGTTCCCTCAGACCAATCATCAGGGGATCCTTCCCTTATAAATGAAACATCAGAAGCATTCACATTGATTAGGCTTTGTTTGGAATGTGAAGTTCTGACTTTAGCCATCCTCTTTGCTCTTCTTCCAGGAACATAAATAGCAGCATGAACTTCAGCTTCAACAGATTCACCTTTTGCAGCATCAGTTTCCACTGATGGAGTATCCAATTGTTCACCAGTAGAATCCTGAGAAGATTCAAGTGCAGCAGATGAATATTGTTCATCCATAGCCTTCCTTATCTGTTTGTTTCTAGCAGCTTGAAGTTCAACTTCTCTTACCTTAAGCTCCTGAAATCTTGCAAGTTCATCTTTTTGTTCCTCATCTAACTTCCTAGCAGCCTCTTCACCCAATCTTTCCTCCTCCAGTTGTCTCCTAGTTCTCTTTCTAGATGGAGGATCTGCTGCTATCACTGGAGCTTTACCTTTATCCACATAAGATGAAGCAGCAACATGTGGTACATCAGTAGAAGTATCAAGTAAAGATACCTTTTCAGCAGCAATAGGAATATTAACAAATGAACCAGTATCAGCATTGAGGAGAGGAATATTCTTAGAAGCACCCATTCCAGCTTTGTCAGTTCTAGCCTTGATTCTGTTATAAATCTCAACCAGTTTGTCAAATGGAAGTGCCCACACTTGTTTCTTAGACCAAACTTAGCTTGCAGTTCCTCAGCCATGTTAGCACTCTTCTTATAATATTCCCAATCTTGGAAGAGTTTTTCTTGTGCAGCTCTGGCTTCAGCTGTAACAAGCTCATCCACAGCCACGTCTATTCCTTCAGCAAGATCATCATGAGGAACATTCAAATCTTCCATAGGTTCATCATGTAATTCTTGAACCTCTCTATCAGGAGAACCTTGTTGATTCTCAGATGAATTGTGAACAGGGGAATTCAAATACTCTTTCCCTGCTACAAAGAATGCTTCTCCTGATGTATTCCCTTTATTAGTAGATATGTCAGCAGCAACACCACTTGGTGATTGTTTCTCCTGAAGTATATCAGTAGCTTCAGCCATAAGCATATCATCATCACCACTAGACACTTTGGAAGATTCAGCAGCTTTCCTTGCCAAATACTGTCTTGTACTTCTTCTTCTGCTGAATTGAAGTTGTGGTTTAGATTTAGGTACTTCAGCAGCTTTAGGAGAAACAACATGAGACTGTCTAGCAACTTCAGCTAGAATCTCAAGAGAATCCAAATTTGCCTCCTTTGCAACTTCAGTAGAATCCAATCCACCCTAACTTTGCTTCTGCTAATTCAGCTGTGCCTCCAAATCTTGAACCTTACTTTTCAAACTTTCAATTTCATTACCAAGAGTAGTCTTGGTATCAGCAAGTTCCTTTTGGAGATCATCAGTCATTTTCATGTACCTGCTAAGTGAATCATATACAAAAGTGAGAGTAATAGGGTCCCCTGCTCTACCAGCTGATTGCTCAGTGGTAAGAGGAGCTTCATTGAACCCAGCAGGAGAAACAGACTCATGTACAACATTAGAAAAACCTTCATTAATCGGTTCTCTCATAGGGCTGGGTGTAGGTAGTCTAGTAAACTCAGGTTCAAGAGGCTGAAAGTTATCTTCAAACTCATGAATTTGCTCAGCTGGAGCATCCTGAGCTGGTGAAATGGTAGGACTAGGTGACATATGTACAGGGGTAGGTGGTGGTAAGTCAATAGAAATAGGTAATGGTTCAGCAGTTGTAGCTGGCTCTTCCTCCATTACCACTGAAAGATTACCATCAGCAGCAACACAAGAAAATGATGGATTACCATCATCAGCAGCATTAGGAGCAGGCACATTACCAGCATCATCACCCTCAACTACATTATCATTGCCATGTGGCAACATAGCTTCTAACATAGGGTGATGTTCCCCAGTATAATTTGTTTTCATTGAGGCAAACAACTTAGAACCAAGACTTTTAATAGGCACATGGGTTCTATCTTCAGTGGTTATGTCTAAAATTATTTGTAAGAATCTAGGGTACATTAAAAACTTATGTTGTTGTTTATCAATATTTTCTAGCATATTATCAAAAATAAACCTAGAAAAATTATAAGTTAGACCCTTAGAAAGACAAACAATACCACAACCCAATTGCAGAGAGAATTGGTTCCATCCACCACACTTGTTGCTTATACATTGCAGCAGCAAATGCACCAAATATCTCCACTAAGGACAAAATTGATTCTTGTGCCACTTAGACGTATTAGTACTTTGATATCCAGCTTCCCTTAGCCCAGCAAGAATCTCTGCAGTGTTGGAATGATACACCATTCTCATCATCCAACTGAAGCTTTGTCCTAATCAAACCTTCTGTCACCACATACTCTACACCATCAATCTTAGCTACAATCTCTGCGTCAGATCTCTTAGTAGCAGATGCCCAAAATTGCTTCACCAAGGATTCACAAACCAGATTGGGACTATGTGTCAAAGCATAATGAATCTTTGACCTTTGTAGAAACTCCACCATTAAATAGAATTCTTCATGTCCCTTTGCCTTTTTCAGAATAGCATACTTGTTATGATCTCCTCTCAATTTGAGTTGTGCCATTTGAATGAACTTGCGTGAGACGGTTATGAATTACACAGAGAATAATGGGTTTAAGTAGAGTGATAAGCGAATAATGTTGTTTAGGAAGAGATATGCAAAGTGGGTTAAATTTGGAAGTTCCCCAATCGTGGTCAAAATTATCGGAACTAATTATTGACCGAGTCTGACATGTAACTCAAAAACTTCCAATTTGAAAATTTACCCTTCAGCAGAAATGAAAGCAAATCTACTGAAGAATGGTCAACATCAGCAGAAACCAAGCAAATGTAAATATATCTTCGGTGAATATCTTGATTTTACTGTGCCACCCAACTCGTATTAATTATCGTAACGCCTAAACTTGACTTATTTAATCACCCCCAAATCACATCTCAGTCACCAATTTACCCCAAATCATCTTTCAAACCCTAATTTCCAAATTAAACCCAATTCACCACCAAAACCATGTCATCAAACCCAGAAACCTCAGATCACAATTCCTCTTCTTCATCATCAGAAGAAGATTTACCACCATATCCATGGGAGCTTGATGATTCTGACTATGAAAAAGAACTGGAGAGACGATGGGATGCACAAGAAAGACAATGGAATGCTCATAGGAAGGGTGAACCAAGCCATGTACCCATTCCTGCTGAGAGAGAGCTTGTCTCTCCCTTCATCTGTACCTCTGATGAAGACTCTTCAGAGGAAGAAAATGAAGATCCAACCTTTCTTCCTCCTTCTACACCAGAGAGATCCCAACCAAGATCAAGTAAGAGGGATCCATCTCTTCCAACATCACAAAATGAGGTGTTGGATCTTCCTGCTCCAGAACCTGATCTTTCTTCACAAGAGCACATCGGACAGAGCAAGAAGGCAGAGATCATACGTAAGGGAAAGGAGAAGCTGAAGTAGATGATTGAGGAATGTTGCCATGGACCAAAGTTCTTGAGCATTTTCTTGACTTTGGTACTTGAGCATCTTCACAATCTTCATTCTCTTCTTTTTCCATTTTCATCTTCAGCTTCATCATTGTACTTGTCATAGCCTCAAGTATTTTGAAATAAGTGATCGAAGCTAGTAGTACTCAATTAGGCAAATGTTTAGGAATGGTCATTGTAATCCAGTTGGAACAAAGAATGTAAGCTATAACTTGTTTCTTTGAATATATGAAAAGATCTTCAGCATAATCAACTGTGTAAGACCTTCAGCATAATCAACTAATCAGTAGAAACCATGTTCAGCATACTTGACCACATTCCTTTGACATCAGCTCTTGGTGACTTTAACATACAATTTACAATCTTAGAACATCTGCAAAACAGACATAAAACATGCAAATACACCAAACAACTTGCAAAAATATTAGTGGGTTAGTGTTAAAACTCAAAAACTATACAAATTATACACATCTACAAAGTTTACACTCATAATCCTCCCCTGAGGCATATCCTCCCCTGAGGCTTATGCCTCCCCTTAAACTTTGCAGTTAAGGGTTAAGCATTCCAATATGAACCACCAAATATTGAAACCTTGGTCCATCAAATGCTTTGGTTAACAAATCTACCACATTCTCATCTGTGTGAATTTTGACCACTTTAATTAAATGTTTCTCATAAGCATCCCTGATAAAGTGGTGCCTGATTTCAATATGTTTGGTTCTATTATGAAAAACTGGATTTTTAACAATACAAATTGTACTTTGATTGTCAATGAAAATGGTAGTATTCCTAAAGTTATACCCATAATCCAGCAATTGATTCTGAATCCATAGAACCTGTCCACAACAATTGGCAGTAGCAACATACTCTGCTTCAGTAGTAGAGGTAGCAACAATGGTCTGTTTCTTGCATTGCCAAGAAATCAGTCTTCTTCCAAGGAATTGGCAACCTCCAGTTGTGGATCTTCTATCCAAATTTGCACCAGCATAGTCACTATCACTATAAGCTGCTAGCTAAAATGGAGACTCTTTGGGATACCAAAGACCTAATTTAGGTTGGCCTTTTAGGTACTTAAAAATCTTTTTGACAGCATTCAAGTGAGAGGTAAATGGAGTGACTTGGTGCCTTGAACATGCACTCACAGCAAATGTAATATCAGGTCTTGAGGAAGTCAAATACATCAAAGAACCAATCATTGACCTGTATAAATGAACATTCACAAGGAGATCAGGATCAATATTGTTCTTTGGTTTGGGAGCCTCATAGGGAGTAGTGGCAGTCCTGACATTCTCCATAGCAAACTTGGACAACATATCTTTTACATATTTCTCCTGATGTATGAAAATACCATCAGGTTTCTGCTGAACTTGTAAACCCAAAAAGAAAGTAAGTTCTCCCATAGCACTCATTTGAAATTCTCCCTTCATCAGATCCTCAAACTCTCTACACCATGCTTCTTTGGTTGAACCAAAGATAATATCATCCACATACACTTGCACAAGAATAATATCCCTGGAATCTTTCTTGAGGAATAGAGTCTTGTCAATGGCACCTCTTTTGTAGCCATGCTTCAGCAGAAATGTGGAAAGTCTAGCATACCAAGCTCTGGGAGCTTGATGAAGTCCATAGAGAGCTTTGACAACCTTGTGCACATACTCAGGATGATCAGGGTCTTCAAATCCCTTGGGTTGAGTTACATAAACCTCCTCTTCAATCTCACCATATAAGAAAGCACCTTTAACATCCATCTGATAAACCATAAAGCCCATATAAGAGGCATAGGCCAAAAATATCCTAATTGCTTCAACTCTGGCCACTGGTGCAAAGACATCATCATAGTCAATGCCTTCCTCTTGTCTAAACCCTTGAGCCACTAGTCTTGCTTTGTTCTTCACCACAATCCCTCTAGCATCTCTTTTATTCTTCAAAATCCATTTTGTCCCAATGGCATATTTACCATCAGGAAGAGGAACCAAAATCCAAACCTGCTGATTCTTAAATTGCAGCATTTCTTCTTGCATTGCTTCAAGCCAACTTGAATCTGCCAGTGCTTGAGGAACACTAGTTGGCTCTATCTGAGAAAGAAAGCATGCAAACAAACAATGTTTGAAGTCTGTGTGATTGTTCCTCTTTTGATTGTAGACATAAGAGATGAAAGCAACTTCACCATATTTTGTATTCTTTACAGTGCTTCTACTTCTAACAGGATCTTTAGGATCTCCAATAACCTTTGATAGGGGATGAGAATTATGAATCCTTTTAGTTGCTGTAGGTTGAACATCAATTGTGACATCAAGGTTGTTGACTGTAGACCCAAACTCAGTGTGATAAGAAGCTGAGTGAAATAGGCCAGGCTTTGGCTGATAATTTCCAAGATCAGAAGGACTTGGAAATCTTGTAAAGGGCTTCTAAAAGTCTTCAGAGACTTCTGTAGAAATAGGAGAGTGTGCATCATCAGTATCTTTGACCTTATCAGTGGTAATAGGTGTGCCTTCAGTAGAATCGTCAGCAGTATCCTTGTTTCCACTAACTGCTTGGGCTGATTGATGTAGGATAGCTTCAGTCTCTTGTGTAACCTTTTCATTGAGTTTCTGAGCTTCCTGAGTAGCAGTATGTTCTTGCTTCTTTAGTCTTGCAAGATCCTCTGCATAATGTGACTCATCCTCTTGTTCAGCAGCAGAATGATTACCTACAAAATGGTCAGGTGGAAAAGATGGTACAATAATGGTATGATTTTCTGGCTCAGATTCACAGTCTGAGTCATCATCCATGGAACCTGCAGGGTTAGAATGTGGATCTTTGGTACCTGCATTAGGATTAGAAGCATGTCTAGTATAACCCAAATAGTCAGTCAAATAATCTAGGTCAAAATACCAAGAATGGCCTTGTCCCTGAGTATTAGGCTGATCTTCAAGAAATCTTAGATTAAGGGTCTCTTCTATCCTTTTGGCATTTAGATTATAAACCCTATAGGCCTTGCTATGAGCTGAATAACCCACAATATATCCCTCATCAGCTTTCCCATCAAACTTACCCAATATATCAGCAGTATTCAAAATGGTCACTTTGCATCCAAAAGGTTTAAGGTAATGTATATCTGGAACTTTCCCAGTGAGAAGTTCATAAGGTGTCTTGACATGATGTCTAGTGATGGATACCCTGTTCAAGACATAGCAAGCAGTACTTACTGCTTCAGTCCAAAACATAGTGGGTAATTTGGAGTCTGCAAGCATTGATCTTGCTGCCTCAATGAGGGTTCTATTTTTCCTTTCAGTAACCCGATTTTGTTGTGGGGTCCTTGGAGTACTATAGTACCTTCTAATCCCCTTAGACTTACAGAATTCTATGGAAACAACATTTTTGAATTCTGTCCCATTGTCACACCTAATTCCTTTAACCATTTTATTAAGCTGGTTTTCAATTAAAATGATGAATTCTTTCAAAATAGGAGTTGTCACATCTTTAGTTTTAAGAAAGAATACCCAGCAAAACCTGCTAAAATCATCTGTGATAACCAGGCAGAAGTACTTGTGATCTATACTTCTGATAGGAGTTGGACCAAAGAGATCCATGTGCAGCAACTGAAGAGGTTCTGAAATGGTGCTCACAACATTGATGGCTTTGTAAGAGGCTCTGTGTTGCTTTCCCTTGTTGCAAGCAATACAATTGTGTTCATTGGTGAAGAGTTTAGAAGGAAGACCCTGAACAAGACCAAGTTTAGACAACTTGTTGATAGTCTTGTAATTCACATGAGCCATTCTCCTATGCCACTTGGTAGATTCATCCTGGGAAGCTTTGGCCACCAAATATGTTAGATCACCTTCTGGCTTGACATCATCCAGATTGAATGTGTACAAGTTGAAGGTTCTAGGAACTCTCAGCAAAACAGTTGTGTCTTCTGGAAGTTTGAAGTCCTTGGAGAGTACAAGACATTCATCCTCAGAGAAGAAAACCTTATTCTTAGTGTCACAAATTTGTGATACAGAGAGTAGATTAAAATGCTCTAGTTCCTTCACATAATAAACATTTTCAAAGTCTAACAAAGGTGTCTTAATAGTTCCTTTCCCAGTAATTTTGCCATCTCCACCACCAAAAGTTACAGTGCCTCCTCCTTCTATGGGCACAAAGTCATGCATCTTGTCCTTGTTCCCTGACATACTTCTAGAACAACCACTATCAACAATACGTACTTCAGTACTTTTCAAAGGATGATCCTACAACAACAACAAAAATATACAAAAGTTAGTACACATTGGAGACTCAAGTCATTGCTGACTTGAGCCTGCCTTGTGGATCATTAGTGATAGGCCATGTAGATGCTTTAGATCCACCATTGTTCTTGGGCCTATACTGCAAATTAGGTCCCTTCTTTGTCCAAGAACAACCTGCTGAGGGCTTCATAGCAGTATTCCAATACCCACCACCATAATACATTGAGTCAAAGTGATTAGGCTAATAACCATTAGAAAAGAAAGAACTAGTGGGTCGAACATATGGTCTAGTACTGGTTCTTCTCCATGAAGAATGTGGTTCAGCAGAGTTGGATTTCTGCTGATGTGGAACAAAAGAGGGTATTTCACTAACATTCTTCGACATTTGTCTAGGTTTCCTTTGACTAACACATTCACCCATTCTTTGCTCATGAAATGTACAATCCTTAATCAAATGAGATTTACTTCCACACACAAAACATTTCTTCTTCTTAGAAGATTTATTTAAACCAAAGGAAGTTCCATAACATGAAAAAGTATTCAAACCATCATGATAAACAGAATTGTTTTTAACGAAACCAAAAGTATTATTTTGCAAAGAATTTAAAAACAAGTCTTCTGTAGAAACTGTCTTGTTATCAGCAGCAACTCTAGAAGGCTTGTGGGGAGTCTTGGGTGATGTCTTTGGTGTGGTCTTGGGAGTGGTCTTGGGCAGGTCAGACTTCTCACTTGAATCACAGCTGGCAAATGAGGTAGACCCTTCATCAGAAGACTTGTCACTGTCACAACAAGAAACAAAGTCAGTAGATTTCATAATAGGGTCTAGCAAGTCAGTTGACTTTTTGCCATAGAGATGGTGTGATCCATTAAAGTCACTAGGTATGGATAGGTCGATAGGCATATGTTCCCCTCTTATAGGTCCAGGGACAGCATGTAAGTTACCTTCTTTGACAAAGTTAGCTAACCCTACTGGTGTTGATTTACCTAGGTCATTCCTAGCTTCTAAACCAACATATTTTTTAAATCCTAAACCTATTTTAGAATTCACTAGCTAGATTATCACCTGATATTAACCATTGTTTATTTCTAGCTATCTCTTTGTCTAACTTAACTTGTAATTCTTGTTTTTCCTTTTCTAGATCAGACTTCTCCTTTTCAGTACGTCTTATGTCTATCTTAGCAACTTCTAAATCACTTTCTAGAACTCTTATTTTTTCATCATATTTAACTTGATTCTTTTGAAACCAGACTTTTTGTTTCTCTAAAGTTTTTAAAGCCATTTTATAAGACTCTA
Organism: Artemisia argyi; assembly: GCA_030686995.1. Taxonomy (NCBI): domain Eukaryota; kingdom Viridiplantae; phylum Streptophyta; class Magnoliopsida; order Asterales; family Asteraceae; genus Artemisia; species Artemisia argyi. Next base: position 74,870 of record JARVZY010002249.1, read on the forward strand.
CTTCAATATAACACTCATTGTACTTTGGTTTCAATTCATCAAATTCTTGTTTAAGCTAATTGTATCTTACACTACATCCAAACACACAGTTGTGTACCTGAGAAATTCCCATCAAGGAGACTTGCTCCTTCTTGTCCTCTGAAGGTGAGTATGCCAGCAGATTCACTTGTGAAGAAGTAGAAGCTTCCTCTCCAGCAGGTTCATGTTCAGCCCAATCAATCTAGTGATCCAGAGTCACCATAGCTTTTGAAGGTGCAGCCTTACTAGTTCCTGCTTCCAATGGGTAAGAGCCATATCTGACTTCATCACCAGACTTCCTCTCCTTGCATTCTCTTGAAAAATGTCCCACTTGACCACAAGTGTAGCATTTAACCTTCCTCCTATCAAACCTTGCTGCCTCTATTCCATTAAAACCAAACTTCCTTCCAGACTTGGTTTCAAACCTCTTAATGTTCGTGGAGATCATTGCAAGCTGCCATTTCAAGTGCATCTCCTCCATCTCTAATGGATCCACCTGTTCAAAATCCTCATAAGCAAGAAACTGTTGATGTTCCATATTCAGCCACAAATGAATGAATAATATCATCCAACACACTACTGGATTTTGATTTAGGAGCAGATTGACTTTGGGTTTGAGAAGTTGCTCCTGATGAATAAGAGCTTGAGGTATGATGCACAGGTTTTGTAGTGGTGCCAACAAACGCTGAGTGAGTGGATGGACGAATGGGACTTCTAACATTAGGCTCAAGTGATTTAAGCCTGCTGTAGAGGTCATCAAAAGACATCAAGTCCAATCCACCCTTGGTCTTGAGAGCAATACAAACTTGCAACCAAGATGTTGGCAAGGATCTCAGAAATTTAGCATTGCAGTCCTCATTGTCAGGTCTAGCCTTCAGCTGATTGAGTTGACTTAATATCCGGTGAAACCTGTCATAGCCTTTATGGATTCCCTCTTCCTCATATATCTGAAACTCTTGGAACTGCTGCTTGAGCATTGATTTCTGCAACCTTCTTGATTCCTCATTCCCACCAAATCTTGCCTTTATTGCCATCCAAATGTCCTTGGCATCCTCCATGAAGTGGAAGTCACCTATGTGGTCATCTGGAATAGCTTGGAGCAGAATTGTTCTTACTTTACTCTCCCTCTCACAGCCAGAATCTCTTCAGCAATTTTGGGACCTAGAATTGTAACAACCCCATCAGCATCTTTAACATGCTTCTTCAGGCTATTCCCCTTTTTTACTACCTCCCAAAGATTCCAGTCTATGTTTGTGATCCAGTTATGCATCTTCATTGACCACAGATGATATTCTTTAGCATTCTTCAAGTATGGAAACTTAGCATTGTTGTTGGAGAGGTTGAGTTGTTGAAGAGAAGTGGTGTTAAGGTTTTGGGTTGTATCAACTTCATCATCAGATCCAGGCATGTTTCTTGATTGGTTTGGATTCTTAAGGTGTAAGATTTGTGTTTCTTAGTATAACTGAGACTCTCTCGAGGCTCTGATACCACTTGTTGAACTATAAGACCTTGATAGATCTTCTTGAGCACTCTAGAATCGTTAGTTATGTTACTGTAATCAATAACACACTAATAGACAACCTCTGTAACTTGTATTTTAAAGCGGAAACAAACGCAAGTGTAATACTAAGAACTCTTGATCCTCTATGGATCTTTTAATAATAATAAGAGTATTTTCTAAAACGTAATGCAATACATAATCATGTGTTCCTTTTATACACAAGGAACCCTAAACCGTTTCTCAAGAAACGTATATTCTAAAACTTCTAAAAGATATGCATTATTACTTCCTAAATAAACTCATGCATATCCAAACTATAATACATAAAATACGGAAAAACTATTTCCGCAGAAACTAATAATGCTGAAACTAGTCTTCAGCAGATACACTGCTTCAGCAGGAACCAGCTCTTCAGTAGTAACCTTCAGCAGAAACAGTCAGCAAAATTCTTACTTAACAGAATTCCCAACAGTTTTAGAATATACGTTTCCTGTGAAACGGTTTAGGGTTCCTTGTGTATAAAAGGAACACACGATTATGTATTGAGTTACGTTTTTTTAGAAAACACTTTTATTGTTATTGAAAAGATCCATAGAGGATCAATTGTTCTTAGTATTAAAACTTGTGTTTGTTTCCGCTTTAAAATACAAGTTACAGAGATTATCTATTAGTGTGTTGGTGATTACATTAACATAACTAACGATCCTAGAGTGCTCAGAAGATCTATCAAGGTCTTAGTTTCAACAAGTGGTATCAGAGCCTCGGGAGAGTCTCTGTGATACTAAGAAACACAAATCTTACACCCTCTCAATCAAAAACAATCAAAAACAATGTCTGGATCAGATAATGAAGCTGATACAACCCAGAACCAAAACACCACTTCTCTATAACAACTCAATCTCTCATACAGTAATGCTAAATTCCCATACCTTAAGAATGCAGAGGAGTATGATCTGTGGTCGATGAAGATGCAAAACTGGATCACAAAAATTGACTGGAATCTTTGGGAAGTTGTCCGAAAGGGTAACAGCTTGAAGAAACATGTCAAGGATGCTGATGGGATTGTTACTATTGTAGGTCCCAAAACTGCTGAAGAAGTTCTAGCCATGCAGAGGGAGAATAAAGTCAGAAAAATTCTTCTCCAGGCTATACCAGATGACCACATGGGTGACTTCCACTTCATGGAAGATGCCAAGGACATTTGGATGGCTATCAAGGCTAGATTTGGTGGGAATGAACAGTCAAGAAGGATGAAGAAGTCAATGATGAAGCAGCAGTTTCAAGAGTTTCAGATATCTGAGGAAGAAGGAATCCACAAAGGTTATGGCAGGTTCCGCAAGATCTTGAGTCAACTTAATCAGCTGAAGGCTAGGCCAGATAATGAGGACTGCAATGCTAAGTTTCTGAGATCTTTGCCACCATCCTGGTTGCAAGTCAGCATTGCTCTCAAAGCTAAAGGAGGATTGGACATGATCTCTTTTGATGACCTCTACAATAGGCTTAAATCTCTTTGAGCCTGATGTTAGAAGTCCCATTCGTCTATCTACTCACTCAGCCTTTGTAAGCACCACATCAAAACCTGTGCATCATACCTCAAGTTCTTACACCTCAGCATCATCTTCTCATGCTCACTCTAAACCAACTCCTACATCATAGTCCAGTAATATAATGGAAGATGTGCTTCACTCATTTGTTGCTGAATATGAACATCAACAGTTTCTAGCTTATGAGGACTTTAAACAGGTGGATCCATTGGAGATGGAGGTGATGCACTTAAAATGGAAGTTAGCAATGATTTCTATGAACATCAAAAGGTTTGAGAATAAGTCTGGGAGAAAGTTTGGTTTTAATGGAAGAGATGCAGCAAGATTTGACAGGAGGAAGGTTAAGTGCTACACTTGTGGCCAGATGGGCCACTTTTCAAGAGAATGCAAGGAAAGAAAGTCTGGTGATGAAGTGAGATATGGCTCATATCTATTGGAATCAGGGACTTCTAAAGCTACACCTTCCAAAGCTTATGTGACTCTGGATAACCAGATTGATTGGACTGTTCATAAACCTCCTGAAGAGGAAGCTTCTACTTCTGAACAAGTGAATATGCTGGCATACTCCCCCTTAGAGGATAAGAAGGAACAAGTTTCCTTGATGGGCATCTCTCAGGTACACAATTATGTTTTTGGATGTAGTGTAAGATACAATGAACTAAAACAAGAATATGATGAATTGAAACCTAAATACAATGAGTGTTATGTAGAAGTTGAGGCCTATAAAAAGGCTTTAAAAACTTTAGAAAAACAAAAGGTTTAGTTTCAAAAGAATCAACTTAAATATGATGAAAAGATAAGAGTTTTAGAAAGTTATTTAGAATGAGCAAATATAGATTTAAGGCGTACTGAAAAAGAAAAATCTGATGTAGAAAAAGAAAAACAAGAATTACAAGTAAAGTTAGATAAAGAAGTTGCTGGTTGTATAAAGTGGCAAGAAGGGGCTTCTAATTTAAATAAATTGTTTGATGGTAGTCAAGCTATTAGGTCTAGAAAAGCATTAGAATATGAGAAATATATAGATCCTGAGGAATTAACTTATCCTGTTATGTCCAGTGTTTTTGACCCTGAACCTCTCCTAGAATTTCAAAAACCTGTAAAATATGTTAAGGAATGGGGATTGAATGTTGTACCTGGACCTATAAGAGGATAACACATGCCAATAGACCTGTCCATACCTGTTGACTTTGATGGATCACACCATCTTTATGGCAAAAAGTCAAGTGACTTGCCAGACCCTATTAATAAATCTACTGACTTTGTCTCTTGTTGTGACAGTGACAAGTCTTTTGATGAAGGGTCTACTTCATATGCCAGTTGTGATTCAAGTGAGAAGTCAGACCTTCCCAAGACCACTCCCAAGACCACACCCAAGACATCACCCAAGACTCCCCACAAGCCTGTTAGAGTTACTACTGATTCCAAGACAGTTTCTTCTGAAGACTTGTTTTCTAATTCCTTGCAAAACAATGTTTCTAGTTCTGTTAAAAACAATTCTGTTAATGTTTGTGGTTTGAATGCTTTTTCATGTTATGGAACATCTTTCACTGTGAATAAATCTTCTAAAAAGAAGAAATGTTTTGTGTGTGGAAGTAAATTTCATTTGATTAAGGATTGTACTTTTCATAAGCAAAGAATGGATGTATGTGTTAGTCAAAGAAAACCAAGGAAAATGTGAAAGAATGTTAATAAGATATCATCTTTTGTTCCACATCAGCAGAATCCCAATTCTACTGAAAAATATTCTTCATGGAGAAGAACCAGTACTAGACCTTATGTTCGACCCACTAGTTCCTTCTTTACTAATGGTTATTGGCCTAGACAGTTTGACTCTATGTATGTTGGTGGAGGGTATTGGGATACTGCTGTGAAGCCCTCAGCAGGTTGTTCTTGGACAAAGAAGGGACCTAATTTGCAATACAGGCCCAAGAACAATGGTGGATCTAAGACATCTACATGGCCTACCCATTATGATCCACAAGGTAGGCTCAAGTCAGCAATGACTTGAGTCTCCAATGTGTACTAACACTTATATATATATATATATATATATATATATATATATATATATATATATATATATATACACACTCCCTTATAAAGCCTACATATTCACTTCCTAACTCCAAACCTAAACTTTAAGATTCAACACCCTAACCTAATCCCGAACCTAATCCGAGCCTATGGGTTATAAAAACAACTAAAAAAGTAACACACCACACATGTTTTACCCAAACACACACACTGCTATATTTCTCTCTAACCATCTTTTCTAGCATACCATATGATCCTCCTTAGCCGCCACCATCTCATGCTCCGCCAAAAAAATCCGCCGGAGCCACTGCTTTTGGTGGTAGATCCGGTGTCTTGGTGGTTTGGCCGGAACCACCTCATCATTCCAGCCACATAAACACTGTTTCTGTCAACCCCATCACTTCCAGCTACACATCCACATACCACCGAAACACATCTTTACCGCAACCCTAACACTACCGTCACCATCAGATTCTCCATGTTTTGAGGATTTTTTAGATATTTTTTTCTTAAGATCTATATATTTTTCAAGTTTTGATTTTATTTTTTTATAGATCTATATATTGCATTTACAGATCTGATTTTTTAATATTTTTTTGGCAGGTTTGTTAAAGATAATCTGTTGTTGCCTCGCCGGAATCTTCCTTGCCATGACGGTAATTTGTTGTTGCTGCCGAAAATGTATAGTTCATTTTCAAATTTGTTTGTAAATTTGTTTTTTGTGCTGGTATTTTTTGTTTTATTATTTTGGTAGAATATATATGAGAATTGCTGAGTGTGTTGTTAGTTATGTAAATTATGTTGTGCTCTTGTAAATTTTGGTTACGTAAATTGTTACTACACTTGAACTTGATGACAAGATAAAGGAACATATTCTTGCTTATACTTCTAAAATCGTTACAATTTGGACCTCACTGTTAGGTTCAGTTTAGACTACAAAAATAATATTTTGGATAGCTTTATGGTAATTTTGATATTTTTTTTCTTTTCTGAGAAATGTATTATTTGGTAGCGATTGGAACACTTATTTTTATTCGTGGGGAATGATAATATGATGTGTCGATAATGATGAACTACTTTGAATATTTGGAAAGTGAGCTTTCATGTCTTGAGGACCGGAGTATACTTTACACATAATTTTGGGGTTGTGTTAACCGGACCCTCCCTACCATGGGGGTCCGCCTACTTTATTCAAAATGTACAAGTTTTACAGTAGACAGTACAAGTGGCGGCAGCATCTCTTCCACAAACCCTCCCTACAAGGGGGGTCCGGTTAACTTGTACCTAATTTTGGACAAAAACTACATAATGTCAGAAAAAGTATAAAGTACAAAAGGAGAACTCAGTTTTAGTTAAACTAAAAAAAAAATGGACAAAAAACTACATAATGTCAGAAAAAGTATAAAGTACAAAAGGAGAACTCAGTTTTAGTTAAACTAAAAAATTCAAAAAAATTTAAGTTTACGAGTTTCAAATTTCTATCAAAAATATAAAATAAAATTTGTACTTCTGATTATGTTTGGATTCTGAAAACAACATCGAAAAGTAAAAACGATTGCAAGGGAACAAAATGGATTGAGTAGCTAATATTGACAGTCATAAAGATCTCACTTTTTTATGCGCCTACAAAAATGGTAGAAACATATATCACAAGAACTTTTAAGCCAAATATACTGATAGGCATATCAAGTTGACAAGTTTCTATATAGTCATTTAACTTTGAACATGAAAATTTGTTTACGAGAAGCCAAAGTTGGTAGAATGAATATCCAATAGTCAAAGAATTGGATTTTTAGACATCTTAGATTTTTATAGATTTTTTTTTTGTTTTTTTAAGTAGCAGTAGAAACAGTAGCTGTAAGCTGTGTGCAATAGCAGTGAGCTTTGAGCAGTAAACACAGCTCATCGCTTCTTAAAGAAGCATTCAAAAATTAGCCAAAGCTCACCGCTGTTTTGACAAACAACTACTATTAAAATTCAAAATGCTCATTGCTTACCGTAATAAAAAGCTCCGCGCCAAACATATCATAGCTTTATTGACTCCCTAAAGCTTTCTATACAACTTAGTAATGACATTTCAATTTCTTAACAGGCAAGTTTAGGGCTTACCAACTTTTTTAAATACGACTTTGAATTTATTATTATTACAATATTAATCGACGATTGCTATTAGACGATTAAAGATAGTGCTATAAAATAGTTATATATGGTGTAGAAGTGAGAGTGAAGAAAAGATAATGCTATAAAAAAGACACTCTCAAACACGGATCGACTCTATCAGAAAAGATAATGCAACCACGACATCAGAAAAATAGTTATGCAAAAAATATTTCCTAACGATACATATATGACAACAAACAATTATTCGCCGTCGAAATATTGTCGAAACTAGATACCGCTGCCGCTAGGCGCGGGTACTCGGCTAGTATATATATATATATATATATATATATATATATATATATATATATATATATATATATATATATATATATATATATATTTGTTGTAGGATCATCCTCTGAAAAGTAATTAAGTAGGAATAGTTGATAGTGGTTGTTCCAGAAGTATGTCAGGGAACAAGGATAAGATGCATGACTTTGTGCCAATAGAAGGAGGAGGCAGTGTAACTTTTGGTGGTGGAGATGGCAAAATCACTGGGAAAGGAACTATTAAAAAACCTCTGTTAGATTTTGAGAATGTTTATTGTGTGAAGGAACTTGAGCACTTTAATCTGTTCTCTGTATCATAAATTTGGTATCAGAGTTGAAGAAATCAGGATATTCTTGGCCTGTGCATCATATATGGGCTTTATGGTCTATCAGATGGATGTAAAAGGTGCTTTTATGTATGGTGAGATTGAAGAGGAGGTTTATGTGACTCAATCCAAGGGATTTGAAGACCCTGATCATCCTGATTATGTGTATAAGGTCGTTAAAGCTCTTTATGGACTTCATCAGGCACCAAGAGCTTGGTATGCTAGGCTTTATACATTTCTGCTGAAGCATGGTTACAGAAGAGGTGCCGTTGACAAGACTCTCTTCCTTAAGAAAGACTCCAGGGATATCATTCTTGTGCATGTTTATGTGGATGACATTATATTTGGTTCCACAAAAGAAGAATGGTGTAGAGAGTTTGAGGATTTGATGAAGGGAGAATTTCAGATGAGTGCCATGTGGGAGCTCACTTTCTTTTTGGGTTTACATGTTCAACAGAAACCTGATGGTATTTTTATCAGTCAGCATAAGTATGTAAAGGATATGTTGAAGAAGTTTGATATGGAGAATGTCAGTACTGCCACTACTCCATATGAAGCTCCCAAACCAAAGAACAATCTTGAACCTGATCTTCCTGTGAATGTCCATTTGTACAGGTCCATGATTGGTTCTTTGATGTATTTGACTGCCTCTAGACCTGATATTACATTTGCTGTGAGTGCTTGTTCAAGGCACCAAGTCACTCCACTTACCTCTCACTTGAATGCTGTCAAAAAGATCTTTAAGTACCTGAAAGGCCAACCCAAATTAGGTCTTTGGTACCCAAAAGAATCTCCTTTTAAGCTGGAGGCATATAGTGATAGTGACTATGCTGGTGCCAACATGGAAAAGAGATCCACAATTGGAGGTTGCCAATTCCTTGGAAGAAGACTGATTTCTTGGCAATGCAAGAAACAGACCATTGTTGCTACCTCTACTACTGAAGCAAAGTATGTTACTGCTGCCAATTGTTGTCGACAGGTTCTATGGATACAGAATCAATTGTTGGATTATGCGTATAATTTCATGAATACCACCATTTTTATTGACAATAAAAGTACCATTTGCATTGTTAAAAATCCAGTTTTTCATAATAGAACCAAACATATTGAAATCATGCACCCCTTTATCAGGGATGCTTATGAGAAACATTTAATTAAAGTGGTCAAAATTCACACAGATGATAATGTGGCAGATTTGTTCACTAAAGCTTTTGATGGACCTAGGTTTCAACACTTAGTGGTTCATACTGGTATGCTTAACCCTTGAATGCAAAGTTTGAGGGGAGGCATAAGCCTCAGGGGAGGATTGTGAATGTAAACTTTGTATCATTTGTGTATATTTGTTATATTATTGTTTGGCTAACACTAACCAACTAATGTATTGTAAGTTTGTTTGGTTTGTTTACTAGTCTGTGTCTAATTTGCAGGATGCCTACCAAGAAGTTGTAAGTGAATGCTAAAATTTGTTTCTTCTGAAGTATAATGAATGCTGAGATTGATTTCCACTGATGAAAGATATACAGAGATCATAATTTGCAAATGCTTTTTCATTCATTCTAAGAACAAATTACAGCTGACAAACAACTTCAAATGGAAATACAAGATTCAACCCTATACAAGTCTATTCTAATTATTAAAGCTTCTATCATCTATTACAAAAGCTGATTGATGCATAACCAGTATGATGAAGAAGCTGAAGGTGAAAATGGAAAAAGAAGAGGAGGAAGAATGATGAAAACGACGATGAAGATGCTCAAGAACCTCATCACCTACATTACACCATTTTCCCTTTTCCCTTACCCACGACATCTGTCTTCTTCCCCTTTCCCATGTGTCCATGGTATGAAGGACCAGGTCCTAGAGCAGGAAGACCCAACACCACACCCCGTGATGTTGGAAGAGATGGATTTCTCTTCCTAGGCCTTGGTTGGGGTCTCTCTGGTATAGAAGGAGGAAGAAATGAGGGATCTTCATCTTCATTCTCTGAAGAGTCTTCATCAGATGTGAAAATGAAGGGAGAGACATATTGTCTCTCAGCAGGAATGGGGTAGTACTTGGTTCCCCCTTCTCCAAAGCATTCCATCTTCTTTCCATTTCTATAGCATAATCTGAATCATCTAATTCAGATGGGTATGGAGGAAGATCCTCTGATGATGAAGAGGAGGAGGTTAGGTCTATAATTTTAGGTTTGGATGACATTATTTGAGGGTGAATTGGGGTTAATTGTACAATTAGGGTTTTGAGATGAATTGGGGTTAATTGTACAATCAGGGTTTTGAGATGAATTGGGGTTAATTTGATATTTGAGAAGTGTGATTTGGGGGTTATTAAATAGGCAAAGTCTAGGCGTTATGATAATTAATGTGAGTTGGGTGGCATAGTAAAATCAAGATATTCACTGAAGATATTTTTACTCTTGCATGCTTTCTGCTGATTGACCATTCATCAGCAGATTTGACTTCCATTTCTTCTGAAGGGTAAATTTGAAATTGGAGGGTTCCATGTTACACGTCAGACTTGGTCAACAGTTTGTTCCGATAATTTTGACCACGATTGGGGAACTTCTAAATATAACCTACTTTGCATATCTTTGCCTAAACTAAATTATTCTCCCATCACTCCATTTAAACCCATCATTCTCTTCGTAATTCATAACCATCTCACACAAAATAATTCAAATGGTACAACTTCAATTGAAGAACGATCATAAAAAGTATGCTATTTTGAAAAAGGCTAAGGGTCATGAAGAGTTCGATTCTATGGTGGAATTTCTACAGCGTTCAAAGATTCATTATGCTTTGACACACTATCCCAATGTGATTTATAAATCAATGGTGAAGCAATTTTGGGCATCTGCTAGGAAGAGATCTGACACAAAGATTGTGGCTGACATTGAAGGTGTTTAGTATGTGGTGACAGAAGACTTGATCAGGACAAAGCTTCAGTTGGATGATGAGAATGGTGTTTACCACTCCAACACTGAAGAAATACTTGCTGGACTAAGGGAAGCTAGTTATCAAAGCACTAACACAACTAAGTGGCAGAAGAATCAGTTTTGTCCCAAGTGGAGGTATTTGGTGCATTTGCTGCTCCAATGTATAAGCAATAAATGTGGTGGATGGGATCAGTTTTCTCTACAATTGGGTTGTGGTATTGTCTGTCTCTCTAAGGGTTTAACTTATAATTTCTCAAAGTTCATTTTTGATAATATGATAGAAAATATTAAGAAACAACATCATAAGTTTTTAATGTACCCTAGGTTTTCGAAAATAATTTTAGACATAACTACTGAAGACAGGATTCATGTACCAATTAAGAGTCTAGGTTCTAAGTTGTTTGCCTCAACGAAAACCAACTATAATGGGGAACATCGCCCTCTGTTAGCTGTTATGTTGCCACATGGAAATGATGATGTGGTTGAGGGTGATGATGCTGGCAATGTGCCCTTTCAAAATGCTACTGATGATGGTAATCCATCATCTTCTAGTGTTGCTGCTGATGGTAATACTTCAGTGGTAAATGAGGAAGAGCCAACTACAACTGCTGAACCATTATCTATTTCTTCTGACCTACCTCCACCTTCCCCTGTACCTATGTCACCTAGTCCTGTTCCTTCACCATCTCAGGTTGCTCCTGTTGAGCAAACTCCTGAGGATGAAGAGACAAGTCAGTCTCTTGGTACACAGGTACCTATACCTTTTGAGCCTGAGATCACTAGATTACCTACACCTAGTCCTATGAGAGAGCCAGTTGATGAAGGCTCTCCCAATGTTGTACATATGTCTGTTTCTCCTGCTAGGTTCAATGAAGCTCCTTTTACCACTAAGCAATCTGTTGGTGGAGTAGAGGACCCTATTACTCTCACTTCTGTATATGATTTGCTTTGCAGGTATATGAGAAAGACTGATGATCTCCAAAAGGAGCTTGTTGATACCAGATCTACTCTTGGTAGTGAGATTGAAATGCTAAAAAGCAAAGTTCAGGATTTAGAGGCACAACTGACTCAGCAGAAGAAAGGAAAGGTGGTAATGGATACTGCTGAAGTGCCTCAGGAGGGTAACTTGGACTCTCTTGAAATTCTAGCTGAAGTGGCTAGACAGACACATGTTCATTCTCCCAAAGTTGCTGAAGTATCAAAAGCTAAGCCTACAATTCACTTCAGCGGAATAAGTAGAAGACAATATTTGGCAAAGAAAGCTGCTAAATCTTCTAAGGTGTCCAGTGGTGATGATATTCTTATGGCAGAATCTGATGATACTATTCAGGAGAAACAACCATCTAGTGACATTGCTGCTGACAAGACTACTGATGTGCTTCATGCATCAGTAGATACATTCTTTGTAGTAGGAAAAGAGTATATGGATTCCCATGTTCATGATCCATCTGTTCTTAAGCAAGTTTCTCCTGATGACACTAATGTAAACCTGAAGCCTACAGGATCTGCTGATAATATGATTGATTCAGATGTTCAAAAGTTAACTGCTGATCCTATGGAAGATTTAGATATTCCTCAGGTTGATTTTGCTGATGGAGTTGAAGTGTGTGAGGATGAGCTTTGATTGAGCCCGAACCACCTAACTTATATTGACCAAGGAATGGTCAACAAAGTAAGACTGCCAAGGATCAATGCTCCGCGGAAGTATAAGGTTTCCCCGGGTCGTATGTCCCGACGAGGTGTGAATTGTTAATAAACGGTTATTTGATCGGGTGAATTTGGATGAGAAAGGGGTTTTGAGTTATTTGAACAAGGGAATATACGAAGAAATAGCTTAAACAAGCTATATGAATAAGACGAGAAAGTTAGAAAAACCAGAAACGTTCAAAACCTAAAACGCGTACGTTACGTTTAAATAAAACGTAAACGTACGAAATAAAACGCGAGTTTTGGTAAAATAAAATACTTACAAAAGTGAAAATCACATTTTTACAATCCTAATAATAAAATAAACTTTTTAGAAAATTAAAATTACTTTTTACACTATTTAATTATTTAATATTAATTAAAAACTATTTAATACTTATTATTAATATTTAAATAACTAAAATACAATACAATATTATTTAAATACTAAAAAGGTGAAAATAAAATTCCTAAACTTATAAAATAACTAAAAATAAGTTTTAAAATTAAAAATAAGTGTTTTTGTCTTTTTGTGGATTTTCTTTTAATTAATTACTATTTAATTACTAATTACCTAATTAAACTATTTTAAATTATAAAAATTAGCAAATGAACAGTAAAAACTCTAAGAAAATTTCTAAAATTACTTTATAACATATAAAAGCTATAAAAAATATAAAAACTAAGTTTTACATAATAAAAACTAATTATGCTATTTTAAACTAATTATTAACTAATAATTAATAAAACTAAAATTAATTCTATTTAATACTAAATGATACAATAAAAATCTGAGAAAATTAATATAAGTACTTTAATATAATAGGTAATTAATAAAAATATAAAATAACTAAGTACTTAATGAAAATATAAAAATGAAAATTAAAATTACATAAAATTAAATAGAAACTATCACTTAAAAATTACTTTTGATTTTCTGGATTTTTCTATTTGGAAACTTATTTAATACCTAAAAACTGAAACTTTTTGTGAAAACAAGTTATGTGGGACTCAGAAATAAGCACAACAAGTGCTTATCTCTTAGACAGTTGACTTTGGTCAACTATCTAAGCTATAAGCTTAAAATAAGCTCAAAGCTGAGAACCAAGGGTGGAACTGGGTTCAAACAAGTTAAAAGGACTTGTGATAAGCTAAAAAAAACTATAATGGAACCTTGAATAAGCCAGAAAGCAGATTAAGCTATCCAAAAGTCCAAACAGCTTACTCAGAAAGGGACAAGGTTTAGGAGAGTTGCAGCCCTATCAAAAGAAGCTCAAATGCCAAGATAAGCTGTGGGACATGAAGATGAGCTTATTGGCTTCTCAAAAAGCCAATAAGCTCATGGTGGGGTCCACTGTGTAAGCCATGAGATGGTATGAAAGTTGGGTTCTGAGGTGCTTATCTGTGTAGCAGGGCATGCATATGCCCTGCAAGCTACTTTGGGAGCTTGTAAAATGCTCAGAAAAATTGGAAAAATTCAAACAAAGATGAATTATCAAATCCAAACTGGTGGAGAACAAATAGAAACAAGTACCAAGTCTAAATCTATAACATAAAATTCAAAATTCTTATATGAACTTTTGGAAAATTCTGAGAGTGCATATTTGACTTTTTAAGCAAAACCATGAACTTTGACTAAAATGGACTTCTGATGGATCTTATGGATTGAGATGATTATATTAAGCCAAAATAAAGCAAAATTAAACTTTCTTAACTGATTTCACAAATGTAAACATGAGATTTCTACTTGATTCCCACACAGTGAGCTGCTATGATGAAGGTTTGATGATTTTGACTTTGTAACAAATTAAGAACTGAGTTTAATGGTTGTCTCACCCTACAAGGACCTAATACAGCTTACTAGTACCTAAGTAATATCAAATCAACAACAATATACATACAACATAATCAATCCAAACACCCTCTTAAGAAACTGAAAATGAGTTTTTATGAAGCAACTGGCACAATTAAACCATGAACTGAGTCTAAACCTAACACTAACCTAAGATGAGTATATAAAAGCAGCTTTCAACAACTTAGAACAACAATAACCACAGATAACCTAGAATGAGCAATAATAATAATAATAAAAAAAAAAAAAAAAAAAAAAAAAAAAAAAAAAAAAACTGAAAATAAAACTTACAATGATGACAAGTGCTTGCTTAAAGAGATATAAAAGGTAAACCTTCAAAAGTCTACTGAGAATAACTAAGAACAACCAATTGTCTTCCCAACAAGCTCTAAATAAGCTCACAGCTTATACTTCTTCAAAGTTTGACCAGAGTTGACTTTGTGGAAAAGTTTTGCTAAAACAGTTAGTGTAGAACAATCCTCCCACTAATGAATATGTTGAGTTAACTTGAGCTCAAGCACACCAGAAACAAGCTTATTAGAGCTTATGAAAGCAATTTGAGCAATTTTGATTTCTCAATATAATTTATAAAAATTAATAACACTGAACTTCAACAATGGCTAAATACTTTTATTGAAAAGAGTAAATTGAGTACTGAGACAGAGATTATAATACTTAATTAAAAAGTTTACAATAATTAAAACTACATTCGACCTTAAATAAAACTAAGACAATAAAACTACTACCTACACTACACTCCTTTTCTCTTGCTTCTTTTCTTCACTTATAAGGGTCCCAGGAGTCCTCTTTCTCTTTCCCACATTGCTTCATAGCCTTAGGATTGCTTTATTTGATCTTAGCCGTTGAACTCTTTTTTTGGCGGGAAAAGGATTTTTGGCAGGGTGTGGTAACTTGGATCAATTTGTGAGCATTAAATGGGTCTTGGAAGGTAGTGTTTGGAGGGGGGAACAAAACATGGGATGAGGAGGGGGGTTGGAGGTGTGTTGCAGTGGTAAAGCAGGGCAAGTGGGGAGGTTAGGGGTGAGTCAAACGTGGTTTGACTGAGGTAATTAAATAAAACGGGGGAGGTTTATTAGTTTTAGGGAGGTGGGCTAAGGTTTAGTGGGCTGGGGTATTGGGTTACTGGATCAGACCATGGATAGTGTTGGGTTTGGTGTTTGGTTTATTTATTTGGTTTGGTTAGTTAATAAAACCACAAGGACTATTTTTGTAAAATCTGAAAATACAAGGGCTGTTTTTGTAAACTTTTAAAACTTGTTTCAAGGGTAAAACATGCCATCTTTTAATAGTCCAAGGTAAACAAATGAGATTTTTCATTTTTTTAACATCCGGGGGTCAAATTTGACAAGTTGCCAAACTTGAGGGACCAAACATGTAATTTCCATAAACTTCACACCAAGGACTAAAATCGATTTTTGTAACTTCCCAAGGACCCAAAATGATTTTTTATTCAAAATTATCCCACCAGGGACTGAATCTGACAATTTCTGAAACTCCAGGGACTAATTTCGCCAATTTGGATTTTTAGGGACTAAACATGTAATTTTCTCAAAATTTTTACCCAAAGTCTAAATTTGATAATTTTTTACTTTTAAAAACTTTGGGTTGACTTTTCTTTCGTTTTAAAACGTCAGGGACTAGTTTTGTCAATATTTGAAACTTGAGGGACTAAAACTGCCAATTGTGCAAACTTTGTTCGTTTTTCATTTGTTTTTAAACGTTTTGCATCTAAAACATATAAAACACACTTTTGAGATAATTTCAGTATTTTGATGCATTATTGGGTGTTTTTGGATGTTTTGGCTATTCATATAAGACAAAAATGATGAGTATTTACACACTCATCAATCCCCCACACTAAACTATTGCTAGTCCCTAGCAATATTTTGAGAAAAACTTGATGGATTTTAAACTCTTTACCAAAAGCCATCACTTCTGGAGTAGCCAGGTGTAAGAACTGTGGCACACCTGATAACCGTGTGATTTTGAGCAAACCACCAGCTGTCAACGGATTTGAGTAGTCTTTACCAAAAGCCGTTTGCTTCTAGACTAGCCAGCTCTTGATGGAATAGTCAACATCTTGGTGAGCTGATTACCAATTATGGATTTTCCACGGCCTTTACCACAAGCCATAATCTTGCGGGCTAGCCAACTCATTTGTTTTCGGGGAGTTGAGGAACCATACAATTTTGGGCAAATTGCAAGCCGTCAACGGATTTGAGATGTCTTTACCAAGAGCCGTTTGCTCCTGGACTAGCCAATCCCTTTTGTTGCTTAGACAAGGCGGACTGATTACCAAAAAAAATTTTGCAGCACCAGTGAAAATTTTTTGAAAATTTTGAAATTTTGGCAAAATCGGGGGTATTATATAGTAAAATGTGATAAAATTCGCTAGAATAGCGAATTCCCCCCCCCCCCCCCCCCCCCACACTAAGCATGAATATTGTCCTCAATATTCAAAATCCCGGCTATTATGCCGACATTTTGAACGTAAAAGGGCAACATTACAAGCTAAGCGTGGAAAACACCATTTTGTATTTTCACTCTTGTAACCATAGCATGGGAGACTCCCCCACACTTAGGGTGAAAACCCTATAAGCATGCTACTGTTTTTGTTTACCGAGTCGCTAGCTTGACTCGACCCCGAATTCATTTGTCCTTGGGGAAGCATGATGTGGAAGAAACAATCTCAATCGGACTTTCATTCAAGATGTTTGGACAAACATATGAAGCACGTGAAAGTTCCACACCGATGAGATAAGTATCCGGCTCAATATAATGATACATGAAAATGCCGGGATCAAATATAGTATCCTCACTCCCGAAGGAGTGAAGAAGAGGAGAAATCACCTGGTAGGTGAAGGAAAGAAGAGAGATCTGAATAGCAATTAAGATAAGAACTTCCTCCTCAAGAAATGTATATTCAAGTGGAGGAGGCAAGTCCTTAAGCTTGATCTCAGTAAATTTATCAGTTTCCTCAACTGATTTGATTTCCTCATTATGAAGTTGTTTGGGTGGGAGAGGGGGAAATGAATCTTCATTTAACAAACTTTCTAGAAAAAGAATGTCCCCCTCAGGATCAAGATAATTATCATCAACTTCATATGAAGTTGAACTATCTTCAGTAAGAAAAGCCTCGAATTCGTCCAGATCATTTTCACTATCCGGAGGAAGTGGATTGATCTGAGTAAGTTCAATCGAAGGATCACGAGTAAGTAAGAATTCTAACTCTCTCAAATCCGCATCAAAGTCAAAGACTTAATTTTCATCCCTTGGTGGGATGGGATCCATATGAGAGAGTTCATCAGCGAACTCTTCAAGAAGAAAGTCAACATCAGAGTGAAGAAGTGATGCATCAATAAATTCAATGTCTCCATAAGATAAACAATCATCACTGGAATCAGAGACAGTCTCAATTTGATCATTTGGATTATTAGGAGTGGAAGGAATATCACACATAAGATAAAAAGTCCCCTGTGACTCTCTCGGGATTGGGACAAGGATCTCAACACTAGACTTTATTAATTCGTCCGATTCCTTATTAGGAACAGTGCTAAGATGCTCATCCCCCATGTTTAGAGAGTGAGTGTGAACTTCGGGTGTGATAACAACAGACTGAGGGAGATGAGAGGAGCTAACATTCATGGAATTTTCAAGTTCCATTTGTTCAACGGCTAGTAATTTCCCCATCTCATTATTTTCTCCCTGATTTTCCGTGGGAGGAATCACAAATGATAAATCAGACGAACCCTTATAAAATTGAAGGATATCAAGGGTGTCTTCAATATCACTATCATCATCACAGTCTAGAAGAGCAGCTTGACGAAATTTGGCACGTGTTATAGCTGCTTGTTCTAAGACATGTAATTCTTCCCTACTCAATTCATTTTTAGCCTCTCGTTCCTCAGCAAGTAATTCTGCCATAGATTTCTCACGAGAGTCTTGAAACGGTGTAGTGACCAACTCCTCCTTAAGTTCTTTTAAAATATCAAGAGCCTTAAGTAAAAGGTCTTGCTCGGTTTCTTGAGGAGTTGTGTGAATCATATCGTACTGTGGGGGTGGGTCTGAAAACGAAGAGTCGTAATTGTTACAAGGAAATGGATTCCTTGTTTGACAATCCGAGCTAGAGTGTGGACCTCCACAGTAATCACAACAGTGAAACTGATGTGGTTGTGGGTGGTGTGTGATAGAGTTATAATCGTTACCAGGAAACTGCTCATAGACAAGCGTGTTTCCCGATTGACAATCGGAACTATAATGTGAACCACCACAGTACTCACAACAGTAAAACTGTTGAGTCTCATGGTGTGGTAACTGATGGAATGAATCAGGTGTGTCATGGTAGGAATAGGGATTCTGGTTATAGACAGACCCGTTTCCCGACTCTACCATGCCACAGCTGGGGCAATTGCCACCATTATGAGGATTACCACACCACTGGCAAACCAGAAAGTGTGGATGAGACATGGTAAGAATCAAAAGTCTAGGGAGGGGTAGGGATGAAGAATCAAAGATGTGAAAGGGTAAAGGAGAATGTTTTTGGATTTTTGAAAATACATTTTGTACAAATGATAAGAAAAATGTTTTTGTGTTTTTGTGTTCGTTGAAAACTTGATTTAAAAAGTTTTCGTGAACGGTTTTGTTTTGAAAATAGGAAAATATGAACAAGGGATGGATAAATGTACAATGGAACGAATTCCAAAGACACTAATCAGAAAAACCGTTTAGAATAGCGCGCACACCTCCCCGGCAGCGGCGCCAAAAGTTGATTGAGCCCGAACCACCTAACTTATATTGACCAAGGAATGGTCAACAAAGTCAGACTGCCAAGGATCAATGCTCCGCGGAAGTATAAGGTTTCCCCGGGTCGTATGTCCCGACAAGGTGTGAATTGTTAATAAACGGTTATTTGATCGGGTGAATTTGGATGAGAAAGGGGTTTTGAGTTATTTGAACAAGGGAATATACGAAGAAATAGCTTAAACAAGCTATATGAATAAGACGAGAAAGTTAGAAAAACCAGAAACGTTTAAAACCTAAAACGCGTACGTTACGTTTAAATAAAACGTAAACGTATGAAATAAAACGCGAGTTTTGGTAAAATAAAATACTTACAAAAGTGAAAATCACATTTTTACAATCCTAATAATAAAATAAACTTTTTAGAAAATTAAAATTACTTTTTACACTATTTAATTATTTAATATTAATTAAAAACTATTTAATACTTATTATTAATATTTAAATAACTAAAATACAATACAATATTATTTAAATACTAAAAAGGTGAAAATAAAATTCCTAAACTTATAAAATAACTAAAAATAAGTTTTAAAATTAAAAATAAGTGTTTTTGTCTTTTTGTGGATTTTCTTTTAATTAATTACTATTTAATTACTAATTACCTAATTAAACTATTTTAAATTATAAAAATTAGCAAATGAACAGTAAAAACTCTAAGAAAATTTCTAAAATTACTTTATAACATATAAAAGCTATAAAAAAATATAAAAACTAAGTTTTACATAATAAAAACTAATTATGCTATTTTAAACTAATTATTAACTAATAATTAATAAAACTAAAATTAATTCTAATTAATACTAAATGATACAATAAAAATCTGAGAAAATTAATATAAGTACTTTAATATAATAGGTAATTAATAAAAATATAAAATAACTAAGTACTTAATGAAAATATAAAAATGAAAATTAAAATTACATAAAATTAAATAGAAACTATCACTTAAAAATTACTTTTGATTTTATGGATTTTTCTATTTGGAAACTTATTTAATACCTAAAAACTGAAACTTTTTGTGAAAACAAGTTATGTGGGACTCAGAAATAAGCACAACAAGTGCTTATCTCTTAGACAGTTGACTTTGGTCAACTGTCTAAGCTATAAGCTTAAAATAAGCTCAAAGCTGAGAACCAAGGGTGGAACTGGGTTCAAACAAGTTAAAAGGACTTGTGATAAGCTAAAAAAAACTATAATGGAACCTTGAATAAGCCAGAAAGCAGATTAAGCTATCCAAAAGTCCAAACAGCTTACTCAGAAAGGGACAAGGTTTAGGAGAGTTGCAGCCCTATCAAAAGAAGCTCAAATGCCAAGATAAGCTGTGGGACATGAAGATGAGCTTATTGGCTTCTCAAAAAGCCAATAAGCTCATGGTGGGGTCCACTGTGTAAGCCATGAGATGGTATGAAAGTTGGGTTCTGAGGTGCTTATCTGTGTAGCAGGGCATGCATATGCCCTGCAAGCTACTTTGGGAGCTTGTAAAATGCTCAGAAAAATTGGAAAAATTCAAACAAAGATGAATTATCAAATCCAAACTGGTGGAGAACAAATAGAAACAAGTACCAAGTCTAAATCTATAACACAAAATTCAAAATTCTTATATGAACTTTTGGAAAATTCTGAGAGTGCATATTTGACTTTTTAAGCAAAACCATGAACTTTGACTAAAATGGACTTCTGATGGATCTTATGGATTGAGATGATTATATTAAGCCAAAATAAAGCAAAATTAAACTTTCTTAACTGATTTCACAAATGTAAACATGAGATTTCTACTTGATTCCCACACAGTGAGCTGCTATGATGAAGGTTTGATGATTTTGACTTTGTAACAAATTAAGAACTGAGTTTAATGGTTGTCTCACCCTACAAGGACCTAATACAGCTTACTAGTACCTAAGTAATATCAAATCAACAACAATATACATACAACATAATCAATCCAAACACCCTCTTAAGAAACTGAAAATGAGTTTTTATGAAGCAACTGGCACAATTAAACCATGAACTGAGTCTAAACCTAACACTAACCTAAGATGAGTATATAAAAGCAGCTTTCAACAACTTAGAACAACAATAACCACAGATAACCTAGAATGAGCAATAATAATAAAAAAAAAAAAAAAAAAAAAAAAAAAAAAAAAAAAAACTGAAAATAAAACTTACAATGATGACAAGTGCTTGCTTAAAGAGATATAAAAGGTAAACCTTCAAAAGTCTACTGAGAATAACTAAGAACAACCAATTGTCTTCCCAACAAGCTCTAAATAAGCTCACAGCTTATACTTCTTCAAAGTTTGACCAGAGTTGACTTTGTGGAAAAGTTTTGCTAAAACAGTTAGTGTAGAACAATCCTCCCACTAATGAATATGTTGAGTTAACTTGAGCTCAAGCACACCAGAAACAAGCTTATTAGAGCTTATGAAAGCAATTTGAGCAATTTTGATTTCTCAATATAATTTATAAAAATTAATAACACTAAACTTCAACAATGGCTAAATACTTTTATTGAAAAGAGTAAATTGAGTACTGAGACAGAGATTATAATACTTAATTAAAAAGTTTACAATAATTAAAACTACATTCGACCTTAAATAAAACTAAGACAATAAAACTACTACCTACACTACACTCCTTTTCTCTTGCTTCTTTTCTTCACTTATAAGGGTCCCAGGAGTCCTCTTTCTCTTTCCCACATTGCTTCATAGCCTTAGGATTGCTTTATTTGATCTTAGCCGTTGAACTCTTTTTTTGGCGGGAAAAGGATTTTTGGCAGGGTGTGGTAACTTGGATCAATTTGTGAGCATTAAATGGGTCTTGGAAGGTAGTGTTTGGAGGGGGGAACAAAACATGGGATGAGGAGGGGGGTTGGAGGTGTGTTGCAGTGGTAAAGCAGGGCAAGTGGGGAGGTTAGGGGTGAGTCAAACGTGGTTTGACTGAGGTAATTAAATAAAACGGGGGAGGTTTATTAGTTTTAGGGAGGTGGGCTAAGGTTTAGTGGGCTGGGGTATTGGGTTATTGGATCAGACCATGGATAGTGTTGGGTTTGATGTTTGGTTTATTTATTTGGTTTGGTTAGTTAATAAAACCACAAGGACTATTTTTGTAAAATCTGAAAATACAAGGGCTGTTTTTGTAAACTTTTAAAACTTGTTTCAAGGGTAAAACATGCCATCTTTTAATAGTCCAAGGTAAACAAATGAGATTTTTCATTTTTTTAACATCCGGGGGTCAAATTTGACAAGTTGCCAAACTTGAGGGACCAAACATGTAATTTCCATAAACTTCACACCAAGGACTAAAATCGATTTTTGTAACTTCCCAAGGACCCAAAATGATTTTTTATTCAAAATTATCCCACCAGGGACTGAATCTGACAATTTCTGAAACTCCAGGGACTAATTTCGCCAATTTGGATTTTTAGGGACTAAACATGTAATTTTCTCAAACTTTTTACCCAAAGTCTAAATTTGATAATTTTTTACTTTTAAAAACTTTGGGTTGACTTTTCTTTCGTTTTAAAACGTCAGGGACTAGTTTTGTCAATATTTGAAACTTGAGGGACTGAAACTGCCAATTGTGCAAACTTTGTTCGTTTTTCATTTGTTTTTAAACGTTTTGCATCTAAAACATATAAAACACACTTTTGAGATAATTTCAGTATTTTGATGCATTATTGGGTGTTTTTGGATGTTTTGGCAGTTCATATAAGACAAAAATGATGAGTATTTACACACTCATCAAGCTTATTAAAGATGAAGAAAGAGTTGAACAAGAAAGACTCTTGAAAGAATGGGAAGATTATAAGAGGAGTTCAGAGTTGGCTGAGGCAGAGCAAGCCAAATTTGATTCAGAATATCAGTCTGCTACAAAAAGATACATTTTTACCTTGCCTATTGAAAGACAAAGAGAATTGGATGCTGCTGTTCAAAATTTTGATGAGTCAGACTGGCAGCATATTGGAGAACAAGTGATTGCTGCTCCTGGTTTAGCTGCAGACATTCTTGGCAATGAGGTGGATAAAAAGGACTAGGTTTCTGAAATTGTGAATAAGATGAAGTTGAGGAAGAAAGAAGCAGATGAGCAAAAAGCCAAAGCAAAAAGAGATAAACCCATGACTCAAGCACAGCAAAGAGACTATATGAGAACTTATGTGAAAAGTCAAAGCAGTGCTTTATATAACAATGCTTGGACTAGGAAACAAGTGTGGGGACTTTCATATGAACAGTTGGTTCTAATGTATAATAGAATCAAGTCTAGGTGTGAAAAGGATGGAATGGGTGCTCCTAAGCTTGTTCCTACCATTCTTGTTGATGCTGGTTCTTCTGTTCATATGGATGTTCCTGTTGTTGATAAGGTATCTTTACCTGCCACTTCTGCTGATCAAACACCTGTTGCTGCTTCATCTAGTGTTGATAAAGGTAAAGCTAAGGTAGTGGCAGAAGATCCTCCATCTAGAAAGAGAACCAGGAAACAAATGGAGGAGGAGAGGTTGGGTGAAGAGGCTGCAAAGAGATTAGATGATGAACAACAAGCTGAAATGGCAAGATTTCATGAGCTTAAGGAAAGAGAAGTAGAGCTGAAAGCTGCTAGGGCTAAACAGATGAGGAAGGCTATGGATGAACAATATGCATCTGCTGCACTTGATTCTTCTCAAGATTCTACTGATGAACAAATGGATAATCCATCAGTGGAAACTGGTACTGTAGAAGGTGTATCTACTAAAGCCGAAGCTCCTGATGAACCTTCTTTACCTCATGATGCAATTTATGTTCCTGGAAGAAGAGCTAAGAGAATGGCTAAAGAGGGAACTTCACATTCAGCACAAAGACTAATAGATGTGAATGCTCCTGATGCATCATTTATCAAAGAATGATTCCTTGATGATTGGCCTGAGGCAGTTAGAGATGTTTTGGTTCACTAGGAATTGTCTAAAAATGGACAGATCAATACCATTTATAGACTTGATAAAACTTCTCTGTCATTCACATTTCTACAAGAAATTTGACATCTTGTGGATCATCAGGATTTGCTCACTCTCAATGATTTGGTTCACAAATATTATGCCACTCATACTCCTATAGGGTCTGGATTGTATCTATTGGGTGATCTCAGAGTGCTTTTTGATTCTTCTACTCCTACTAGTGCTGGTGCTGATGTGTGGAAAAACAATCAGAGGTGGAAGGTTCAGAGTTGCAAGTTTTATCCTATGCCATATGTTCATGTGTTGGAAACTACTTCTGGACTCAGACTTCTTATAGATCTTGGCAAAAGGTATCCACTGACAGTGTCTCTTATGGAGAAAATGCTACAACAAAAGTTGGAGATTCCTCCTGATCCAGTTGAGAATGCTAGGTTGTTTGCTGAATCTCTGGTTAAAGTGTTCAAACTCAGAATTAGGACTTCCAGAGCTGCTTCTCATTGATGGTATTTTGTTATATATTTCTTATTATTAAAAAAAAAAAAAAAAAAAAAAAAGCCTAACAGATTTGTATAGTATTGTATTTGTTGTATGCAGGTTTGGTGTTGATTATGTTTACACTTTCTCTGGTTATCAACTTACCTGATGTTGACTATTCCATCAAAAAGTTGGCTAGTCCAAAGGGTACAGCTTTGGTAAAGACACATCAAATCTGTTGATAGCTGTAGTAGTTTGCTAAAAACTATTGGGTACTCAACTCACCCATGCTTAACAGTTGAGAGTTGAATGGTTGTCAATTGACCATGGATTTTTCTTTAATGGATTCCAATAATTGGCTAGCCCACATGTATATGGCTTGTGGTAAAGGCAGTGGAAAACCATATTTGGTATTCAGTTGACCAAGATGATTTTTCATCAAATAATTGACTAGTCCTGAGCATACGACTACAGGTAAAGACAACTCAAATCCGTTAACAGCTGATGATTTGCTAAAAATCATCAGCTGTTAACGGATTTGAGTTGTCTTTACCTGTAGTCGTATGCTCAGGACTAGTAAAAATCATATGGTCATCAGTGTACATAGTTTTCGAACTTAAACATTTGGCTACTCCAGTAGTGATGGCTATTGGTAAAGAGACATCAAATCCATTATTTTCAATGATTCACCTCTCACAGGAGTTAACACACCTGTATGTGATGAGAATAGTATGAAACTAATAAGTTTTGATGTACATTTGGTCATTTGTTGCTGCAAAGAATGGAGTTTTCAAGTATGTGCTGATCATAGAGATCCTGCTGATGGTGATTCTTTTCTGATGGTGATTCTTTGCTGATGATGTTCGACTTCAATCCTCTTGGTATGTAATTTTAAAGATCTATCAAGAATCTTGAACTTAACCATGTCAAATTCAAGATTAGGGGAGGATTGTTGGGAATTCTGCCAAGAGAGAATTCTGCTGAAGAATCTGCTGAAGAATACTACTGAAGAGACAGATTCTGCTGACAACAGTGTTTCTGCTGAAGTCTAGTTTCAGCATTATTAGTTACTGCGGATATAGTTATTCCGTATTCATTGTAATATAGTTAGGATACGCATGAGTTTATTTAGGAAGTGATAATGCATATCTTTTAGAAGTTTTAGAATATACGTTTCTTGTGAAACGGTTTAGGGTTCCTTGTGTATAAAAGGAACACACGATTATGTATTGAGTTACGTTTTTTTAGAAAACACTTTTATTGTTATTGAAAAGATCCATAGAGGATCAATTGTTCTTAGTATTAAAACTTGTGTTTCTTTCCGCTTTAAAATACAAGTTACAGAGATTATCTATTAGTGTGTTGGTGATTACATTAACATAACTAACGATCCTAGAGTGCTCAGAAGATCTATCAAAGTCTTAGTTTCAACACCTTAACCCATTTACCTTTAACCCACTTAATCCCTTAGCCCAAATTACCCTTCCGCCTAACTCACACGCCACCCTACTCACCCCGTTTCTATTTTTACTAATAAAAACCCACAACCCCATTTGACTTTGTACCAGTCAGACATACAAACAAACCCATAAACCCTAAAACCAATTGGCACCAATACGTCCCCTGCTCCACCCCCATCACTTTCTTCCTCTTAATCCGTTCCACACCAAGACAAGAGTATTCACATGCCTGTGCCTCTTCTCCTATGCCATGCTGGAGATCCCCCAAGCACAAAACTTATTATGTGGCTAATATTTTGAGATTGGAGGCCAAGTTTTTATCCTACGACCAAGATTGACGCAAAGTAACACAAGTGTTGATACAAGCTTATCTCTCTCACATAACAAACACAATTCAGAAGCTGACAAGCAAAGAGAAATAGTAGACATTCTAGTATAAATAACAGCCTCAACATAATTAGTTATTTTGTCCAACTTTTCAAGCATTTAGAAAAGTTTTTGACCATTTAATTTTCTTGCAAATTCTAATTCCAGCACTTTAGTTTCAAGTTGTGTACTTTAAGTTTTATTAATTAAATTTCAAGTTTCCTTTAAATTCATTGTGATTTAATTTCCAAGCATTTTTTTTCTTTCTCAAAGTTGTTTTCAAGCATTCTGTATTGCTCACATAAGCTCATATAGCTTCTTTTTTTTAGCTTTGGGCTCCCTTAAAATCTGTTCTCAGTCAAGATTTACATAAGTTTACAAAAATCCAAATTATATAGCATAACCTAGTTTGTTTGTTTCTGGTGTTTCTTTTCTGTTGAATACTACTTTTTAGGTCTTCATTACCTTAGTTTAACAAGTGTCTTGCTCATTCATTGCTTAAATATACCAGATTCAACTTTAAATTTCAAAGCAACCCATATAGGGGTATTTGGCACAAGCCGTTTTTTTAGCCCAAAATCAGTTTATACCCACTTTTCCAAATTAGATAAGCTTTCTTTTACTATTTTTAGTAGATTTCTCATTTAATTTTTCATTTTTCAAGTAGTTGAGCTTGTTTTCAAAAGTTTTTTTTCTTGACTGTTATAGGGTAGAATTGGTTTAAGCCTTTTTGTAGTTGTTAATTTTTCCTTAGAATAGATCCAAATAGGTTATTATAAGTATCTAGGATCTGGTCTTTGAATGTTGTGGGTCAAAAACTCATTTTTACCCATGTTAAACCAACCCACAGCCACTTTGGTTTTTATTGTTAGTTTCTTTATTTTTAGCTCATTTGTCATAAAAATTGTTACAGCGGTAATTTGGTTGCTCATCTAGTTCATGGTATTTTTAGTTTATTTTATTTAATTTTCTTTAACAGCTTTTCCCAGGTCCAAAGTTGCCCCTCTAGCTTGTTTTTCCCATGTTGCGGCCTCGTAGAATCAACCCATTAGGAACCTTTTTAGCTTAATTTGTGCTTATTAGTATTATCCTTGCCTGCTTATTATTGTCCCCTCATGCTTTTTAGGATTCCCCTTATAACCCTTTTGCTTATTCCCCCCCCCCCCCCATGCTTATAGAAGCTTATTGTTTTTTTTATGGAATCATTTTTTTAAGTTCATCTATTTTCTCCTACTATTCTGATTTTGCTTCCCCAATTGCTTGTTTGTTAGTTTTTATAAAATGTTTTAGCTGTAAAAGTTGTTTATCCTAATGCCTCAAATCTGCTTGTAAAAAAAATTTTGAAAAGAAAAAAATGTTTTTTTAAAAAGGGTGTTGCCATGGGTCAAACCTTGGTCACCCAGTTCACACCAAACAGACAAAAACGCACTCCCACCATCTGCTCTATCCTTTGTTTCTTGTTAGTATCTTCCTTATTTTATTTATAATATAGTTCTTGTCTTTGTTTTGCTTAGTTAACTAGTTAGCTTTTAGATTCTTCTTTTCTGCTTATTTAGGACTGTCATTTCCCCCTCCTATTTTTCCTAGGTTAGTTATATTATAATTTAATTTCCTGCAAATTTTTAGATTTTTCCAAAAAATTTTACTATTTTTAATGCATTTATTTAATTAAAATAGTTTTTAATTCATAGTAATTAGAAAAATTATCAAAAAAATAAAATTCTTTTTCTCAAAATTTTCTTTTTATATTTAGGACATATGAAAAGTAACATGGTACCCGTTGCCCTTTTAGATCTTAGATTTCACTTTTAAAGCCGTTACCGAGCCCCGGTAACGGCACGATTTTTATTTTTGACACGTTTTAGGTTATTTTAAGTTACGTTTAAGGTTTTTAGAAGTTTTCAAATAGTTTTTCAATTTTAATTTCGTATCCATAGTTTACATTAGGTAGTTTCCTATTTAGTTTACGTTTTTTATTTTAACGCGTTATGTTTTAGGTTTAACTTACGTTTTATTTAATTTGTAATTTACGTGCTTTCATTAATTATTTACTTGCTTTATTTTGAGTTATTATTTTGAAATTAGTTTAGAATCCCAAAATCTCTTTTATCCCCATTTACATCACCCGATCACGAAACGAGATTCAAGTTTCCATTTAACACCACGTCGGGACTTAACGACCCGGGAAAACACTATACACACCGGAGCACATACACTAGGGTTTACTATATTGACCAACCTTGGTTAAGTGGTTGATCTGAGCGTATCAATTGCCACTCGGAGAATCATCGGCAAAACCAAGAATTTCTTGAGAGTACTCCTCTGCAGCAACATTGATAACATCTATGTGGTTAACTGACTTATAATCATAGTTTGAGGAGTACCTCGAAGTTTGAGCAAGGTTGAAAGTTATTGCTTCATTACCAACACGTAATGTGATTTCCTCATCGAATACATCGATCAAAGCACGAACTGTCCTTAGGAATCCTCTTCCAAGAATGAAAGGAACCCTTGGATCCGCATCAAAATCAACAATCACGAAGTCTGCCGGAAAATAGAACTTTCCCACTTTTACAAATACGTCCTTGGCAATACCGAGGGGACGAGATATTGAACGGTCTGCAAGCTCAAGAGACATGCATGTGGGAGTGAGTTCCAGAAGAGAGAGTTTCTTCCATACTGAATAAGGCATCAGGTTGATGCTGGCACCAACTCGGCCAAGGCGTAGTATTCAACCATTCCCGGGAAAATGCAAGGAATTAGAAATTTCCCGGGGTCTCCCAGCTATTCGGGAAGCTGTTTCAACAGAACTGCAGAGCAGTTTTCATTGAGTGGAGTTTTGCCATCTCGAATAGTTTTTCCTTATTGCTTAATAGGTTTTTGATTGTCGATGCAAACTTGGACATCAAAAGAATAGCAACCGCGAAGCTGATATCAAAGTGTAAGTCTTAAAAAATTTGGAAGAATTTTTCCATTTGATGATTTGCTTTTTCGCGAAGCTTTTGGTATTGCAAATGTGAAGGATATGGAATTGAAGGTTTCGGGTTGGGTTTTGGATTTTAAACAGGATTCTCGGGAGTTTTAAATACGACCCTTTTTTTTAGGGTCAGGACCGGGATAACTGGAGGAAGGACGTCATTGGTACCTCCGTTGTTAGTAGGAAGTACCGTGTCCGTTGTATCCTCAGTTTCACGTTCCTCTACATGGGTAGGAGAAGAGGTAGACGGAGCCGTGGGTCCTTTATAGGAAACTCCACTTCTGGTTGTGATCGCCTTTACATCGCCCCTCGGGTTAGCGATCGTGTTGCTCGGTAGTGTACCTGAGCCCGAGGGTCGATCATTTAAAGACTTATTGAGTTCAGAAATCTGGCTAACCAACAATTTGTTCATTTCTTCTTGGGATTTCATAAACTGTTTCAACAACTCATCAGATGATGGTCCAGTTGGAACAACGGCTTGAGTTTTGTTAGGAATATTTTGAGCTCAGTTGTCCTGGAAATTTCCTTGATGTTGATTGTTATGACCCAAAAAATTGTTACCCTCCTAAAAATTACCCTGATTAAAATTACCATGACCTTGATTATGGTTAAAATTTCCTTGGTTTTCATTTTGGAAAACCTGGTTTTGACCAGAATTGAAATTCCCTTGGTTTTAAAAACCTTGGTTCATATGATTTTGGTTCTGATTTTGATTAAAATTGTGGTTCCGGTTTTGGGCATTTTGATTCTGAGATTGATTAAAACCTGGTAGTCCAAGGTAGTTATTGGAACGATAGCTCAACAGATTACGGTCCCCTTGTGGTTGGTAAGAATTACCCCCCGCATTGTAGGAACCTTGAGCTGCGTACATGTTTTCATGAGCGAAGCCACCGAAGGCTAGGCACTCAGTGTACGGGTGTGGACCACCACAAGTTTCACAACTTGGGTTGACAACTTTGACATGATGATTTTGATTTGACTGATGGATACGTAAAACTACTGTAGACAAATCATCAAGCTTTTTAGCAAGGACAGCTATATCAATGTTTGCTGGAGTGACAGATTTACATGAGTCATTCCTCTCAGCTGAGGAATCCCAAAATTTGTGATGGGCAGTCATGTTTTCGATTAAATCATAGCACTCTTCGGGGGTCCTTTTCATAAAGGTGCCCCCAGGAGCAGCATTGATGGTGTCTTGATGACGAAGTGTCAAACCATTATAGAAGGTATCTATAATGGTGACAAGAAGCATATTGTGATTGGGACATTGATCAATAGCAAGCTTATAGCATTCTCATGCCTCAAATAAGGACTCATGGGGAAGTTGTCTAAAGTTGCTGATATCATTTCTCAGCTTTGTTACCATGTAAGGTGGAAAGTATTTTGCCAAAAATTTGGTAACCATTTCATCAAAAGTGTGGATCTAATTCTTGGGAAGATGATCGAACCAGGCAGTCGCATGATGAGTGAGAGAGTATGGGAAAAGATACAGACGAAGGCCGTCTTCGGTGACGCCATTTTGTTTCATGCTCTGGGTGACAGTTAAAAATTTGTCTAGATGCTTGTTAGCATCGTCACCCGGCAATTCGTGGAACTGGCACGAATTTTGGACTTGCTGGATCATGTGGTGCTTAAGTCGTCCTTGGCTTCAATAGTGAGTGGTGTAATAGGTCTACCTCTCCCGTGAATGGTAGGCTGACACAATTCCTCCATCGTTTGGAGATCGGGAGCTATTTCATCCTTGGGAGGGTCAGGTGGGGGTGGTGGGGGCCCGTCGTCCATTTTTATTTTTGGTTCTTCAATAACTGTACGTAACTCAGTGACGTTTCTTTGACGATTACGCTTTGTTTGTGAACGAGTGTGCATGCACTAAAAACAAAATAAAGTAAAACAAGACTGAGGCAAAACAACAGAGAACTTAAACCAATAATCACAATATGAATGGCTTCTTTGAAAAAGGTACACCAATTCACAAGGATACAAAGGCAAGTTTTAATCTTTAGTTTGGGAACTTATTAATGGTCATACCCCCAGTTGGTAGGTATTCTGTCGAACGTTTCTCGATAATGTCTTTTATATAACTATTAACAGAAAAACAAAATGTTTTTGGCTTTTTGTGGGTGTGTGTGAAAAAAAACTTTTGGAAATTATTTTTGGGATCGATTCGTTAACCAAAATCGTTTCCTTTAAGATTACTTGCAAGGTGGCGGAAGAGAAGAATGGATCTCTTTTTAGTTCGCAATTTAATGTCAGAACTTGTCTTTACCACCTGTATAGGTTGTAATCTTAAAGAATATGAAGTAATTTAACTTCATAATTTGTTTCTTTTATGATATTTTTTTGGTGTTGTTAACACTTTAGGAAAAGTCTTAATGAATTTTTTCTAATATTATTTTGATTTTTACAAAAATTTACAAAGTGGTGAAATTTGTATAAGGAGGGTTTTGAAAATCACTAAACTGCTAAATGTTTTAAAACATGCAACAATCTCCCCGGCAACGGCGCCAAAATTTGAATCCTCCCAAACCAACCTCTTAACCAGGTGTGGTCTATAGGCCAAGTCAAGGAGAAAGTGATCAATTTATGATCCGGAGTAAGCACATTATTTTCCCAGGTCGTTAAGTCCCGACGAGATTGAAATTGTATTTTGGGAAACGTTTGAGAACTTCAGTTATTGGGAAAGTAACAGATAATTATTTGGATTTGATTTACACTACTGGAAATGATTGGGATTTAGCTAAATAAACAGTATTAACAATTACAAGAAACAGATATGTATAAACGTAAACCAAGTTTAAAGCAAATGCGATTGCGTACAGAGAAAAAGGTGAGATTTAAGCAGAAATAAACTAGAGGGGTGAAAATGACTTTTTTTACAAAAAGAAAAATATTTTTGTGATTATTTAATTATTTAATATTAATTAAAAACTAATTAATAATTAATTTAAATTAATTTAAATTAAGAAAAATAATAAAATGGCTTTGAAAATTATGAAAATTTGTATAAAACTAATTAACCATTATAGGAATCCTAAAAAATTGTAAAAAGTTTATAAAAATTATAATTAAACTATTTTAATAATTATTTACTTATTTAATAACTAAAAATTATTTAAACTAAATTAATTATGAAAAATACTAAATGAATAGTATAAATTATGAAAATTTTCTTAAAAATACTTTATTAATTATAATAGCTAGGAAAAATATAAAAACGTACTAGAGATTAAAATTAAGCAGAAAGGAAATTTATTTTTGGCTTTTTAATTAAAACTAATTAAATTTAAATTAATTATAAAAACTACTAAATCTATTCAGAAAATTATGAAAATATTTACACAACTATTTTAATATATTAGGAACTTAGGAAAAATATAAAATTGGAATTTGCTATTTCAAAAAGCAGAAAAATGAGTCAAATGACTTAAATAGAAGCTATTACTTATTTTTACTTTTGATTTTTCTTGTTTTTATTTTACAAAACTATTACACTGCTGATTTTTGAGTAACCTTTACAAAGAAAAACTTTTTGTAGCTTAAAAATAACCATGTGCAAGTTAAAGAGCTTAACAGAAAGTCTAATAAGCTAAAAATGGATTTTTGAATGGATTAAGCTATAAACAAGCTACATAAGGTATAATAAGCTATAAACACAAGACATACACAAAAGTTAAGAAAAAAACCACTAAATAAGCACTCTGAATAAGGCAAGAGACACAAATAAGCACTATACTAAAATACACAGGCCAAGACTAAATGAGGCAATTTGCAGCCCTGTGTGAGGTCCACAGGAGTGACCAAGGGTTCAAAATGAAGGGTGATCTAAAAAGCTCGGCTAGGGGGATTTTAAATAAGCTAAGGTTCAAGTGGTGGGGTCCACTAATAAGCTGAGGGTGGTCTTGTGAAGTTGGGTGGTTTGCACCGAGTGCTCAGGGTGTTAGATTGGTCAGGGTAACTAGCAGGGTTAAATAAGCTAGGGGCAAGGGGTTTGAGATCCAAAATAAGCATTGGACTATTGAAATGGCTTATTAAGCTATCCAAAAAGCCAAGGGGTGAGGGCTGGGGTCCACAAGAATGATCAATGTGAGCTTGGGAAATTGACTGCTTGAGCTTGGTGCAGGGTAACTATTTGAAAAACATGCCAACTTTGGACATAAATAAGCTACTAAATAAAATTCTAAAAATTAATCTAAAACTATATTATTAAACATAAGTTACCAAATATGTTAAACCATGAATTACAGATTATAACACCTTAACATGAACAAATGAAAAATCATTCCAGAAGTGGATGTAAAACATGAGTATGCAAATTGACTTTTTGATCACACATGAGAAGTTGACTTTTATGAGATTCAAAAGCTTCTAAATGACTGAAATAGTTGTAATAAGCTATATTATGACTTAAATAAGCTAAAGAAACCAAGTTTGTAAATAAATGTGTTCTTATGTACTCCAAAACTCTAACAGTTAACTAAATTGGAGAGCAAAAAGGAAATTTTGACTTTTTATAAAAAGACCACTGAATTTTATGTTTTGAATGTGCTATTTAGACCTACTATGATATGTTTCAACTACTAACCAACAACCAAAACACACTAGAACACACAGAGACTCCCTAAACCAAACACACCTTTAAATTGTGGACAACATGATTTTCAAAGCATATAATGGCATTGGACCATGAAACTGATTCCAATTGTTACAATATGATAAAATGAACCAGTTTAAGTACAGAAACACATGTTTTAACAACTAATACTCATAACTCCATATAA